>JARQOD010000007.1:129737846-129770116 GCA_033576555.1 Oophaga sylvatica
CCTGTTAACTCCACAGGTATGCACAGACAACTGCTGTGCGGACAGCAGTCCGTAGTAACGCAATCAGCAACGCAATCAGACAATCTCCTCACCGGAGAAGCCGGTATTCTAGGGGCTTATTTCAGCCGAGCCCTAAACACGTGCATACAATCTCCTCACCGGAGGTGCCGGTATTCTAGGGGCTTATTTCAGCCGAGCCCTAACACATGCGTGCAAGATCACCCTGGCGCAAAGCACATAATGTGATTGATACTAGCGCATGGCGGCACGACCATGCCACCCTTTTATAATAGCAGCTACAGGACCTGCCAGATAAGGACCAATAGGAAACTGCTCCAGGACACAAGTGGTTTCAGGACCTTCCTGGCGGACCAAAAGGAGCTGCTGCAGTACCTGAACATGTGACCCCTGATCTCCAATGAGAGATCTTTCTCTGGGCATGCTCAGAAGGGGAAAGCAAGGACTTTGTCCTAAAGATGTCTGCTCGCCGCTAACCAGTACTGGCTACAATAGCAGAGCCTGGAGGAGCAGCAGTAATCCTCTGCACAATGTTAGACTGGGCGAGACGCTGGGTCCGACGTCTAAGCTGAGCAGAGTCCATTGCGGCTGGAGACGGATGGGAGACCGCAGCAGGGACGACTCGAGATTCCCCTTGTGCAGAAATGGGAAACTCGACCCCTAACAGGGACATTGGGATAATTATATCATCATACGTTGGCCATACAAAATTATCAACTTGAAATTTAGCCTGCAATGTTTGGTCAAACATTTAATTACCTATTGGGATCCTCCCCTAATCTGTCAAGGTTTTTAGCTGTGGCAAGATAGAGGAATGAGTCTATCTTTAAGCCAACAACATCTTGCTTAACCCTCCGTCACATACAATATAGGTTCTAACGAGTTCACATACAATGTGACTGTCAGGCGCAGGCTAGAAAAATACCTTTAATATCTAATGTTTGCAATTTCAGTGCTCTAAAAGTGATCAGTGACCTTCATAGGATGTAATAAAAGAGACTACACATAATCAGGTGCAAAAAAAAACCCATTTACTTAACATAAAACTAATAACTCTGAAATACAAACATTTCAAAACTCCCGCCATATAGTCCCCAGTTCGACTCTGTCAAAAAACTCTACAAAGAAAATTTATGGAAACAAACTTAATTTTAAGGTACCTTAAGTACTATTAAACACATATTTAATCAGAATTAGATCCTGAAGTTTCCCCAGAAAAATTACACTTGCAGAGCAAAGAGCAAGAATTACACATCATTTTTGCATGTGTCAGGCAGATTGCATTATAACATTTGTGACATTCATAATTAGAAAGCCTTCTGATTCCGCTTTCCGTGGTGCAGGTGGTGCATCTCCTTCTTTTGGGAGGTGGTGCAGGTTGTGAATTTTCACTATCATCTTCTGGGCGGAATCTTTTGAGCTGAACTTGAAGGCGAGAGGGGATACCGATTGTTTTCATACTTCTCCTGCGTAGCTCTCCAAGCACTAGTTCATGGGCCAATTTTTTCAGATAGAATCGTCTACGGAGTGGTTCAAGCTTGTTTTCAAGGTAAATGACTTGTGAATTTATACCACCCAAATTCAACATAGCAAAAAATATGACCATTGGCCAGCGTTTGGTGTTTCTGCTGACGTTGAAAGTTGAGCACATCTGAGCTATACATTCATAAAACAAGCTAAATAAACAATTGTGATGAATAAAAACATAAAATACCAACCTTATTGAGTGTGACGTGTTCACATACAATGAGCCTGAGAGATTAGCGCAGTTACATCTGTCCTCCTGAAGCTCTGCAATCCAACTGTGGTATGAGGTTTCACAGAGCTGCTAGAGACAGGAAATTACCTGGAGGGAGGGGATTTCCTCACAATCTGGTGAGGAAGGAGAAATGAAAGTAAAAGAGATGTGCCTGTCAGGCCTATTGTATGTGACGGAGGGTTAATACTGGAGATATTCAGAAGTCTATCTATGATCACAGTGTTAGCCCTGGTGGATCCAATATCCAAACTGTCTTTTATGGCATATTCACAGATAAAGGTGGTTCTGAAATTCAAATATTTGGGAATTAACATTACAAAAAGACCACAGTATTATATTGATATTATATTGATTGAAATCTTGCCCCACTATTAGTTAGATTTGTGACCAAGATGTGACCTGGTGTAAATTGGCTATGTGTGTTATAGGTAGGGGCAATTTAATTAAAATGATACTGATGTCATAGCTTTTATATACTGTATAATTCACAACAACCCTATATTGGTACCAGTGAGGTATTTCCATAAAATTCATAGCCTTTTCAGTCCCTCCTATGAAAAAAACAAGTCAAAATTGAATTAGAACACTTGTAAAATGATAATATCTCTGGGGGAGTTACAATACCTAACACATGAGTATCATATCTTGCCTCTCAGAATCAACAACTAAATGGATGGGCGTGGGAACATACAGTCATGGCCAAAAGTTTTGAGAATGACACAAATATTAATTTTTACAAAATGTAAGGTTCTTTGTCTCTGTTGACATGTTCCTTGAAACTCAGTTTTCCGTCGGCCATTTTGCTTTCTGTCTTTCTGCAGCTCTTGCCCTCAGTTAATATGGAGTTTCCAGTTTTCATGTTCCCGCCCTGATTCTTCCCTCTTGCTTCTTAAGCAGCCTCAGCTGAACAATCAGTGCTCCTGAATCAAGCCTCAGTCAGTCTGTGACCTGACTCCTGGAAGCCTTGGACTTGTACTCCAGCTATTCCCTACTGAGGAACCTTGGAACACTTTTGGACTCTGGAAACCTGCTGTTTGGTGAATCCATGTTTGCAGAGGAATTACGGTACAGAGAAGAGATCCTGAACCTGCTTTGGAGATTTATTGTAGTGCTTGAAGTTACTCTGGCCTGCTGTGTCTCCTGTCGCTGTTCCTGCAAACTGTGTGAACTTTTCAGCATGCTTGTATGAAGTAATACAAGTCATTTCATTTCAACCTATGTCTCCTGTGTTTTCCTCGCACCCAAGCACAAGACGCTATAGGAACTGTACACTATACATGACAAGATTCAGGAGCCAATGTTTAGTGTCTGCTGGGTCTGGGAAAGCCGTGTCTGCTGTGACTGTGGATATCAGATGTCCGTTTAATACCTTATGTGATGACAGTGGTTGTGACTTCTCACAACCATTCCAGGTGAGCGCATTCCCCTTAAAATTTTACTCTGGAGTGTTACCACAGGTAAACACTATTGTTTTTTTTGTTTTGTTTTTTTTTTTTCCTTTCCTCTTCCAGCACTTCTGCCTTAAAAGATCTGGAAGATGGAGGCCCGCATAAAGGAACTTTGCGGAGTGACTGATACAATCCTTTCAGATGTACAGACTTTAAAAACCCGTTTTGCAAGCCTACAGGACCTCACTAATCATAATTTACAAGTGTTTGGACAGACTACCCAGGAATTGCGAGCCAGGATTGAGGCTCTAGAGGAACGAGCCCAGGCTCCTGCCATAACCCCGAGTTCTGGGATCCCCAAATTACCTCCTTTTCGTTTTGGCGGTGAACGTGAGAAATTCAGGGGATTTTTAATCAATGCAATTTATTTTTCTCTGCACATGCTTCACAATTTCCCACTGAACGATCCAAAGTGCTTACTATAATCATGTTGCTTACCAATAAGGCTTTGATGTGGGCAAACCCTCTGATTGAGACTGAGGATGATTGTTTGAATCACCTTGATGCTTTTATTTCAGCCATGGGGCAGGGTTGTCTCCACTGATTAAGGATGAACTTGCTCGTGCCGACCCTCCCACTGCGTTAGGTGACTTTATTAACTATTGTATCAGTATTGATGCTCGTCTGACTGAACGCAGACAAGAGAGATGGTTCGAAAATAATCGCACTAACCTTTTACTACCTCCTTCCTCAGCTAAGGAACCTTTGAGTAGGATCACAAGGGAACCAGAACCTGAACCCATGCAGGTGGACTCTTTACAAAGACGGGTTAGTGATGCACGCAAAGAACATCGTATAAAGGAAAATCTATGTTTCTACTGTGGTAAGTCAGGGCACTTCATTATAAACTGCCCCAGCCGTTCTCATAAGACTACTGCAGCAGTCATTCACTGTGAGTGTTGCGAGAGGAGCTCTGTCATGTCCGAGCCTCAGGCTCCAGAGAGATCTGCTGCAAGAGATCTTGATTTCTCAGACTTAAACTCTGTTAGTTCTGGGGACGATGACGGTATAAACGCTGAAATTTTTCAAGTTTCCTCAGCGGTGTCCCAGCTGAGTTGTAAAAGAAACAATTCTCATTGCTTCCTTTCCATCAAACTCTGGGTTGACTCAGTCTGGGTGTCTAGCTCTGCTATGATCGACTCAGGAGCAAGTGGAAATTTTATGGATATCTCCTTTGCTCTGAAACAGGGGATACGTTCAGTGAAGAAGGCTACTCCAGTACAGATGGAGACTGTGGATGGCTCTCTACTGACTTCTGGACCAGTGGATCAAGAAACAGAGCCTTTGAGGGTCCTTATGGGTAAAGATCATCAGGAGAAAATGTCTTTTTTGCTTATCTCTTCTCCCCACTTTCCCATTATTCTAGGGCTACCATGGCTGCAGGCGCAGAATCCTACGATTAACTGGGAGACCAAGGAATTACACTTTCCGGAGAAACAGATGAGTCAAGGAGTTTCAGCTTGCTCTGTTCCTAAAGGAACCATGTCAGTCCCTGAACTACCAGCTGTATACCAGGACTATGTGGATTTATGTGACAAGAAGAACGCTGATCAGCTTCCTCCTCACCGTCCATATGATTGTCCAATTGAATTATTGCCTGGAGCCGAGATACCTTTTGGTAAGATCTACCCCCTAGCGGGGCCCGAGCTAAAAGCTTTGAAGGATTATATAGACGAAAATTTAGCCAAGGGCTTCATACGCCCCTCTTCATCTCCCGCAGGTGCACCCATCTTCTTTGTGAAGAAGAAAGATGGATCTCTGAGACCCTGCATAGACTATAGGGAACTCAATAAGGTTACTATTAGAAACCGTTATCCATTGCCTTTAATCCCTGAGTTGTTGGAGAGAGTGCGGCATGCCAAAATTTTCTCTAAACTGGATCTCCGTGGGGCCTATAACTTGGTCCGTATTAGACCTGGGGATGAATGGAAGACTGCTTTCAGGTCACGCTATGGACACTTTGAATATCTAGTTATGCCTTTTGGTCTGAGTACCGCCCCAGCCACTTTCCAACACTTCGTGAATGATATCTTCAGGGATCTCCTAGATACATTTGTGGTGATTTATCTGGATGATATTCTAATTTTTTCTAACTCCACAGAGGAACATCATGGACATGTGAGAATGGTCTTAGAACGCCTAAGACAAAACCATCTGTACATCAAACTTGAAAAATGTGAATTCCATAGGACCGAAATTCAATTTCTGGGGTATGTACTATCTACGCAAGGGATTAGTATGGATGGAAGCAAGACCCAAGCCATCAAGGATTGGCCAATTCCTAGAAATGTGAAGGAGGTGCAGCGTTTCATCGGGTTTGCCAACTTCTATAGACGTTTCATTAAGAATTTTTCTGAGGTAGTGTCACCTATCACCCAACTTACCCGGAAACAGTCTAGGTTCTCCTGGACCCCGCAAGCTCAGGAAGCATTTTCCTGTTTAAAGGATAAATTTACCACCGCACCTATCTTAGTACATCCCAACCCCGAGCTTGCCTTCATAATAGAGGTGGATGCTTCAGACTGTGCCGTTGGAGCTATACTCTCTCAGAGAACAGGTGAGAAGAATGTCTTGCATCCCTGTGCCTTCTTTTCCCAGCAGTTGTCTTCGGCTGAGAGGAACTACGATGTGGGCAATAGAGAATTGTTGGCCATTATTGCCGCCTTCAAGGAATGGAGACACCTTCTTCAGGGAGCTGCACAGCAAATAGTCGTCCTGACAGACCATCGCAACCTTGAATTTATCAGGTCGGCTAAGTGCCAGACTCCTCGCCAGGCTCGCTGGAATCTTTTCCTAAACCAATTTAATTTTGTCATTTCTTATAGACCAGGATCGCGCAATGGAAAGGCTGATGCACTCTCTAGGATTCATTCAGCAGAGACACGTCCACTTACTCCTCCTAAGACTATTCTTCCTGACTCTAGATTCCTGGGAGTGATTCATAATCAAGACCTACTTAAGGACATCAAGGAAGCATACCATGCGGATTCTTTGTTGGCTCAACCCCAAGGGACGTAAGTCTTGTCTTTAAGAATGGTGTGTAGATTCAGGGACAACGTCTGTATATACCTGAAACAGTCAGATTGAGAGTATTGCAACTCATCCACGATTCCAAGATAGCCGGGCATAGGGGAATTCTAAAGACACAAGAATTTCTTTCTCGTTTCTTTTGGTGGCCCACTTACAGGAAAGATGTCTTAAACTATGTCACTTCATGTGAAGTCTGTGCAAGATGCAAAACACCTCGCTCCTCACCAACTGGTCTGTTGCAACCTCTTCCCACCCCGTCCCGCCCGTGGGGATCCATTTCTATGGACTTCATTGTGGAGTTACCAACCTCTCAAGGGAAGAACACCATTCTAGTGGTGGTTGACCGTCTAACAAAGGCAGCTCATTTTATCCCTTGTGTCGGCTTACCCACTGCAAAACAGACATCAGACTTGATGATTAAGAATGTGTTTCGCTTACATGGAGTACTGGATGAGGTCATTTCGGATCGAGGGGTGCAATTCACTTCAAGGTTTTGGCAAAATTTCTGTGCAGCATTGGACATTAAAGTAAACCTTTCTTCTGCTTTTCATCCCCAGACTAATGGACAGACAGAACAAACCAATCAGACCCTGGAGCAGTATCTCCGCTGTTTTATCTGCCACCTACAGGATGATTGGGTGGATCTACTTCCACTGGCTGCGTTCTCTTATAACAACTCTCAGAGCGCCTCCACTAAGCAGTCTCCTTTTTACTCCAATCTAGGTTATCATCCTAACATTCTTCCTCGATTTCCCATAGATACGCCCTTGCCGGCAGTGGCTGAAAGAATCACTTCTTTACAAAAGAATATGGATCTTCTAAAGGAAAATCTAGAATTGGCTCAGGAAAGGTACAATAAAGCAGCAGATAAATTTCGTAAACCTGCACCAGCTTTCAAGGTAGGAGATTTGGTCTGGCTGTCAACCAGAAATCTTAAATTAAAGATTCCATCGTCTAAATTGGGACATAAGTACATTGGACCTTATAAGATCAGTAAGATTATAAGTGCTGTTGCTTGTCGTCTTCAACTGCCCAGAACTACGAGAATCCACCCTGTCTTTCATGTATCCCTACTAAAGGCTGCAACACCCAATACGTTTCCTGGACGTTCTTCTCCTTGCCCTGACCCAGTGCTGGTCGATGGTCAGGAAGAATTTATGGTGGAAAGGATTCTAGATTCCAGGTTGTACAGAAATCAGTTGCAATATTTGATTAAATGGCAGGGCTACCCAGTGGAGGACAACTCATGGGAACCAGTCAATAATGTAAATGCTCCTCGCCTGCTCCGCCAGTTTCATCAGAGGTACCCTGACAAGCCTGGTCTGAGGTCATCCGGAGGTTGTCCCTAAGGGGGGAGTAATGTAAGGTTCTTTGTCTCTGTTGACATGTTCCTTGAAACTCAGTTTTCCGTCCGCCATTTTGCTTTCTGTCTTTCTGCAGCTCTTGCCCTCAGTTAATATGGAGTTTCCAGTTTTCATGTTCCCGCCCTGATTCTTCCCTCTTGCTTCTTAAGCTGCCTCAGCTGAACAATCAGTGCTCCTGAATCAAGCCTCAGTCAGTCTGTGACCTGACTCCTGGAAGCCTTGGACTTGTACTCCAGCTATTCCCTACTGAGGAACCTTGGAACACTTTTGGACTCTGGAAACCTGCTGTTTGGTGAATCCATGTTTGCAGAGGAATTACGGTACAGAGAAGAGATCCTGAACCTGCTTTGGAGATTTATTGTAGTGCTTGAAGTTACTCTGGCCTGCTGTGTCTCCTGTCGCTGTTCCTGCAAACTGTGTGAACTTTTCAGCATGCTTGTATGAAGTAATACAAGTCATTTCATTTCAACCTATGTCTCCTGTGTTTCCTCGCACCCAAGCACAAGACGCTATAGGAACTGTACACTACACATGACACAAAGTCTACTGCTTCACTTTTTCTAATGGCAATTTGTATATACTCCAGAATGTTATAAAGAGTGATCAGCTTAACAGCAATTACTTGCAAAGTCAATATTTGGCTAGAAAATGAACGTTATCACCCAAAACACATTTCAACATCATTGCAGCCCTGCCTTAAAAGGACCATCTAACCTCTTTTCAGCGATTGCTCCATTAACACAGGTGTGAATGTTGATGAGGACATGACTGGAGATCAATCTGTCATGATTAAGTAAGAATGACATCACTGGACACTTTAAAAGGAGGCTGGTGCTTGGCATCATTGTTTCTCTTCTGTTAACCATGATTATCTCTAAAGAAACACGTGCAGTCATCAATGCAATGCACAAAAATGGCCTAACAGGGAAGAGTATCGCAGCTAGAAAGATTGCACCTCAGTCAACAATCTATCGCATCATCAAGAACTTCAAGGAGAGAGGTTCCATTGTAGCCAAAAAGGCTCCAGGGCGCCCAAGAAAGACCAGCAAGCGCCAGGACCGTCTCTTAAAAGTGTTTCAGCTGCGGGATCGGGCTACCAGCAGTGCAGAGCTTGCTCAGGAATGGCAGCAGGTAGGTGTGAGTGCATCTGCACGCACTGTGAGGCGGAGACTCTTGGAGCAAGGCCTGGTCTCAAGGAGGGCAGCAAAGAAGCCACTTCTCTCCAGAAAAAACATCATGGACAGACTGATATTCTGCAAAAGGTACAGGCAGTGGACTGCTGAGGACTGGGGTAAAGTTATTTTCTCTGATGAATCCCCTTTTCGATTGTTTGGGACATCAGGAAAACGCCTCATTTGGAGAAGACAAGGTGAGCGCTACCACCAGTCTTGTCTCATGCCAACTGTTAAGCATCCTGAAACTATTCATGTGTGGGGTTGCTTCTCAGCCAAGGGAATCGGCTCTCTCACAGTCTTGTCTAAAAACACAGCCATGAATAAAGAATAGTACCAGAATGTCCTCCAAGAGCAACTTCTCCCAACCCTCCAAGAGCAGTTTCGCGATCAACAATGCCGTTTCCAGCATGATGGAGCACCTTGCCATAAAGCAAAGGTGATAACTAAATGGCTCAGGGAACAAAACATATATAGATTTTGGGTCCATGGCCTGGAAACTCCCCAGATCTTAATCCCATTGAGAACTTGTGTCAATCATCAAGAGACGGGTGGACAAACAAAAATCTAAAAATTCTGACAAATTTAAAGCATTGATTGTGCAAGAATGGACTGCTATCAGTCAGGATTTGGTCCAGAAGTTGATTGAGAGCATGCCAGGGAGAATTGCAGAGGTCCTGAAGAAGAAGGGTCAACACTGCAAATATTGACTTGCTGCATTAACTCATTCTAACTGTCAATATAAGCTTTTGTTACTCATATGTTTGCAATTATATTTCTGTCTGTGATAAAAACATCTGTCAAACACACATAAAAACCAGAGGGCAGCAGATCATGTGAAAATATAATATTTGTGTCATTCTCAAAACTTTTGGCCATGACTGTATATCAAAAATACAGGTAGGTTATGCTATAACTGCAGAAAAAGACATGGACCGAACGTCCAAAAAATCATACGTTGATCTAGTGTGGCTAAGCAATAATTTACAATACTGAACATGAGGTTCTAAGTTTTAACGTTCTGATCAAACTGTTTAAAGCCCACTACCACATCATGATGAACCTCTCAGTGAGTGCCTGACCTAAAGGGTGAGGCGTCATACTGCAAAGGAGGGAAGACACTGCCCACACCACTCCCTTGAAGATCTTATAGTTATACAATGCATTGCCACGGTTTAAATGTTGTTTTATCTGGTTTGTGTTTAGCAACAGTGTGTTAACAACAAACAGGATTAACTATTGGGACCAGCCCAGGATGGGAGGAGCTAAATGGGCACAAGAGAATGCAATTTCCTGTTATCAGATAGATAGGGAAAGCATTTAGTAGACTAAAGGTACTGCCACACTACACAATCCCGCTAGCGATCTCGTTAGCGTCGCATACTAATGAGATCGCTAGCGGGATTGTTTCTATATCGCTAGTGTCGCACATTAGCGATGTCGTTAAGGACGCTATCGCGGTTAGCGATCTCCTTAACGACTTTAGCGGTACAAAAGTACCGCTAAATCGCTAAGAAAAGGTGCTACACTTAGCGATTATACTTACCCAGCGGGAGCGCCGGCGATAAAATAGGGTCCGGAACGATTCCAGCGACGAGCGAGATCACAGCAGGAAGCTCGTCGCTGGCAGCTGCCGCACACAACAACATCGCTAACGGGATCGCTAAATAGTGACGTTTTTTAGCGATCCCGTTAGCGATGTTGTTTAGTGTGGCATACCCTTTATGGTCTTGTTGAACGCAGACCTGCATGGGAATGTGTGTTCATCTGCCAAGAAGGGTGGTCACATCAGATAGCATGTTCTGAAGGAAAGCAAGGATTAAATGGCAGACGGATTCTGTATCTCAGGCAAGGGGGCCTAGCAAAGACTTAGGGTACTTTCACATTGCGTTCGTGTACCCATTTGGTGGCCCCGTCGGGGATTACATCAGAACCCTCGCAAAACGTAGTAGACAGCATCTGAGTGTTCACCTCCAGTAGGCGTACACTCACGAAAATGATACATAGCAAAGCGCATGTTCGCTCCGCCATCATCATAATAATAGTATATGGCCCTGTTGGCGCAAATGTCCGAACCCCGAAAGCACCCTAAAAGGAGGACAGGTTCCTTATCTCAGGCCAGGAGTCCTAAAGCAAGAACTAAACTTTCTCATCTAAAACAGGTGTTAGTCAAGCAATTATCTATACTAGTTAAGAAACTAGAGTGTAGCCAAGCTGAGGACCATCCAGGAAAAGATGGTCAACCTGGGACACATTTCTCCTATGTTCTCCTTTGGAAAGCTGAAGATGCAGTGGATCAGGAGGAGTGTGTGGCCCTTATCAAATGGACTCTAAGAGTAGTAGTGAGGCATCATACTGAAGTATCTCGGCCAGTGAGGTCCTCACAAATCAATCACACACCTCGACCGATGCGGTCCTCAAAAGGAGAAGATGAAGCTTCCCATAATGGTTTGCTGAACTTATGTAACATGTAATTGAAATAAAATACTGTCACGTGTAACCGTACTGTTTCTGCCTCTGGATTGCATAGAAGATGTTTTCTTAAAGTGTTGTGCCTGCTATCTGATATTTATACTTCTCAACATGTTGTTCAGTAAATATCTTCTTTTTGGACTCTGGTTTCCCTTATTCACATCTACCTCATCTTATCGGGTCCTGGCCTCCTAAATCAAGAGGCAGCATGCGGTCTGTCGCGGTGTATTGCCAAGGTAACAGCAGCAAACACACACCTGGCTAGGACCCTCATTTTCCTGTAGAGTGGCGGGCCTCGGATGATGCAAGCCACGGCTATCGTTGCCCACATTACGATACACTGACACCACCGAGTTGACAGTGCACCAGCAGTTGACAATGCATCAATGCTGCAAGGAAAAACCCCTCAGCTCAAGGTCACACCACTCCACAGATACACCATTACAGCAGCAATAGCCTCTAAAAGCACCAGCACCATGTGAAAGGAGCTAAAAGGCGCACCTTCTATATATTCTCAGACTTTTAGTTAAAAAAAAATAATTGGAACCCTCTTTGCAGCCACCCACTAATTTACAACTGCTGGATCAAATGAAAGGAATGCTGGTCCACGCAAAACAAAAATGGAGGGGACAGTATGCAAAATGTAGTCGTAGAACACAACATGTAGGTAAATTAGTTGGAGAGACACACTAGTGGGGGCTGGGAACAAACCTCCATCCCCAACATTATTTATTATTTGTACTCGCTTATATAGCACTATAATTTCCATAGCACTTTACAGACATCAGCATCACTGTTCTCATGGGGCTCACGAACAAAAATTCCATTTCAGTGTTGTCTTTGGCATGTGAGAGGAAACCAGAGGAAAACCACACAGATACACAAACATGGGGAGAACATACAAACATCTTCAAGTTGTTGTCCTTGGTGGGATTTGAAATTAGGACCCAGCGCTGCAAAGCAACAGTGCTAACCACTGACTACATGTTGTATGGCATGATAAAAACCAGTTAAAATTGATTTATTAAGCAACTTTGATATTTTCAAATTGCAGCATAACGACCAACCCCCTCCATGAATTGGTAGGTTGTGAGTGATTGCTTCAGCAGTATTTTGCACCTGTGTTGCCTTCGCTTTTATAAGGGGCTGCAGCATCCTGTAGCGCAGCAGTTTTGTGACCTGGTGTTGGTAAATTCGGATGCCTTTTTTCAGCTATGTTTTTTTAGTTTCTTTTTCTTTTGCTGTGTTTTGCTTGACATTAATCTACGGACTTGCAAGACAATGAGGACCTAGAAGCGGGTCGCGAGCATGTGTATTTTGGCATACTTAAACAAGTTGTCATCAGGAGGAAGAGGCTACTGTCACTACCGCAGCCTCTGCCCCCAGTCTGTAAGTAAGCATCATCGGTGAGGTCCATTTCAGGGTTGGGCTAGTCCCTGCTCTACTGAATATGTGCTGGTCGTAAATTTTGACAGATGCTCTGTAGATTCCCGTCACATTGCCCTGTTCTTATCAGTGCACATTGACAACACACTCTCTCGCCAGCTGTGATCAGAAGTGACCAGCCAACAACAGAGCGCACTGTCATTGCACAGTGCAGGTAAAGAACAAGCATGTAGGGACCAGCATCACCCCCTTTAGTGATGGGAAATGACAGTGAATCTACTGAGCATACATCGAAACTGAAAAATATGCATACTAAGTAGAGCAGGGACTAGTCCAGACCTTGAAATGGAGGTCATTTAATATATGGTGTCCCTGAGGTCCAGTCGCCACAGAGGTACTGCACCTCAGTTGGAGGTGTGGTGCTTCACTCTCGGGTAAGGAGGGGACATCACCCAGAACCCACACACTTACATCCAACACCTGACTTCTCAGGGCCCAGGAGGGACTAGGTAGAGGATGTGGGTGGAGAAAGTAGAGAAGGGGTGGAGCTTAGTGAGTGGTCTGGGAGAACACAGGGAGTCAGAGACAGAGTGAGTTGGAAGGGTTGGAGCTTGGGAGGAGAGCTGAATGGAGCTCAAGAGAGGAGCTCCAGAGAGGAGCTTAAGGGAGTCACCTTAGAGAGAGAAGAAAGACCGAAGAGACAGAAAGAGAAGCTTCAGTGAGAGAAAGGAAGAAGGGTTCCTAGGGGCACGGGAAGTGAGGAATCCACCCGTGGGGCCCGTATCCACGCTGACTGAAATCGGGTGGAGGGACCAAGTCGCAGTAAGGGGACAGGCCCCAGTCTAGTGGAGAAACTGAGGATTTAGCTAGTTAACAGGAGGCTGCAGTATCTTTAAGTGCTACAGCCACATCCTCACACATTCGCTGAAAAGGCAGGAAAGGAACATCGGAAGGGGGTTCTGACACGGTGTACCTCAAACTACCTGAGAGCTGTCTGGACCACCTACCCAGAGGACACAGCACCCCAGCTGGGGATTGTACGAAAGAACTGTGAGTAAACTGAAAAGACTGCACCCTGCTATGTCCTCAGAATTATTTACTGCGTCATCTGCCCTGCACCATAACCACCACCATCCTATCCCCCAAAACGTTTATTTTTACACTTACATAATTTTTATTGGACACCCAGGGCCACGGACCGGGTCACTGCTGCAGTGACACTTCCCCTTTAACAACCGCCTGGCCCGATACCGAGTACCCCACGGCCCTTGGGGCGCTCCGAAAACAATTAGCTTCAGGGAGGTGTGGGGGTTGCAACAGTGACCGCAGACTCTGTCCCCTGATGACTCTTCATTTGCGTATACCAGCATGCTTTAAACAAAGCATCATCAAAGAGGAAGTAGTAGAAAAAAACAACACAGTTAAATAGTGTGGTTAGGGAAGGATATTAAAGTTTATTATAGAAAAGATTAGATTTACATCGTTAAATAGAGTTTTGGATGAAAATAAAATGTACCGTATTTTTCGGACTATAAGACGCACCCCATATTCCCGCAAAGGAAGGAAATTGGGGAAAAAAAATAATGTGTCAAATGGGGGTCGTCTTACAGTCCAAATTTAGCTTACCACTGTGTGGGGTGGTTGGGCACTGTGGGGTGGCTGTGTTCTGTGGGGTGGTTGGGCACTGTGGGGTGGCTGTGTTATATGGGGTGGCTGTGTTCTGTGGGGTGGTTGGGCACTGTGGGGTGGCCAGGGTGGCCATATACTCACAAATACGGTGGCGATGGCGCTCCCAATGCAGCTTCCCTGCGGTGCGGTGGTGGTGTCCGGGCAGCAGCGGGCCTCTGGGCTGCGTGGGGGGCTCCGCTGGCATCTCGTCCCAGCCGGAAAGCCCCCCCGCAGCTGCGATGCGGTGCCGGGCTGAAGGCCGCCAGGGGCCTCCGGTGGCGGTCCCGATGCAGAGTGTTGTGCGGTGGTGGTGTCCGGGCAGCAGCGGTCCTCTGGGCTGCGTGGGGGGCTCCGCCGGCATCTCGTCCCAGCCGAAAGCCTCCCCGCAGCTGCGACGCGGTGCCGGCATCAGGAATGGCCGCCTGGGGCCTCCGGCAAGATGGCCGCCGCATACTCTCGTTCAAATCTCGGCAACGAGATCTTGTCCTGAGATCTCGGGAGACGAGATCTCGGGAAGAGATCTCGTTGCCGAGATTTGAACGAGAGTGTGCGGCGGCCATCTTGCCGGAGGCCCCAGGCGGCCATTCCTGATGCCGGCACCGCGTCGCAGCTGCGGGGGGCTTTCCGGCTGGGACAAGATGCCGGCGGAGCCCCCACGCAGCCCAGAGGCCCGCTGCTACCCGGACACCACCACCGCATCGCAGCGAAGCTGCTTTGGGAGCGCCGCCGCCACTGGACTTTCCGGTATGTTGCGACCATAAGACGCACCCCCATTTTCCCCCAAAATTTTGGGGGGAAAAAGTGCGTCTTATGGTCCAAAAAATACGGTAGTTTCAGACCGCCCTTTTAATAGCCTGCTTAAACAGATCACTGTCGATCAGTAATGATTTAGCGATTGGTGAATATTTTGTGCCGCTGGGCGGCCTGCGTATGTTATAATTGAGGGCACCTTTAAATGTTTTGAACAGTTTCAAAGCGACTTTAGTTTAACCCATAATCAACTCAATAAATCCTTACTATTCAGACATACTTATCATTTGCCAGCAAGGATACTATCTGTAAGTATAAGCAATAATACTTTTATTAGGTTTACTATCAAAGCAGGAACAGCTAAGGCTTTAATATTTTTCATTTATTAATCTTTATTTAATAGAAAATTTGAGCCAATTTTCAGTGCAAATTAAACATACTGTAAATTGAAGGAGAACTTTGGCTCTTTGGCTGAAGGTCAATGGAATACGGTCTTAGAATATACTCCTCAACTGTCGCTTTGTGAAGCCGAAAGACTTTCACAGATTGATACCCCTATACGGAATAAATATTTACATCCAGTAACTCACCTGTAAGAAGATGGAAAAGTGAGAAGACCGCACAATTAATGCATAACAGAGTGTCTGTAAGCAAAAAACAGAGAGAATTGATTGGGCAGGAACTGATGAGAGAAGTGCATGTTCCCTAAGGGGGCAGATTAGGGGAGACCCAAGGTCAGATGATAGCAGTGTCGCCGTTAGAAATTGTAAAAAGCGAAGGAGGGCAGAGAAGGGGGGAGTCGATGCCTGAGCCTGTATCAGGGCACAGGTATAGAAACAGGTGAGCTGGTTTATAGTTATAATTACTAGCACAGAACAAACCAGAGCAATGTGAGCAAAACCAGTGACGAGTGAGCGGAATCACAACTGTGAGAGACCACCACAGAGACGAATACGAGCAATCGTGTGAAATCGACTGCGATGCAAGTTACAGCACAGAGTGGACTGGGGCCGTGCTTCAGGAGACAGAGGAGGCCAGAGTAAGCACATCACTGAAGAGACTGATCACTAAGAGACTTAGAGCATAACAGAGTAGACCACTGACTCCCGTTAGGGCTTGTACTGTTATTGCTACTGTGACATAGTGAAAAGTACGAGACTGATGGTGTCGCACTAGAAAATTGTATGATAGAGATCAATTCATTATAATTACATGTCACCCCCGATTCCTTATAATTACATGCCCCTCTTCAATTCATTAGAATATAACATCCTCTCTCCCACCCCCCTACCTTCAGACCATTATACTTTCCTTTCTCCAACTCCCCACCCTATATTCATTATACTTTCCCCTCCCCACCACCATTTCATTTATTTTATTGGAAAAAAAAGTATTTCATACTTACCTCTCCATATGACCTGCTGCAGCTCCACTTCTTGTGACTGGCGCAGACATGCTGACATCATCACACTGGCTGATGACATCATTGCAAAGGCACATAACAGATGGTGAACAATGCATTATGATGACGGCAATTTGGCCATTGACCCCAACCTAGAGCCTTGGGCCCAGGGTGGTAACCTATATTGCACTCATTATAATCTGCCTATGCATATGGTCAGCACAACTTCCAGAAAACTAAAGACACTACTTGAGCTGAATAGGGATACATAAAACCACTATGAGGTACCCCTAAGTGATCCAAAGGAAAATGCTCTTGTAGGAGGTGGCCGGGTTGTCGTATTTCCCCGTGAAGACATCAATAACATAATTCTATTGTAGTAATGTTGTGTACCTGCTATGTTGTCTGCAATAATAACCACCAGACACAAAAGGTCTTCCCTTTGATAAGTTTAGATTTCCCTATGGGCTGCAGGATCTTGTGTTCAGGGATGAGAAGTTTATCACCTAGCCACCCAGAGAGGGGAAGAGTGACAGGGCACAAACAGAGACTAGCTCTGAGAGATAGTAGTGTGTTGTGAATGCTCTGGAGCTGACTTCTGAGTTTTGGCTCCCCCTGGTGGCTGCTGATAGTAATGAAGCTGCTTTGGCTAACAGAGGTCTATCATCTGGGACAATGATTGGCAATCAGGTGTCATTGACTTGGGAGATATAAGTGAGCAACCTTCCCATGATTTGTTTCTTCCTGGTCCCTTTTGGAAGTCAGCTTGCTTCCTGCTTTCTCCTGCAACTTTCAGATAAGTTATTTGTTGCTTATTTCTGTGGCATTTGTTTCCCTTTGTTTTCTGCCCTTCTGGAGTGAGGTCAGCCAGGTTCCCCGACTGGGGCCTGCGCTGGACTCTGTTTCTCATTTTCCTTTGTTTATGTGTTTTCAGTCCCTGTTATTTCAGTATCTGCTGGTTTGCTACCAGTTCACACCAGAGTTCTGATCTAGCGGGGGAGAGATCGTGTGGTCTCAGTATTTTTGGAAATCAGACGTATTGGAATTTTTCTTACAGTTTTTGCTGGATTGCAGACAGTATTCTTTCCTGTCCTGTTCTATCTAGACAGTTTGGGCCCCAGCGTTTGCTTGCTCTATTTTCTGCCAGTGCTTGTATTTCATCTTGTCTTGTCTCACCGCCAATATATGTGTGGGGACTACCTATTCCTTTGGGGTGCTACTCCGGGGCAGTTAGCTTTCCCTTTTCTCTCTTAGGCTTAGTTAACTCTCCGGCTATGTAGAGGCATCTAGGTCATTGTATGTACGTCCATGGCTACTTCTAGTTGTGCTGTCAGTTTAAAGGTCTGCAATCCGCTAGTTACCAACCTCTCTGGGTGTCTGGTTGCCTTGGCTATTTTGGCTACTGTCCTCCTCGGCTACCAAATCATAACAGTAGTGTTTGTGAGAAAGTGAAGTGAAAGGACAGGTGGACCGGTGGAGGGATATACTGGGCTCAGTATGAAGATGGAATAGTAACAGAGGCGGCAGGACATCACAGGCAAGTGGGTAACTCCTGCAAGGAAAAGGCTTACAAGTCAGGAAATCGTACTGTCCAGCGGAAAGTTGACCTTAAGAGAAAAGGTATCATCCTGTTGTGGGTCAACAACTCTATGGGCTAGATTAAGCAAAGAAACAGGGTAAGAGGTTCATAGCGACACACCAGGACTGGTAGACCCTACACCCAAGAAAATGCAGGCATTCCAAATGTCTCCCAATTCCTTTGTTGTACCTGTTGCCAGGAACAATATGCTAACTGTAACTCTGGGGAACCTGTTACTCTATGTTCACCAGTTTGGCTATTCCTAAAAAGGACATTGTGAAAGCTGGTTTCGCTTCAAGGGATAAACGGGATGGTACTGCACCAAGTGCATCAGAGTGGACTGTGGAGATCTCAGAATCCAAACTACCATTGCACATGCAAACTCCCAACACTCGTTTAGCTGTAACGTGCTGAGGTTGACGCGCATTTCGGCGTTTTCATCAGGGGGCGGCGTCATCTAGGGAAGGGGAAGTTTACAAGGAAGTGTAGAGCAATAGAAAGAGGTATGCGGTGTGGCTTGATGCAAACTTACACAGGAGGTCACCGAGCATCGCCACACCACCTGATATGAGAGTCTTCAACAATGCCACAAAATTTAGTGAAATGTATCCTAATGGTTCACTGGTTTCCGAGGGATTTTTTTTGTCCTACTGTTTAAAGTTTTTTTATATAAGGTATACTTAAAAAAATATAAATGTTTTTTTTTCAACTTTGCATATCTCTATCTATATTAAAAAAATCAGAAATGTTGCCATTATCTCACTGGCCATGAAGCCCAGTACTTGATTTGAACTTCCTGTTCTTTGCAGAAGAATTTAAAGTAGTCTCATTATCATCATACACAGAATCACAATGAGAGCAGGGTGGACATATCATGGGTGCAACAGCAGAGATCCAAGAGGTAAGGTAGCCTCCACTACCTCCAAGGCAAGTGGAATAGTGCATTATGATGAGCTACTGGTCTGCAAAGGGTCCATAAATTGTTTTTGCACATGGGCTATTTTCTGCCTGTATCTGCCAGTGAATGACAGGTAACACACTTTTATACAGTATTTTATACAGTATTTAAAATGGGATCCACCACTCAAATTAGGGGATGGTCACAGCCCACCACCATTTCCTTTAAAGGGGTTGACCAAGGTTAGAAAAACAAAGCTGAATTTTTCCATTTTGTTCTGTGCTTTACCTTTCTGCAGCCTATCCTTATATCCCTCAGTCTCTCCAGCAACCCTTATGATCAGCTAGATGTTTTTTCTATGCACAGCACTTGGTTTATGTTGGTGTCATTTACATTTTGAAGGCAGAAATAAGTTAGTCTACAGGAATTTTCAGGCTCAAAACCAAATGCACTTTATGTTAACAGGTGGAGAGGAATAAGTGGCCATTACCAGACATATCTCGCAATGGCTTAGGCTGTGTTTCCATGGTACGGAAACACAGCGCTTTGGACGGAGCGGAAATTCCGCTCCGCCCAAAGCCCCGCCCCCTTCTGCACCACGCTCATTCCGGATGTGTTCAGGACACCTCCAGAACACATTCGGAATGATCGCAGGGCTGCATAGTCCTGTGTTATTTCCCTTGCGGCGGCGCAGCATCGCCGCAAGGGACTAGGACATGCGCGGTCTGAAAAGCCGCGCCGCATGTCCGGAAACGCAGGTCTTCCGCCTGCGTGTTTTGCAGCATAGTGGAGACGGGATTTCTTGAAACCCCCTCCACTATGCTGTAACATCTGGACACTGCGTGTTTGACGCTGCGCCAACGCACAGCGTCAAACACGCAGCAATTCCGGACTGTTTCCTGAACGTGGAAACATACCCTAATATGGTGTTTGAAAGAGCTGTGTTAATTCCAATCATTAATATTGGTGGGTTAAAGCAAATTTTCTTTCAAGTGTATGGCCAACTTTAGCAATCTACAGTAAGACACAGATATGGAAGATGTTTTGTAGGGTCCTCAAACTAGAGACATAGTGTTACAGATGATTTTGCTCCCATAATAGACTAATTAATGGTGGCACAAAAAGGAAAACATTATCCAACCAATTCTTACTTATTTTTTCTCTTTTCTATGATTCTGTTTTATTCTGCAATCAATAACCCCTGTTGCTTCTTCCATCTCTGTGTCTGGTTGTAAACCAACAAGGTCAGTATTTCCAATAAAGAAAACACAATTACTGAACCCAACAAAAGTTTGTTAGTCGTAAAAACAAATTTTACATTCTAAAATTTTTCCACATTTACAAAATAATCATACACTGAAACAAAATCCCATAATTTGCTGCTTACTTTTTATTTCTATTAGCAACTTAAGAATTGGAAAAGTTGACACTACATAGTATCAGCTGAAAAGCAAAGATTCGGGTCACAGATTTATTAAAGCATTTTGGAAAATAAAATCCATGACACCTTTTTTTCTTGTGATGGTTATCTGTGGTGGAACTTGAAGCTCACTGGAGAACAAATGTAAAGGATCTTTAATAGTATTGGCTTCAGATGATCCAAAGAAATTAAATAATATCCTAGACTAGTGCATAGCAATAATATAAACTTTCTCCTATAAAAAATAAGTGTACTATACGTAAGAGATGAGCATGATGAGAATATAGTTGTCGCCCCAATCAATGAATCATCTGAAGATCTAACAAAACCAAACTTGGGTCATCACCAGGAGGACAAAGCCAACGAGCACAGAAGATTCATGTGTGCCTGGAAAAAAAAGAACCTTTTTTAATAAGAATTTTAATATCCAACTCATCTTCAAATGTGTTTGTCAATAAAACCCATTTTTTGCCTATCTGTAATGTGACAAAATATTACGTTGGTTAAAAACATCCTAGTATATTTTGTGTGCAGCACCTACGATGACCTACATGTCTTCATGACAAAAATAAACATGGCACTCAAAGAATGTAGTACGGATATCGGTGCCCAAGTAGGGTCTCCAGCCCAAAAAACGTAGAAAAAAGGACTTGGCACTCAGTAGGAATAAACGATGAAAAAACTGTTAGTTGCTTGTGGTTATTTCTTTTAATTTTGCATCCATATGTGAACAATAGAAGAGTACACAATACATGAACGTTTTCGGCCGTAATACAACAGCCTTCTTCAGATAATATGTACAGAGATAACTGAAAAATTGAAAAAAATAAAATAAAATTATAATCCATACATAATGTAAAAGAAACAACAAAATTGCAACAAAATGAACATAAGGAATATAAATATATACAAGAACAATGTGACTATTGATGATAAAGTAGAAAGTAGAAAGTCTTTAGATAGCCGATATCCGTACTACATTCTTTGAGTGCCATGTTTATTTTTGTTATTTGATTCCTCCATACATGAGCACCATTGATCATGTCTAGCGAGACTTTTTTCTTTAATGACTCTGAAACAGCTGATATTCTATCCAGGGTTACTGCTTCAAGTGACTTCCTACAGGTACCCCACACAGGAGATAAAAAATCGCGATTTTGAACGCGAAACAAGGAAAGCTGTAAACTCTGAATTGCATATTATTACATTGGCCGAATACCTGAAGGTACATAGGATTCCCAGGGGACTTAGGGTCCCACTACAACCAACCTTTTTCAAAGAAGACAGAGAATACTGCACCAGGTTTGAACAAATATTGAACAAATGTTCATTCGACCTAATGACACTTACTGTGTCCCATCTGCAGAAGAGCCTGGAATCTACCAAGGCACAAATTACCGCCATCGAGACACAATTAGGGAGCACCATGTCCCAAGAATCTTTTCAAGAACTGAAAAAGAAGAACCAGGACCTTCTCAACACCTATCGGCTGGACGTAGAAAAGAGGAAAAGAACCAAATTTATCAGGGACACGGAGGACTACCTCCAGAACCGTGTCTATCAGTGGAGGGATACGCTCCGGCCATTCAGACGGCAAAATTCTCACAGTTCTTCTGGATCGGCAGACAGCAGGCCAGGCACATCAAGCTCTACTACTTCCAATTTCTCTTCCTCTTTTTTAGGCAATCGACGGGCCGCACAAGAGACAGACGAGACGGGGGGGCAGTGCCGCAGGGACAATCGAAACCACATGACGACAAGGTCTCAGGTAACGACACTCCCCCCCTAGTCGTCAACATTTCCTCCAAAAATCTGGACGTCCATCAACTCTCAGCACTACAAAAGGGTTTGTCCTTTTGCCCCACTTATAAGTTCAATACATTTGAACTTAATATGGACATCAACAGATTTTTTCGTAATGTACGCCTCCGGGCCCATTTTGCCTCCCAGATTCCAGATCCACCGGTTTCCACCTCTGGTTCCTCTTTACTTGATTTACAGGGTCTGGGGTTGAGACTCTCCAGTACATTCATGCCACCTAAAGTGAATCCTCCAGTAGAGACTTTCATTAGTCTTGTGGATAGAGATATCAGTAAATCTATACACAACATTAATTTGGGAAAATTCCATTCTCCTAGCAACCTCTCACCAGCAGAAAGATCAGCTTTAGATAGTCTTGCATCTGACAAAAGTCTTATTATTAAACCAGCGGACAAAGGGGGCGCCATTGTGGTCATGAACCACAATGACTACATGGCTGAAGCCCGTAGTCAACTTTGTGATAGTGAGGTTTATAAGATGATTCCCAGTAATCCCCTGAATACCATCAGGGCTAAGATTAGCCCTATCATAGACCGTCATTTTCACAACAATACGATAGACAAAAAATTGAAGGATTTTCTCACAAAAAAAGACCCGATCACGCCAGTTTTTTATATATTGCCGAAAATCCATAAAAATTTACTTAAACCACCAGGTCGCCCAATTGTTGCCCTCACAGACTCTGTTCTTTCACCATTGGCTATTGTACTGGAAAAATTGCTCACTCCTCTAGTGAAACTCACTAAATCGTTTGTGCTAGATACCAATGAGTTTTTACAACTCATAGGTTCTTTGGGTCCACTACCTGATTCTGCCATACTCGTTACATGGGATGTATGTAGTCTATATACATCCATTACACACATCAAAGGTATGAGTGCAGTGGATAGACTCCTACAGCAACATAATACCAATTACAACATCCGTCATCTTTGCGCTGACCTCCTTGAATTGTCCTCAAGGAGAATTATTTTCTCTTTGAGGACACATATTATGTACAACAACAGGGGACCGCCATGGGTTCCAACATGGCGCCTCCTTATGCCAACGCATACATGGCCATTTTTGAGGATGACTTCATCTATAACCATCCTCTGTTTCAAAAACACTCTATTCTATGGCGCAGATATATAGATGATGTTTTCTGCATATGGATGGTCCCATCGACTCCCTTATTCTATTCAATGAACATTTGAACAATATTTGGCCTGAACTTAAATTCACCTTGCAGTTCAATGCTAATACCATCAATTTTCTCGATACTCTGATTAACAAGAACCATGGGTGGCAATTGTCTATTGACCTGTACCAAAAACCGACTGATAGGAACAGCCTTCTACACTTCAGTAGTTGTCATCCTCCCACCATGAAAAATTCTATACCGATCTCACAGTTTGGCAGAGTCAAGAGAATTGTCTCTGACTCCATGGTTAGGGAGGATAGGATACAGGAAATGGAGACCAAATTCCTTCACAGGGGCTACCCCCCCTCTGTACTTTACAAGGCTAAACAGCATCGACCCATAGATTCAGGACGTTCAAATATTAAAAGGGTTCCCTTTGTGACCACCTACCACCCTTTTTCAAATCTTGTGTCATCTTCCATCAGGAAACATTGGAAAATTCTTTCCAAAAGTTACCCTCATATTCCTGAATTTCAAGTTCCAGTCTTACAATGTTTTCGCCGTCCCCATTATCTTCGGGACAAGCTTGTTAAAGCAGATATTGGGTCAAGCCAGATAGTCCCTAGACAAACGTTTCTACGGACTCAACGACAAGGCACTTTCCCCTGTTTGCACTGTCTACAGTGCAATAACATACAGAAGGGCCCTATGGCATATCATCCTCTCACGGGTCAGGGCTTCCCTATCAAAGGTTTTTTTACCTGTGAGTCCGCCTTTGTCATTTATCTAATTAAATGCCCTTGTGGACTAGCCTATATTGGAGAGACAACACAACCGATTCGCGATAGAGTGTCGCAACACAAATCTAATATACGTTGTCAGAAGACACATCTTCCACTGCCACACCATTTCAAAGAGTCAAACCATACCATTGCCCAACTCAGATTTCAGGTCTTAGAGCAAGTTGGGGTAAGCAGAAGAGGAACAAATCGAGTTAAAATGCTCAAAAAGCGTGAAGCCTTCTGGATTTTCACGTTTCAAACCTTGGAACCTAAAGGCCTGAATAGGGATTATGACGTGGCTGCCTTTCTCTAATGCATTTTGATTTATTATGGTATATGACTGTTTGTTATATTGTTTGATCATAATCCATGGCATTCCTATGATATTAATCTGATGTCCTTTGTTTCCCTAGAATCGTTGATTTCTCGATATGTTCACGCCCCTCACCTTTCCATCACCATGGTATTGTATAGCTGCACAGTCTTCTCTTTTTCTTCTTTTTCCCTTTTTCCCTACCTTCGCTTGGCTTTTTGTTTTGTTTTTTGCCCATTTTTGCTCTTTTGTCATTCATTTCCTCCCCTTTTCTTCTGTTTCATACCCTAGATTGTCCCATCTCTCCTCTTTTTATCTCTCCCTTATTTACCTTCCCTCTTTATTTACCTTCCCTCTTTATATACCCCAGATTGTCCCATTTCTCCTCTTTTTATCTCTCCCTCTTTATTTACCTTCCCTCTTTATTTACCTTCCCTCTTTATATACCCCATATTGTCCCATTTCTCCTCTTTTTCTCTCCCTCTTTATTTACCATTCTTCTTCTCTATTATCCTCTGACCGCAATTTAAGACCCTTCCACTGGGGCTTTTTCTTTCTTATTTCTCCTCTCACTCGTTCTGCGCAGGCGCTACAATTCACCACGGCTTATGTCTCTCGATCATGTGATCGCTTTTTCCCTGTCCCTTCTGCGCATGCGCCACCCTCCACCTGCGTCATTTGACGCTATGATAGAGGCGTTTTTAAACCCGGAAGTACGGCGCTTTCAGCGTCCTACTCCCGGCTGTGACCCACGTGTATGCCTCCTCGCCGCTTCAGGTATTTACTCTCTTCCACCGGCTTCTTTTCTAGTGTTCCTTGCCGCCTGTGCCATTTCACTTACGTTATGGTCCTAACAATTTCTTATTGCTAATATTACAGCGCCCCCCCTTTGGCTACTGGTGTAGCTTGCAACGCTGTTTTCCCTGTACATTGCGGCCCACTACTTAGTTTTTGCTCTACATTTTTCTTTTGGTAGATGTTCTCTTTATTTTTATCGTCCTCTCTTTCCACTCCTTCTTCCTTTTTTTTCAGCAGGCGTCTATTTCTTGAAGTTCTCTTTTGCATCCTTATACAGGTATTTTTTTCATTACACTTTAACTTTTGTTTTTTTCTATTTTATCTTTAATTTTTATTTTTTCTTTGTCTTTTCTCGCATGTAGCGCTTTTATACGGCTATATTGTGCCACCAGCGCCATATCCTTCATCCGTTTATACTATGTCTTCAGGTATTTTCTCTTAAATTCTATTTTTTATTTCCCATTTTTTATTTCCCAATTTTTATTTCCCATTATTTTACATCTTTCCTCCAATTTTTCTTCTTTTTAGATTTAGTGCTCGTCTTTTTTCACTTTTTTCACTTTACTTTCTCCTTTGTCCTCCTTGTGTGTTCTTATTCATCCCTTGTCTCTCCTCCTTTGTTGTTGCCTGTTGTATTCTTTTATTGCCTGTTTTATTCTTCTATATCCTTACTCCCTCCAATTTTTGTGGGGTTACTCTCTGGGTCGCTTATATTGTCCTAACTATAGTGTCTCACTAATCTATTATTATCTCATTACAGGTGTCTTATATTATCTATTCCTAGTCTCACCTTTGTACCTTCTGACATTCGGCCGATGTCTACCGTTATCTTGTTATAGATATGTGTTCCTCTACGATCATAGATATCCTCACTGAGCACCTCTGGATAGTAGGCTATCTAAAGACTTTCTACTTTATCATCAATAGTCACATTGTTCTTGTATATATTTATATTCCTTATGTTCATTTTGTTGCAATTTTGTTGTTTCTTTTACATTATGTATGGATTATAATTTTATTTTATTTTTTTCAATTTTTCAGTTATCTCTGTACATATTATCTGAAGAAGGCTGTTGTATTACGGCCGAAAACGTTCATGTATTGTGTACTCTTCTATTGTTCACATATGGATGCAAAATTAAAAGAAATAACCACAAGCAACTAACAGTTTTTTCATCGTTTATTCCTACTGAGTGCCAAGTCCTTTTTTCTACATGTCTTCATGGTTACCGACTAGAGATGATCGAACATCGCCGGATCCCACCTGTAGCGCTCTTGATAATCAGGTGTCCGGCGCCGCAGCTGCATATGTCACAGCTGTGTGACAGTCACAACACACATAGCCACAACACATGCAGCTGCGGCACCGAACAGCTGATTACCGGAGCGCTCCAGGTATCTGGCTTCCCAATGCAGCTTCTACGTTAAGCGCTATAGCTTGCTGAATAAGGAGGGAGCCAAAGATGTTCGCTCATCTCCATTACCAACTATAAACAAACCTTGGTTATAATCTGATCCTGCACTCAGGAGGTAATCCCTTCTATCTAACATCCCTTCCAGTGTCTTAAAGGGAATGGATTACCAGAAAATAAAGCAGGTTTTTATGTTAAATGCATTTTTAAACAGTTTTTTTTTCATTTTTTATATCACTATTCGTATTATTTAAGAAAAAAAAAAAAGAAGAAATCTTGTAATTTTTACACTGGCCTCTGGACTTTATGCTAGACTCACGCTCTTTATTTTTCAGCAGTTTCATTGAGGCTAAGTGCACACGTTCAGTATTATTTGCATTTTTTTCGCATTTTTTCGCGGCAAAAAATGCATAAAAAAACGCATGAATGAAGCATCCTAATATTTAGAATGAATTCTGCAATTTTTGTGCACATGGTGCGTTTTTTTCCGGGAAAAAAACGCATTGCGGAAAAAAAAGCAGCATGTTCATTAATTTCACGGAAAACTAGCGTTTTCCCCTCTATATTATTGAGCTAGAAAGTTCAGGAAAAAAAATCCGGGGTAAAAACGCATGCGTTTTTACCGCGAAAAAAGTCCGGTTTTGCTCAGGAAAATTCTGCACACATTCCTGAACGTGTGCACTTAGCCTAACACTGCAGACAAGATGAAAGGTGACACCTCTATATACAGTAGATAACACAGGATCCACTATTCACACTGACCTTTGCCCAGATTGGAGCATGCTTAAACTAGAAGCTCAGAAGGCTAATAAACAATAAATGGGGTATGAGACAGTCTATTGCTATTGTTTTTACAGATTTTCGATTTTTTTTTTGACATAGTAATATGAAAGATACACATACGTAAAAAAAAAATTAACTTAAACAGTAAGTAATTGTAATTGTAATGAACCTGTCAGTGCTCAACTGGCAGCTCTAACATGGCTACCATGATCAGGACTGGCACAAGCTATAACGTTTCCCGAGGCCCTGGGGATTCCCTGACCTTCACTCTCTAACCCGTATAAAGGGATCTGAAGTTACACAAGGGTCATTAGGCAAGGGACACAGACTCAGCTGCTGTTCGGTGTTGCAAGATGGCTAGTAGGACAGTCAGGTAGCTAGGTCAAAACCAAGAGGGCCGCAAAGGTAAAAAATCGTCAGGCAGGAAAAAAGTCAATAAACAAGCCGAGGTCAAAAAAAGGAAAGCACAAATACAACACAAGAACAGAAACCACAGATCAAACCAGGGAAGCACAAAGCTATATCTGGCAGCTTCCAGCAGTAAGCTGGAAGATTGAGTATGGCATGGTGCTCTACAATTGTCTGGACTAGGGTGCTGATAACTCCAGCTGCACAGAACACACACCCATACTGCCATACTGGAAAGCACTGCAGATCCCAGCTACCTAAATCTAAGTGGCTGGCCAGAGCCTATACCATCCAGAGCTTCTGGATAAAACATCTCTATCTCCAGCGCCACCAGCAAAATTAATACGGCGGCCCCTGGCAACAGAAGCGAATGTCGCAGGAGCAGGTCCTGGTGGAGATGTGGAAGTTATTTCTTAATGACACATTCTCTTTAGCAAAACGAGGGGAAAAATATATACAGACTTATAGTACGGTAACAAAGAGAAACTGGTCATAAAACTAGTCATAAAAGTGCCGATATTCTTCATAAATATGTACCACTTAATGTCATACTTACCAATACAGCCGGAAGGTGGAGTGACTATTACTTTATCTGTAAAACAATGGAAATAACCACTTCCATGCTGCACAAGAAAAGCTGCCTCTGCTATCAGCCGTGTAGGGAGTTCATTCCAACCTGCGGGTTGACCATGCCATAGTCCGAACTGTCAATCTTCACCGACCCCGGCCATAAGGAAGCCAAAAGTCAGAGGAGCGATGAGCTGCTGAAGAAAGAACTTTACAATAACACTTTAAATGTTAGCTGATTGTATTTTAGAATCATGAGTATTATTGTCAGATATTTCTCAAATTTCATTTTTTTCCTCCGGAAGAGCCAGCAATAAATGAGAAGTTCTTTGTTTAGTGTTTCATTTTATCTAGGTATTCCCCTAAGCATCCAGTGATCCACCATAGACACCCAATGATTGATAATAAAAAATGATTGCTCACTGTTTTTAACCAGGAGTCACTGGCTCTTGGAAATTTCACACCTAGGTTATGAATGTAGCTGTGTGGTTGCTACTCAAGGTGACATATAAGTAAATAGGGTCACATTGTGATGCCAAGTGCATTGTGACCCCCCATAAACAATATGATGCCCCATCGTCTCCCTATATACAGTATGATGGCCCACCAGCTCCTCTATATAAAGTATGATGGTCCCCACAGCTCCGTATTTATAGTATAATAAAAATATTGAAGAAAGAGAAACCAATCACAAACTAAAGTGTTTCTATACGAATGCACAAAGCATGGGCAACAAACAAGGAGAACTGGAGCTACTAACGCAGGAGAAGAAATATGATGTCATTGGAATCACTGAGACTTGGTGGACGATACACATGATTGGAATACAAGGCTAGAAGGTTACAACTTATTTGCAAGAAACAGACTTGATAAACGAGGAGGAGGTGTTGCTTGTATGTTAGAAAAGCGTATATCTGCACAGAGATTGAAGCTTCAGAGACTGGGAGTTCTGTGGAAACTGTTTGGGTAAGAATACAAGGACAGAACAATGGAAAGGACACCATTGTAGGCATTTACTACAGGCCGCCTGTGCAAGCTGAAGATATGGATGAACTCTTTATGCATCAAATGGCCAAGTTCTCCAAAAAATATGACATAGTGGTCATGGGAGATTTCAACTATCCAGACATTTGTTGGGAATCTCTCTCAGGCAAAACTAACAGGTCCAGGAAATTCTTATCCTCTCTTGCTGACAACTTTATCTTCCAAAAAGTAATGGAGAAAACAAGGGGATCTGCTACCTTGGATCTAATCCTCATAAACAGGGAGGAAATGGTGGAGGAGGTAAGAGTGGCTGGGACCCTAGGAGGTATGACCATGCTATTTTAGAATTTTGGATAACAAGAGGAGGAAGACCTGTGAAGACTCAGACGTCAAGGTTAGATTTCAGAAAGGCAGATTTTAAGGAACTCAGAAAGAGAATTGGAGGGATCCAATGGCTGGATATCCTTAAGGACAAAAATGTCCAGGAAGGATGGAAAATCTTGAAAAATGAGATTCTCAAAGCACAATCGTTAACAATTCCGAAAAGAGGGAAGAATGGGAAGCATTTAAGGAAACCAGGATGGATGAACATAGAACTTAAACACATGCTAAAAAGGAAGAAAGAAATGTTTATCAAATGGAAAGAGGGAGGCATATCTAAAGAAGAATATAATGCCGTCTGCAGAACCTGCAGGGCACAAATCAGATTATCTAAAGCTGACAATGAATTAAGGCTTGCAAGTGACGTCAAAAGCAACAAAAAAGGATTTTGGGGATACGTCAAAAGTAAAAGAAAAGTCAAAGATGCTATAGGATTTTTACATGATGAAAATGATGAAATGGTAAGTCAGGATGTTGAGAAGGCTGAACTTTTAAATTCCTATTTTGCATCTGTTTTCTCTCAGAAAGGAAATGTAACATCAACTGATCTTCACTGTCCTATTAAAGGAATAGAAGAATCCAGGATATCTATAAACAGAAAGACAGTGAGGAAACACTTAGCTAACCTAAATGAATTCAAGTCTCCAGGTCCAGATGAATTACACCCCAGGGTACTGAAGGAGATAGCAGAAGAAATTCTTGAACCACTGTCCATAATCTTTGAAAATTCTTGGAGAACAGGAGAAGTCCCAGAAGACTGGAGAAGAGCAAATGTTGTTCCTATCTTCAAAAAGGGGAAGAAGGTGGACCCAGGGAACTACAGGCCGGTGAGTCTGACTTCTATACCAGGAAAGATCTTTGAACAAATTATTAAAGAACATGTATGCAAGTACCTGGATAAGAATGAAGTGATTAAACAGAGTCAGCATGGGTTTGTAACTAATAAGTCATGTCAAACTAACTTAATTTCCTTCTATGACAGAATCACTGACTGGGTGGATCAGGGAAATGCTGTAGATATAGTATATCTTGACTTCAGCAAAGCATTTGACAAAGTATCTCACACAATCCTTATTGAAAAAATGACTAAGTAGGAATGGACAAGGCAACTGTTAGGTGGATTCATAACTGGCTTAGTGATCGGACCCAAAGAGTGGTTGTAAATGGCTGCACATCCAGTTGGAAGAATGTCTCAAGTGGGGTACCACAAGGCTCTGTTTTGGGCCCTGTATTGTTCAACATCTTTATCAATGATTTAGATGAAGGAATTGAGGTAAACTGATCAAATTTGCTGATGACACAAAGCTAGGAGGGGTAGCTAATACTAGAGAAGAGAGAGAGAGGATTCAAAAAGATATACATAAACTGGAGCAGTGGGCAGCAACTAACAGAATGGATTTTAACAGGGAAAAATGCAAAGTACTACATCTGGGCAATAAAAATGAAAAAAGCATATACAAAATGGAGGAATAGCTAAGTAAAGCACATAAAAAGCTTGGGTAAAAAATTGTCACAGACTTAACTGAGAAACAGGGGATGCAGCAGAAAAAAAGGGCAAACAATTTAGGATGTAAAACAAAAGATACAGCCCAGATCACGTGATCTTTTTTCCCCTTACTCCTCTTTGTTCAACCTCATCTGGAATACTGGCCAGTTTTGGGCACCACTTTTAAAAAGGACATCAACAAAGGGGAGCAGTCAGAGAAGACCCCACCAAATGGGAGGTCTGCAAACCATGCCCTATGAGGAAACGGTTGCGGGTTTGGGGTGTTTACTTTCAAAAAAGAAACCCGGGAGGAGACTTAATAGCTGTCACAAAATCCAAGGGCTGTCACAGAAAGGATCATCTTATTCATTTGCCCCAAGAAAGACTAGAAGCAATGGGATGAAATTAATGGGGGAACACAGATTGATATTAAAAAATTTTTGACAGTTAGGGGACAATGATGGAACAGGGGCCACAAAGGGGGTGAGTCTTTCAATGGAATCTTTTAAAAAGAGGCTGGAAAGACCTGTCTGGGGGATTTAGAGAAACCCGCTTTGAGGGGGGGACCCAAAAACCCCCGGAGGGCCCCTTTCCAACCCCTTTCCATTCTAAATTCTTGATTCTTAACCCTTGACAGGGGAGGCCTGGGGAGAACCCGGAAGGATCACGCACCCCCCGGCACAGAGTATAGACCCCAAAAAGCCCTTACTTAGTAAAAATGGCCCTGCAGCCCCTTTTAACTATATGCTGGCCATAAAGTCCCTTTTAACTGATGGTGGGCCCCAAAAGCTCCCTTTTTAAAAAATATGATCCCCAGCCCTCTAATATTAAAGATGGCCCCACAGCCCCCCAATTTGGAAAAGGCCCCCCACCCCCCCTGGGGCCTTGCAGCCCCCACATACGGAAAAGGGGGAAACCACAGTTCCCCTTTACACAGAAGATGGCTGCAGCCCCCTTAAAAGAAAAGACCTCACAACCCCATACACGTAAAGGGCCCCCCAACAGTAAAATGCCCCCCAAGCACTTTATCCCCTCCGTACAATTCC
>JARQOD010000007.1:129770216-129811552 GCA_033576555.1 Oophaga sylvatica
AATCTTCACCGACCCCGGCCATAAGGAAGCCAAAAGTCAGAGGAGCGATGAGCTGCTGAAGAAAGAACTTTACAATAACACTTTAAATGTTAGCTGATTGTATTTTAGAATCATGAGTATTATTGTCAGATATTTCTCAAATTTCATTTTTTTCCTCCGGAAGAGCCAGCAATAAATGAGAAGTTCTTTGTTTAGTGTTTCATTTTATCTAGGTATTCCCCTAAGCATCCAGTGATCCACCATAGACACCCAATGATTGATAATAAAAAATGATTGCTCACTGTTTTACCAGGAGTCACTGGCTCTTGGAAATTTCACACCTAGGTTATGAATGTAGCTGTGTGGTTGCTACATCAAGGTGACATATAAGTAAATAGGGTCACATTGTGATGCCAAGTGCATTGTGACCCCCCCATAAACAATATGATGCCCCATCGTCTCCCTATATACAGTATGATGGCCCACCAGCTCCTCTATATAAAGTATGATGGTCCCCACAGCTCCGTATTTATAGTATAATAAAAATATTGAAGAAAGAGAAACCAATCACAAACTAAAGTGTTTCTATACGAATGCACAAAGCATGGGCAACAAACAAGGAGAACTGGAGCTACTAACGCAGGAGAAGAAATATGATGTCATTGGAATCACTGAGACTTGGTGGGACGATACACATGATTGGAATACAAGGCTAGAAGGTTACAACTTATTTGCAAGAAACAGACTTGATAAACGAGGAGGAGGTGTTGCATTGTATGTTAGAAAAGCGTATATCTGCACAGAGATTGAAGCTTCAGAGACTGGGAGTTCTGTGGAAACTGTTTGGGTAAGAATACAAGGACAGAACAATGGAAAGGACACCATTGTAGGCATTTACTACAGGCCGCCTGTGCAAGCTGAAGATATGGATGAACTCTTTATGCATCAAATGGCCAAGTTCTCCAAAAAATATGACATAGTGGTCATGGGAGATTTCAACTATCCAGACATTTGTTGGGAATCTCTCTCAGGCAAAACTAACAGGTCCAGGAAATTCTTATCCTCTCTTGCTGACAACTTTATCTTCCAAAAAGTAATGGAGAAAACAAGGGGATCTGCTACCTTGGATCTAATCCTCATAAACAGGGAGGAAATGGTGGAGGAGGTAAGAGTGGCTGGGACCCTAGGAGGTAGTGACCATGCTATTTTAGAATTTTGGATAACAAGAGGAGGAAGACCTGTGAAGACTCAGACGTCAAGGTTAGATTTCAGAAAGGCAGATTTTAAGGAACTCAGAAAGAGAATTGGAGGGATCCAATGGCTGGATATCCTTAAGGACAAAAATGTCCAGGAAGGATGGAAAATCTTGAAAAATGAGATTCTCAAAGCACAATCGTTAACAATTCCGAAAAGAGGGAAGAATGGGAAGCATTTAAGGAAACCAGGATGGATGAACATAGAACTTAAACACATGCTAAAAAGGAAGAAAGAAATGTTTATCAAATGGAAAGAGGGAGGCATATCTAAAGAAGAATATAATGCCGTCTGCAGAACCTGCAGGGCACAAATCAGATTATCTAAAGCTGACAATGAATTAAGGCTTGCAAGTGACGTCAAAAGCAACAAAAAAGGATTTTGGGGATACGTCAAAAGTAAAAGAAAAGTCAAAGATGCTATAGGATTTTTACATGATGAAAATGATGAAATGGTAAGTCAGGATGTTGAGAAGGCTGAACTTTTAAATTCCTATTTTGCATCTGTTTTCTCTCAGAAAGGAAATGTAACATCAACTGATCTTCACTGTCCTATTAAAGGAATAGAAGAATCCAGGATATCTATAAACAGAAAGACAGTGAGGAAACACTTAGCTAACCTAAATGAATTCAAGTCTCCAGGTCCAGATGAATTACACCCCAGGGTACTGAAGGAGATAGCAGAAGAAATTCTTGAACCACTGTCCATAATCTTTGAAAATTCTTGGAGAACAGGAGAAGTCCCAGAAGACTGGAGAAGAGCAAATGTTGTTCCTATCTTCAAAAAGGGGAAGAAGGTGGACCCAGGGAACTACAGGCCGGTGAGTCTGACTTCTATACCAGGAAAGATCTTTGAACAAATTATTAAAGAACATGTATGCAAGTACCTGGATAAGAATGAAGTGATTAAACAGAGTCAGCATGGGTTTGTAACTAATAAGTCATGTCAAACTAACTTAATTTCCTTCTATGACAGAATCACTGACTGGGTGGATCAGGGAAATGCTGTAGATATAGTATATCTTGACTTCAGCAAAGCATTTGACAAAGTATCTCACACAATCCTTATTGAAAAAATGACTAAGTATGGAATGGACAAGGCAACTGTTAGGTGGATTCATAACTGGCTTAGTGATCGGACCCAAAGAGTGGTTGTAAATGGCTGCACATCCAGTTGGAAGAATGTCTCAAGTGGGGTACCACAAGGCTCTGTTTTGGGCCCTGTATTGTTCAACATCTTTATCAATGATTTAGATGAAGGAATTGAGGGTAAACTGATCAAATTTGCTGATGACACAAAGCTAGGAGGGTAGCTAATACTAGAGAAGAGAGAGAGAGGATTCAAAAAGATATACATAAACTGGAGCAGTGGGCAGCAACTAACAGAATGGATTTTAACAGGGAAAAATGCAAAGTACTACATCTGGGCAATAAAAATGAAAAAAGCATATACAAAATGGGAGGAATAGGGCTAAGTAACAGCACATGTGAAAAAGACTTGGGTATACTAATTGATCACAGACTTAACATGAGTCAACAGTGTGATGCAGCAGCAAAAAAGGCAAATGCAATTCTAGGATGTATCAACAGAAGCATACAGTCTAGATCACGTGAGGTCATTATTGCCCTCTACTCCTCTTTGGTCAGACCTCATCTGGAATACTGTGTCCAGTTTTGGGCACCACATTTTAAAAAGGACATCAACAAACTGGAGCAAGTTCAGAGAAGAGCCACCAGAATGGTGACCGGTCTGCAAACCATGTCCTATGAGGAACGGTTGCAGGATTTGGGAATGTTTAGCTTGCAAAAAAGAAGACTGAGAGGAGACTTAATAGCTGTCTACAAATATCTCAAGGGCTGTCACATTGTAGAAGGATCATCTTTATTCTCATTTGCGCAAGGAAAGACTAGAAGCAATGGGATGAAACTTAATGGGAGGAGACACAGATTAGATATTAGAAAAAACTTTTTGACAGTTAGGGTGATCAATGAGTGGAACAGGCTGCCACAAGAGGTGGTGAGTTCTCCTTCAATGGAAGTCTTCAAACAGAGGCTGGATAGACATCTGTCTGGGATGATTTAGAGAATCCTGCTTTGAGCAGGGGGTTGGACCAGATGACCCAGGAGGTCCCTTCCAACTCTACCATTCTATGATTCTATGATTCTATGAACCCTGTGACAGGGCAGGGCCATGGAGGAGAACCTGGAAGGATCAGCGTCACCCCACGGCACAGAGTATGATGACCCCACAGCCCTCTACATATAGTATTATGGCCCTGCAGTCCCTTATAACTGATATGCTGGCCATAAAGTCCCTTATATACTGTATGGTGGCCAACAGCTCCCTTATAAACATAATGATGATCTCCCAGCCCTCTTACATATATAAAGATGGCCCCACAGCCCCCTATATATGGTATAATGGCCCCACAGCCCCCTATGGCCTTGCAGCCCCAGACATACGGAATGGTGAAACCACAGCTTCCCTTCACACAGAATGATGGCCTGACAGCCCCCTTTATAAAGTATAAAGACCTCACAACCCCAATACACAGTAATGGCCCTCCATACAGTAAAATGCCCCCCATAGCACTTTATCCCCTCTCGTACAATTCACCTCCTGTCCAGCCCTGTTGCTTGGAGCTCCTCTGGTGGGTACAGGCAGCATCAAGCGCATTATGTGATGTCATTCAGCAGATGCATCTTATATTCTGTGATACTGCCAAGATACCTCCAGGCCCATTTAAAGAATCATTGCCAGCCCAGTTGATAGCTGCCTCCAAGCCCAGCCCGCTGTTGGCTGTGGGTAGCAAAAATTACTTTGGGGGCCATATGCATGCACACACGTTTGAGACCGCTGTACTATAGGATTCGTAGAACCTTTGTCCAGGACCCAGGTGCATTAACATCAATTAAAATGCAACAGTGCAAAATAAATCGTAATTATTTAAAGAGTTTTTTTTATCATTATGTCAATTATATCAGTGGGTCAGTAGTTTACAATACTATGGTGGGGAGAGGAAATGTAAATCAATCATCTACAGTACATGACTTACCAGTTACTTCATATTCATCTTTGCAGTAACATCCATAGACTCCATTGTTTGGTTTCCATTCTTCATCTGCTGCGCAGATCGTGGCATTTAATGATGTGGATGGATCTAAAAAAAGAAAAATTGTCTTCAGGTTGCTGATTAGTGGGGATGATAAGATGACACCAAAATTGGTGCCTCAATTTTACAAATTTCATTGGATTCTGGACAGTGGTGGGATCTATCAGATAGGGAAAATTGCATGCAATGATATTGTTTATGGTGCAAAATCCCTTTAATGGTATTTCCTGGATTAGGAAAACTCATGTTTTTGTTAAAAAGAAGGAAAAAAAAGGCGACAAACCTGTGTAGGAGTTGTGTTTGGAATTGCAACTGTAAACAGCTGAGCTGTGCTACCAGACAAAATATAAAGATGGGTGTAATGCTGTTCTTTAAATAAGTCATGTTTGTCTAATCCATTGCAGCCTCTTAAGAAAAAAAATATAAAGACCCTGATTCATTATTGACCGTTTTTTGATTTTTTTTTTTATCTTGTGATATTCCTTGCCGTTTTTTGCACCAAATTCTTAAAAATTTTGCAAGCATTTAGAAGCATTTTGCAAAATCAACTATGCTTCTTTTTTGTTCTTTTACCTCGTGAACATAAAATTTGGATGTTAGTCTTCAACTGCATAAAATAAACTTCGACAGATTTCGTCCCAAAAATTATCATTAGTAGTTTTTTAAGCGACTTCTTTTGGTATTGTCATATTCATTGTCATTTTTTTTAAATAAATCTATAATATGGCTTATGCAGGTTTTTGAATTTTGAGCAAAAATCAAAATTGCTTTTTATTTTTGTCTTCTACTTTTTTTGCACTCATTTAGTGTAAAAAGTTGCATTATCTGCTAAAATGTTTCTAAATTTGCACAAAAAAATTCAGGAATATAAACAACATCCAAGCAGAAAATTTTGTGACTAGTCACAATTAATGAATCAACCACAAACAGTTGAAAACAAAAACCAAACCCACAATGGTGAACATAAAAAAATGTGGTAAGCACATATAAAATAGACTTTAAAAAGCTACAAATTACATGAAGATTTTGGTGCAAATCAAAAACTGTCTTAAATCACTAAAACTAGACAAAAAATAAGAAAGTACTAATGATAGGATGGGGCTTCTTAGCAATGAATGTGTGCCGCTTAACCATATTGCAGCATGTGTACCACAACCCCATTCTGGTGCGCAACTTTCTGGCATAGGAACAACAATAAATACTTCACCCATATTGGTCTAGATGTCTAAGGCTAGCATGAAAATGCCAAAAGTCACAATTATTTTTGTACAACTTCTAAGATGGGCAAAAATATTGTGACTTATTAAGGTGTTTTACGTCAAAATTCTGGTATAAACACCTTAAAGAATCATCTCACAATCTTTAAAGAAAAAAGCAACTATTACCTACCTGTGCAATAAGATAAATAACATGTGGGGGTTCCTTCCAACTTATATACATGATATCCTCCAGGACAGGCTTTTATCTGGACCGATGATGACCAAAAACAGCAGGATCCTACATAGCTGGCACAAGCTGTGCGATTCACGATACCATCACTTAGCATTGGATGTTTGCCATTCAACCACATTGCGGCATGTGTACCACAACCATATTCTGGTGCACAACTTTCTGGCATGCGAACACCTCCACTGCCAATAAAGCGATACCATCCATACTTGGAATAGTCACAGTTAGTTGGGTAATAATGCATATTGGATGTACTTCTCCAGGGCTCATTGAGAACAGTGTGGTCTGAACATTTTGTGCACTCAGTTCCCAGGCCACAAGCTCCATTTTTGCATTCATCAATTTCACAATGGAAACCATCACCGTGATAGCCGTCCTTACAGGCACAGGAATAGGAGCCGTGGTAGTTAATACATGATGCAGATGAATGACAAGTGTTTAGTTCAGGACTGGCACATTCATGTAAGTCAACACAGTGGCCCATTAAGTTGTCAGTGAAACCACTTGGACAAGCACAAGTGTAGGACCCAATAGTATTTTGGCACATGCCATAAGAGCAATTATTTGACCAAGAGTAGGCACATTCATCTTCATCCGAACATGTGAATCCATCTCCAATGAATCCATCTCTGCAGCTACATTCCACGGTGCAAAATTATTCTTCACAATTAGCATATGAATGACACGCGGAGCAATCTCTTACGGCTGTTAGAAACAAGACAAATTCAAGAAAATCACTTTAGTGTAGCGCTGTTCACCAAAAAGGATAATATGTGCAACACCCTCTTTACGCCTCCTCCATTCCCCCATCTTCCCTCTTATCTATGCCCTGACTCTTAAAGTCAATAATTGTGATACTTACATGAAATATTCACAGCTGAAAAAAAAATGAAAAGAACAATATTCAGTACATTCAGGTATATTAGTGTATAAAATGATAAATATACTGTATGAGAAACAAAAAATAGCCTTGGTAACTCTAGGGATTATCTGTTTTAAATAGATGGTAAATATGTAGACTTGTTATCAAGGATTGGAAAAATTGGCATTTTTCCATCAATATTCTCCACCCTTGTCCATGGGTTGTTATCGCAGTATTAGGGTATGCCCCAACAATTAGTGACAAGCAAATTTTTTAAAATTTGATTTGGATTACGATCGCGGTATTTGCAATATTCGCCGAACATTGCCGAAAGCCACTGGAGTCAATGGGTGTATAGATGAGCGAATATGTTCGGAAACGATCGTCAAACATAAATTCGGCACGAATATGGTAAATTCGAATACGGCGATTGTTTTCTGATCATATTCGCTCATCTCTACCCACAATATTATTTTTTTTATGTGGATTCTACTTGAAAAAGTGTTAAACTAACACTAAAAATAATGAACATTTGCACAGCAGTGTAAAAATAACTTGCTGTGCACATGTTCCATCATTTGTAACTTCTTTTAACTGCTTCAGGTTTCGAAAGCTGTGAAAAGAACTGACTTGACCATTCTTCAGGCGGCTTCCACTCAAACGCCAACACTATCATATATAAAATCTAAAAAAGAAAAAGACTTCACAACTCGTAAAAGGACGACGTGGAAAATGACAAAGAGACAAAGATGATGCTTCCTGAGAAACTCCACCGGAATTTTCCTGAAGTGTCATCTGCTTCAAAATCATGCAGATGTGCTGGCATCTATAAGACACCGCGTGCACATATTCTAAAGAGTATAATCCTTCTTTGTTGTCTTTTCTGTCGTTTTTGTGGCGGTGGAGTGGTTCAGTGCGGCACACGTCGGAGTAATTCAGTGCGGCGGAGTAATTCAGCGCGGCGGAGTAATTCAGTGCGGCACGCATCGGAGTAATTCAGTGCGACACGCGTCGGAGTAATTCAGTGCGGCGGAGTAATTCAGTGCGGCGCGCGGCGGAGTGGTTCAGTGCGGTACGCGTCGGAGTAATTCAGTGCGGCATGGTTCGGAGTAATTCAGTGCGGCGCGCGGCGGATTGGTTCAGTGCGGTACGCGTCGGAGTAATTCAGTGCAGCGCACGGTGGAGTGGTTCAGTGCGGCATGCGTCTGAGTATACCTAGTACAAGATATTGTCAGTTGCAACGCAAAAATAATCACTTTTTTAGCCTCTACATGGCTTTAGAAATCTAAAGGGTTCAAAAGAAGTTAGAAAAGACGGAAGATAGGGTTAGGGTTAGGGTTATGGCTTGACATGGCTGTACATGTGTTCTTGTTCATTGTACATGTGTTAATTTTTTTACATTTATTGAGTGCTTTTTTAGGTGTTTTCCAGGCAGAATCCAGTTGAAAAAGACTTCTTGTTCATACCCTTAAATGTCATCTGTCAGGAAGATTTCACACATTTACATTTATTGTCAATTCTTGATTTCTCAGCTTCGGCACATCAGATTACTACAAGGTAGATATCGTTTTTATTATTGTAGTACAACTAATGCTACATTCCACGATGAGCTATTGGTGAGTTTTTATTGTTAAAGATTTTCTGCACCGTTTTTGGACCTATTAAGTAAAATGTTTCAAAAATACGCAGCATCAAAAACTCACCAAAAGCTCATAGTAAAAAACGTAGCGAAGTACAATCATGTCATCAGTTTCAGTAGTAAAATCATCTTGACAGATTCTCCCTAATTTGATTGGATCTTATGTGCGATATATGCAGAACAATTACTAAATTAGAATCCGAATACATTTGTTTACTCACTAGTGTATGATCAATATCAATCCACAATGCTAAGGGTGGACTCATACATCAAATATTCATTGCGTAGCTTTGACAAATGTGGCATGATTTCTATACAATAAAAATGTTTTCCCCTAATGTTTATAAATGTAAGAAGCGAGGACATAAAGAGATGGATGGATTTATAGTTAATTGCAAAAGATAGTAAAATACCTGTGAACTCCTCCACTCGTAAAGAACATCGACTTCCTGCATATATCACTATAGTCCATACTCCATATGCTGGATTTTTCAGCAAATATATTGATCCCCAAAGTTCTGAAATTACCGGTTTTATTGGAGGTTCAAGAGCTGCACATAAATGAAATAGATATGTATCAATACAGTAAGTAAATTCTCTGTGAAAGAGTAGTCGCTGTAAAAGAATCAATTGCATACCCTGTTGGCTAAAGACTTCTGCAGAAGTCCTTGCAAGTCTGTCCAATCTTGGACCACAATGCACAGATTGGCGGCGGCTCTCCTTCATATATTTCTATGAGGCTGTCACGCTTGGGTTGGAAGAGCTATGTCCAGTCTGTGCACTGCGGTCCAAGATTGGATAGGCTAGCACGGACTTCTGCATGAGCCCTAAAACAGACAATTTTTACTTCTTCCTTCACACAACAATAACACAGGTACATTTCTCACAATTGGAAAAGCCGTGAAGATGTGAAAATCACAGGATGGATAAACCTATCTATTATGACTTTGCCCAAACGTGGCACTAAGGTGTCGCTTCCCTTTGAATTTTAAATATTTATATTTATGTTTCTATATTTTTTAATGTAAAGTTGTTATAATAACATTACATATATTTTTTTACATTATCTGCTCTCTTTTCCATTTCTTTCGGCTATTTATACATTTATAGATGAGCTCCCTCTCTGGAGTAGGCCTTCTTGTTTGGGTTTCTTTTAAGATGAACAAGCCTACTCTAACGCACACATACCAACATTACTTTGATAAAGAAACTTTAGAACAACCAATGCATGCAAATTTCGCATGTCTGTGGCGCCCCTGAGGGTTCAGTCGCCACAGAGGTACTGCACCTCATCCAGATGTGTGGTACCCCACTCTCAGGTAAGGAGGGAGCACCACCCAGGACTCTAACACCTGCACCCAACACAGACAATTGCAGCAGGGCACCATGGACGTACCCTACGGGAGGATGGTCTCATCCCAGGCTGGGTAGTAAAGGGTGTTGGGAGTGAGTGGAGAAAGTAGAAGGAAGAGAGTGGAGCTTAGCGAGCGGGAATGAGACTGTAGAGTCAGAGTGAGAGGAGCTCAAGCTGAGTGGAGCTTGTCCCAGACGCAGAAAGCTTGTAGTAAGCACGAGACAGAAAGTAGATTCTGGAAGGACAGAAGATGTCCTAGGGGCATGGATACTGAGTAGTCCATCCGTGGTGCCCGATCCTGTAGTGGAGGGACCAGTTTGCAGAAGGGGTACTGGCCCCCAAGCCAAGTGGAGAACTTCAAGAGTCAGCTAGCAAGCCAGAGGCAGTGGCACCTGTAGGTGCTTCAGCCACAGCCACAGTTATCTTCGCTGAAAAGGCAGCCATATAGGAGCAAGGGGATGCAGATAGGATGTCGCTCGACAAGGTCTGCGGCTGCTGGCTCAGGACACTGACTGTGAGGAGCTGGACAGGAAGGGTGGAAAGTCATCACAGTGAGATGGCCAGGAAAGGAACATATCGAATGGAGTCCTGGAAAGGTGTATCCTGAACTACCTGGGAGTTTGCTGGACCTCTCACCTGGAGGACACGGCACCAAGTGGGCAAGTTCTTCCTGCAACACCCACTCAGCACTGCTACATCCCTTGCAAAATACTACATCATTACTATCGTGAACATACTACATCTGCCCTGGGACATAGCCCTGCCTGTGGAGAGCTGAACCAACTCTGCTGCATCAACAACTGTCCCAGTGGATTGAATCTACAGGGTCGGCTAACATCTCTTTTGCCGAGTACCACAAGTGGCGCCATGAACACTTTATTACAAACTCTTTATTTTTCCCCTTTTTCATCATCTTCCCCTTTTATTGGACGCCCAGGGCCATGGACCGGGTCACTGCTGTTGTGACACTGCCCCTTTAAGAAGCGGCCCGGTACCGAGTATCCCCACTGCTCTGGTGGGTGCTCCATGTCCACTTCACCCCACATTGAACTTTGCCCCTGGCCTCCAAAGCACACCTTTTCATCAATAAAGTTAATTTTTTTTTTTGCAGAATCAACTTAAGCCTGATTGTTAGCATCAGGATTCTCCCGCTGCGCGGGATAGATCCCAAGCCTTGTCTGGTGCAGTGGTCTCTCATTCAGGTCTGGCCGCTGCGAATGCTGCTCAGCACAGATGTCAGTCCTGGCTTTTTGATCAGGCTTGTGGTGTTCGCTTGGTTGCTGCTGGCTTTCCAGCCAAGTCTATGGTACCCAGTGATACAAATTGTATCTGACTCATCTGAAAGTTGTTGGTCACATAAAATGATCCTGCAATGAAGTAGATATAATTAAGTGCTCTGTATATAGGACCAGCAGTTGCTTTTATACTCTCGTTTTTGCTGTTTATCAAGATAGTACAGGGTTTTTTACTCACTACTTTACTTGGAAAAATTTCTTTAAGTTCTATTGTGCTGAAATTTGTACTGGTGTTTTAAAGCAGGTGTTGAAAATGTCCACTATTCGCATCCAAGCCTGCACTCGCCATTCCATATTGTTGAATGTATTCTGTAGGACTTCTGGGGTCATAGCCTGAATTTTTCGCCGTATGTTCTCTCGGAGAGCCTGTAATGTCCGTGGCTTGTTACTGTACACCTGACTCTTGAAATGGCGACAAAAGAAAAAAAATGGCAATAACTAATGCTTTCTCTTGATTAAGGCCTTTTAATTCCTGAACGACAGTTACTCTGTATGGGCGAACACAACATTTCTTGGCCACTTGTTGACATGTGGAATATGACATGCCTGGCTCCAGGGAAAGGATGAGCAACGATTTACGTGGCGATGCCTGAAGTCGCTGTTTTACATCTTGAATGGTTACCTCAGACATTTTTGGACATCCTCCATCATGCCTATCTGGTAATGTTCCTGTACATTCCAACTCATTCACCAATGACCCGATACATGGTTTGGATGGTGGATTTCGACCTCCAAACCTCTTTAGAAACTCACTTTGGAAGCTCTTTAGGGACTCAGCTTTCTAATAAGTTTTCAATTAAAACACGCTCCTCCAAACTGTATTTGTACGTACATTGTTAGCAAATGAAGAAGGAATTTGGCAGGAGTGAAATGCAAGCACCACACAAACTACCGACGCAGAGAAATGCGTGCAGCAAGTCTATCTAGTAGTGGAGACAACTGGCGGAGTGACAAGTCAGCGAGATCACTCGGCGTAAGGATTTTTCTGCTCGCTGAGATTCATTGCATGCTAACTTCTCGTGTTCCAAAGTATGTACAGTTCAAATTTCAGTACAATCGATAAGCTCTTTTAGAAGTTCCAGAAACTTTCTGGGTAAAGTAGCGAGTGAATCACCCTGTAGTTAAGGGCTAGAGCCATGGCTCGACTCCAGGGCTCCATCCAGTGACCTCTTTGTGGTTGCCTTATTTTTTGCAACCTGAGCTGACGTTTTTACTGATACCATTTTGGGGTAGATACAAAGTTTTAATTGCCTCTCATTGCATTTTATTAAAATGTTGCGGCAGCCAAAAAAAAGTAATTCTGGTGTTTTGATTTTTTTTTCTGTCACTCCGTTTGCCGATTGGATTAATTTATTTTATATTTGGATAGATAAGACCTTTCTGAATGCAGCGATACCAAATATGTGTATTTTTTTATTGTTATTTTCAATGGGGCAAAAGGGAGGTGACTTGAACTTTCGTGTTTTTTCTTATTTTTTTCATATTTTTAAATAACTCCCTTAATCGACTTGAAGCTGCGATAGTCCGATCGCTTGTGCTATTTACAGCAGAACTCATGATCTCCCATGAACACCCAAAATGAGCCAGCGTTCACAGGAGGATCGTAATGACAGACACAGGGGTCATCAGCAGACCTCGGCTGTCATCACAACCCATCAGCGCCCCTCTATCACATCATGAGCGTGGCAATGGCAGAATAGAATGACGAGTGCTCCTATCTGACAGCAAAAACTGACAGGTCAACAGCCGCGAGTGGAGCACCAATCCATCCGCGGCTGTAAAAGGCATATGGTGTCTGATTAAATCAGGTGTCAGGAAATATGCAGGATCAGTGTGTGAGCCCACGTAAAGGTCAGGGGCACAACATATAATGTAAATGTACAATATTTCATATGTTGTGAAGGTGTTAAACTCTTTTAGTACCGCTAATAATAAACTGGCTGCAAACATATGATATAAATAAGAATATAAATCCAGTAATACATTCTAAACCCAATTACAGTCATGGTAACATACTTGGATCATTAAACTCCACCATGGTATATTGGCGAACACCGCACGGGAATTGGGTGGTCACACGGTCCAGGAGCCAACTATTTACTGCCTTCAGATCTATGAAATCATCATACATCGACCCTGTGGTGTCCACCAGGTAAGTCAGGGATGATGATCTTGAAGAAAACAATAAAATGTAATAGTGAATTTATACAGCAAAAACACAATGTTGTCATCTAGATTTCTTGATCTCTTAGAATTGACATTTTTTTTTAACAATTGTAATATTACTAGCTTGGCCCGTGCAAAATTTTCGCACATTGGTCATTGGGGGCGCAGGCAATTTCAGAAAAAGCAAGCTGGTGAAATGTAAATGTATTTCATGAGATGATGAACACAGACAGGTATTTACTGTATATATGTAGATTGGTAATACAATAAATTGGTTTGATAAGTAGAGGCCAAAAAATGTCTTCCGGTTGAGGCGCCACCTGCAGGTCATTGTTTCTTTCTGCAGGTTTATGAAAGTGAATGTTTCAACTGTATTTAGTGATAAAATTGTGAATGTGTGGTTTGTTTGGCTCTTTTCTTCCTGAAGAGGGCAAGTTTTCCTTTCAAATGGTGTATCATTTCTGTGTGGGGGCGACGTAATCAGCAAAAAAGCAATGCATGTATACAAATGTGTCTGTATATGTGACTCACCTGCAGTGAAGTGTTCAATCCTCCAATGTGCCTGAAATAGGCTGGGCAAGCAGGAAAGACCCCAAGGCAAATGTTTGGATTTCTTTGTGATGTCTGTAAGCAGCTTTGTGGTAGTGTGCCTTGAGGTAGTGTGCCGCCACCTGCAGGTCATTTGACCTTTCAAATGGTGTATGATTTGTTTGTGTGGGTGGAATATGAATGGTGCAAGTGTGCAATTTAATAGGCAGTGCATGTTTACAAATATGTTTGCATATGTGCCTCACCTGCAGGGAAGTGTTCAATCCTCCAATTTGATTGAAATAGGCTGGGCAAGCAGTTCGGCAAGCTGGAAAGCCCCCAAGGCAAATGTTTGGATTTGTTTGTGATGTCTGTAAGCAGCTTTGTGGTAGTGTGCTTTGAGGTAGTGTGGTGCCATCTGCAGGTCATTTTTCCTTACTGCAGGTTTATGAAAATTTATATTTAAACTGTATTTTGTGATCAAATCATGGATGTGTGGTTTGTTTGGCTATTTTCTTGCTGAAGGGGGCAAGTTTACCTTTTAAATGGTGTATCATTTGTGTGTGTGGGTGCAGTATGAACGGAGATACAAAGCAATCAGTGTTTAGAAATAATAGAATAGATTATGAAGATGTACAATAAAAAATAATATTGTGATACTATTTTAACCAGAAAAATTATTTGTAAATATTTATATGCTAAAAAGGATTGGCATAGTTAGGACCTGGTATATGAGAAGAGCCTTAACGTGGCTACCAGGTACACATAAATTGGCCTTTTTATGCGCTAAGACTTCTCAATTTTTCATATTTCTAAGGCAGTGATGCAATTCATTTTTCATATTTTATTTTTTTTTGTCCGCAAGCTATAGCGCTACAGTATGCTACCTTTTATTCTTGAATGTGTATGAGTTGGTGACTCTAGGTTTTAGCACCTGTTCACACTGGATCTATGTTTGGATGTGCCGGTCAGTTTTTGATATGTATTCATTTACCTTCTGCCTGAGCACTCCACCTGCTGGTCACATGCGTTTTAATTATAACAGGTTCATTACCCCTCCACAGAGATGTAGATTTTAGTCTGGAGAGAGGATTCATATGTTCCCATGCAGACAGACTTTTCTAAGTGAGGATTGGCATAGTTAGGACCTGGTATATGAGAAGAGCCTTAACGTGGCTACCAGGTACACATAAATTGGCCTTTTTATGCGCTAAGACTTCACAATTTTTCATATTTTTCAGCCGACACTCCCATTCAAAGGAATGCTCGTTCAGTTGAGCGCTGTGTTCTCCATCACATTGTGCTTTCCAGGTTATTTCCCCTGTACCCTCGCTTATATTTCCTTCTTTTGAAGTCCATACCGTTAGACTCTTCAAACCCTTTTCCTTTGCGAGTGTTGGTCGTGTATCGCCCTCCAGGCAAAGCCAACCAGTTCCTGGATCACTTTGCCATCCGACTTCCACACTTCCTATCCTGTGACATTCCCACTCTGCCCAATATGACTAAAGACTTTGTCTGAAACGCGTTTACTACTTTCATTGGTGCTGGATATTGTGGCTTTTAAAGATTTTCAATAAATACCATTTTCAGTATAAGATCTGGATGCTCGATTTGTTCTATCCATTATAATCCTTATAGGACTTGCAGTGCTACTAGATTCCTGTGCATCTTGGCTAAAACTGTGTATGGGAAAGCAGTTTTCTTCCCTTTTATCACCTAATAAAGGTGTCAAAGCTCTTGTTACACATATGGTACATCTCTACAAACATGACTCCATTTTCATATTTTGTACATTAAAAAAATATTACATCAATTCTGACTCTGTCTTACCTGTCTCCGTGGCACAACTCCTTTTATTGTCAGCAATGCCAGGAACTGTAAGGGTGTTAACAAAATGGTGAATGCCACAAACTTCCAAAAAAGTGTTCTTATTGGTACTAAAATATTAAGGGACAGAGATATTTATCAGCAGGTTTATGCTTCTATCCACAAAGATAACCCAAAAGAGGAAAATATGTACCAGGACAAAATATAACGATCCAAGTTATCAAAGAATTAACACATTTTTTTGAAATACAAAACCTTAAAAACAATGAAATGCAAGTACCGTATATACTCGTGTATAAGCCGACCCGTGTATAAGCCGACCCCCCTAATTTTGCCACAAAAAACTGGGAAAACGTATTGACTCATGTATAAGCCGGGTGTATAAACTGCCCTCCTGCTCTGTGCTGCCCCCGTCCTGCTCCATGCTTCCCCCGTCCTCCTCCATGCTTCCCCCGTCCTCCGTTCTCCCCCCCCGTCCTCCTCCATGCTTCCCCCGTCCTCCCCCCGTCCTCCTCCATGCTTCCCCCGTCCTCCGTTCTCCCCTGTCCTCCTCCATGCTTCCCCCGTCCACCGTTCTATCCCCCGTCCAGCTCCGTGCTCCTTGTCCTCTCCTCCATCATACTCACCCCTCCCCGTGCCATTGCTGAGCGTCCCTGCAATCCTGCGTTCTCCCCTGCTTCCTGCAGCTCTCCAGCGCTGAGCGGTGATGTAATACCGCTCATTAAGGTCATGAATATGGAGGCCACGCCCATGGGAGTGGCGTCGCGTCCATATTACATGACCTTAATGAGCGGGTATTACATCACCGCTCAGTGCTGGAGAGCTGCAGGAAGCAGGGGAGAACGCAGGATTGCAGGGACCCTCAGCGATGGCACGGGGAGGGGTGAGTATGATCCCAGCCACCAGCTCCTGCCGCGGCATCCCCTCCCCCGCTGGTTTCTGCCCTATGACTCGTGTATAAGCCGAGGGGGCATTTTCAGCACGAAAAAGGGTGCTGAAAATCTCGGCTTATACACGAGTATATACGGGTAATTCCAGCAAATGCTGAAATTGGTGAGTGAGCAACAGTGGCAACCCCATTGTAAAAGGTATAGATCACATAATTATATGATTTATATAGTGCTTAGCAGTATACATGAATAAGTATTCAATGGTTTGTAGACATAAATACATGCATAATATCTGTACAAAGGTGCCAATGAATAATAAACCCACAGCAGATATCACTGGTAAGAGATATAAATGATCAATAACAGAGGAAATCACCCACCAAACACCCGACGCACGTTTTACTATTAAGCATCACCCCTGATGAAGCAATAGTGAAACACGCATCGGTTGTTTAGTGAGTAAATTCCTCTGTTATATCTATTAATGTTCATGTATTCATTAGTCGCAGTGTGTATGTGTAAGGGGATTGAATAATATCTATTTTGATAGAATGGTACTGCTACACTTAAATGTGTATTACTATTGTTCTGCGCTTGTACTGCTACACTTGAATGTGTATTACCATGTCTGTAAACTGTATATTTCTATTCGTGTAGATATGTGTATCATAGCATGTTCTTTATCACTGTAAAGTATATCTATGTGTAGACTTAGGGTAAGTGTAGTGGTTAGGTACGGCCACTAGATGGGGGCATTATAGGACTGTATTTAGGTCATTAGACCTTAGGATAACTAATGGTTAAACATAGGAGGGGCTGCTGTATGGTAAGTCAGGAACATTTTGGTTGAGTAGTTAGTTAGGGCTCAGTGCCCGAGACGTCCAGACGGGCCATAGGCCCTGGACACCACAGCAGCCATGTAACGTTTATTACATTTGTTACAAGAGAAATTACAGCCTCTCAGTGTCCCTTAGGGACAGAAGGACAGTGTGCAGAACCGGAGTGTCAGCAGCTTGGAGCGGGAACAAGGAAAAGATCCAGAAAGTACAGTGCGCAGATTGTTCAAGATGTGGCAGATAATTACATGGACAGACGCACTCAGATCTGGGGTGAAACGGATGAGGAAGTCCCCAGAGGTGGTGAAGCTCGACAAGGAGAACACTGCGGTACCGCCTAAGGCACTATTACCCTTTAATGTACTGGAGGACGTAGAAGGAAGCACAGGTAAAGTGCAGGATATGAACTGTGTGGTACCTGATGCTGTCCCTGTATCTGACAAGAATGTGCTGACTGTGTCTCAGTTATTGCGGAACCAGCTGCTGAAGGTCCCCAGGGCCACAGAGGAGTCCCTGATGGCGACATAAAAGAAGACACAGGTACGCTACTGAAGAGACACTATTTTCATGTAAGAGGAGGCCAGGGCCCTGATGTAACTGAGGGCCCGGCCACGACTACACCCCTGGTCGAATCTTACACTTGGCTTAGTCGGCAGGATGCGAATACCTCACAAGGTGGAGAAACCGTGAAAAGAGATGATTTGTGTGTAAATGCTGTGACCATGGAAGATGATGTATTGGAAACAGCAAGTGAAGTTACCATGATTGAAGGTGCAGAGAGAAGGAGCGGTGTCTCCCCACAGGTGTCAGACAAGACGGGTCTGACTGAAGTTGAAAATCCAGGAGGAATGAATGCCCTGGAAATGGCAAGAGATGTAAGTGGAACTGTTGTGCCTTTAGAGAAGGATGTGCAAGTGATTGTTGTGCTTAGAAGACTGAAAGTAGAAGACATTTCTGAAATACTGGACTTCACTAACAAAATGGACTTGTCTAAAACCCAAAAAATATATGACATAGTGTTGACCAAAATGGCGGCCTTGAAGATTGTGGGAAATGGCGTCTGAGAAGAAGAAGACATGGACCTCACCCTTCGTGGGCGTTACAGTGTAGCCCTGGCGCCAAATTCTACCTGTCAGTATCCCCTGGTCCACCCCTGGTGGGTGCGGATGAAGAAGAGAAGATGACGCCCCCTCTTACAGAGTCACAGCAAATGGGTGGAGTTGTCGGTGGCTGACCCACCGGGAAATGGATGGGGCTCCAAAGGAAAAATTGGGTGCAGCCGCGTGGTGCCATCATGTGATCCGGAACGGGCCATGATGGAACACTCCTGCACCCGTAACTGCCAGATTGTAGGCCACGTTGAATGGTGGTAGTGGCAGGAGGTTGGCAGATCGTGAGAGGACAGTGCAGAGGTCTCCCCTTACGAACATGCAGAGAGGCCTCTGGCGCAGGTGCGGCGGCTGTTGCAGTTGGTGCAGCGTCCGGAGCCAGAGCAGCGCGTGGGACTGGTGGAAGTGAAACAGCGGGCAGAGTCCAAGTTGCGGCACCAGGAAGAGGAACCTCAACGTCCGGAACCTGAGTTGTTAATTCAACGAGAATCGGAAAGGGCGGCCGCCCTGGAGGAACCATTGCCGGACGTCGAGGACGGGCTTGAACTATATCTCCCAGCCACGGAGTACACAGCTGCATCCGTGGAGGGATCGAGAGTTACCGAGCCTGATACTGTTCCTGGACGGGTGAGTGCACCTCAGCTCTTGAACCCGGAGGGAGGATCCTTTCATCGGGTCCCTGTCTCGGAAGCGGTTGCTCGACCCCGTGTTCAGGAAGGGGGCCAAAGCTTCTGTCCCCCGGAGGCCCAACCCGACTCTCATATCGCCATGGCCCTGGGCATCTCTCAGCTGCTCCGAACTGCGGGGGGTCCATTTCCCACACCCGGGCAAGCGGCCTGGATAGAAGGAATCAGAGGGAAAAAACGAAAGGAGCAGGAGGTATGGGCCGAACTACAGCAGTGCGGAGAGGGCGCTCTGGCCAGTTGTCACACCCGTGGGCGGTTGGTCTATACCGATCTGGAACGCGGATATGGGTTTATCGGCAAAGACGTGATGGACGCAAAAGTCTATGTAAATGTTACGTCTGTAAAGTTTGGAAGATTGCTGCGGGAGGGTGACAGCGTCACCTTCTTCAAGGAGTACTGCCCTCAGGGCTATTTTGCTATTGCGGTCACCCTGGAGGAAATGGACGATCTTGGACAAAGTACGGGCCCGAAGCGGGCTCAATATTCCGCTAATTTGTAGAGGACCCCTGCGGCTGCGGGCTCATCTTCAGCCCTGAATTGGCAATGGGACTTGTTCCCTTTAAGTGTGTAGTTGTGCTCGCTGCATTTCTTTAAAAAAAAAATGGGACTGTTTCGCGTCCCTATGGGCAAACGAGCCCTGAAACTCCCCTCCACATGGCAGGTGTAATATGGCGGGACCGCCTGGACTGAACGCTGTTTTGTCTTTTTGTTTTTTTTGCTGCGCCTGTTGCGCTCCTTCTGCTGGAAAGTAGAAAACTACTGATGGACTGTGGTTCCTGTACCCAGAAGAGTCTGGTCTCAGCGGAGAGTGACCGTGCTCTCTTCAAGGGAAAGGGGAGCGCGCCCCAAGGACTACATACCCTGTCAAATGGGTCACACTGTAAAATAAGTTGAAAGAACTCTTGGAGCCTGTTTTAGTAGTCTATGACTAAATAATTTTTACCTCCCTGTGTGGGGTATACTCTATATGTAAATATAGTTGTTACAGTAATTGGTCGGGGACGATCAATTCTAGGGAAGGGGGAATGTAAAGGGATTGAATAATATCTATTTTGATAGAATGGTACTGCTACACTTAAATGTGTATTACTATTGTTCTGCACTTGTACTGATACACTTGAATGTGCATTACCATGTCTGTAAACTGTATATTTCTATTTGTGTAAATATGTGTATCATAACATGATCTTTATCACTGTAAAGTATATCTATGTGTAGACTTAGGGTAAGCGTACTGGTTAGGCACTGCCATTAGATGGGGGCATTATAGGACTGTATTTAGGTAACTAGAGCTTAGGATAACTAATGGTTAAACATAGGAGGGGCTGCTGTGTGGTAAGTCAGTAACGTTTCCGTAGAGTAGTTAGTTAGGGCTCAGTACCCGAGACATCTAGATGGGCCATAGGTCCTGGACACGGCAGTAGCCACGTAACGTTTATTACAAGAGAAATTACAGCCATTCAGAGTCCCTTAGGGACAGAAGGACAGTGTGCAGCCCCAGAGCTTCAGCTTGGGGTGGGAACAAAGAAAAGGTCCAGAAAGTACAGGGTGCAGATTGTTACAAGCTGTGGCAGATCATTACATGGACAGACGCACTCAGATCTTGGGTGAAACGGATGAGGAAGTCCCCAGAAGTGGTGAAGCTGGACAAGGAGAACTCTGCGGTACCGCCTAAGGCGCTATTACCCCGTAATTTACTGGAGGACATAGAAGGAAGCACAGGGAAAGTGCAAGATAGGAACTGTGTGGTACCTGATGCTGTCCCTGTATCTGACAAGAATGCGCTGCAAAGTGTGCCTACTGTAGTAAAGTTCTTCGTTTTGCATTGGAACCTGACTGTGCCTCAGTTATTGCGGAACCAGCTGCTGAAGGTCCCCATCACCACAGAGGAATCCCTGATGGTGCCGTAAAAGAAGACACAGGTACGCTGCTGAAGAGACACTATTTTCATGTAAGAGGAGGCCAGGGCCCTGATGTAACTGAGGGCCAGGCCACAACTACACCCCTGTCGAATCTTACATATGTATATGTTAGTATATTTGCTACATAGCGTATTTGTGCACCTCTGCATTAATTTAATACTAATGGTGTGCAGGCCCTATTTTTTCTTTTTTGTGCAATACATATTGAGGGGTGTTGTCCCCTCCAGGACTCAGCAATCTTATCCACCCATCCTTCCCACATAAGGTTTTAATTGCGAGCTATGCTTGGTTTCATTTTCACCCCCTATTCACATAAGACTGTTTTGGCAAATACAGAGGTAGGACATTTAGTGGCTAGGGACAATCAATATTAAAAGGTCACCTTGACGTGGTTGGATGGCTTTTGCATATCTTTACATTTTTAACGTTTTGCAGAAATATTGGAGTCCATGTATTCATTAATCGCAGTGTGCTTACATATCATGTACAGTACAGACCAAAAGTTTGGTCACACCTTCTCATTTAATGATTTTTCTGTATTTTCATGACTATGAAAATTGTAGAATCACACTGAAGGCATCAAAACTATGAATTAACACATGTGGAATTATACATTACACTTTACAAAAAAGTGTGAAACAACTGAATATGTCTTATATTCGAGGTTCTTCAAAGTAGCCACCTTTTGCTTTGATTACTGCTTTGCACGCAGAAAAGGTGAACGGCTGGACTCTACATGCCTGGTTCCCAACGTGAAGCATGGAGGAGGTGGTGTGATGGTGTGGGGGTGCTTTGCTGGTGACACTGTTGGGGATTTATTCAAAATTGAAGCGGTGAGCGGTCCAGCTCACCCCAAACCATCTCGATTGGGTTCAGGTCTGGTGACTGTGGAGGCCAGGTCATCTGGCGTAGCACCCATCACTCTCCTTCTTGGTCACATAGCCCTTACACAGTCTGGAGGTGTGTTTGGGGTCATTGTCCTGTTGAAAAATAAATGATGGTCCAACTAAACGCAAACCGGATGGAATAGCATGCTGCTGCAAGATGCTGTGGTAGCCATGCTGGTTCAGTATGCCTTCAATTTTGAATAAATCCCCAACATTGTCACCAGCAAAGCACCCCCACACCATCACACCACCTCCTCCATGCTTCACGGTAGGAACCAGGCATGTAGAGTCCATCCGTTCACCTTTTCTGCGTGCAAAGCAATAATCAAAGCAAAAGGTGGCTACTTTGAAGAACCTAGAATATAAGACACATTTTCAGTTGTTTCACACTTTTTTGTAAAGTGTAATGTATAATTCCACATGTGTTAATTCATAGTTTTGATGCCTTCAGTGTGATTCTACAATTTTCATAGTCATGAAAATACAGAAAAATCATTGAATGAGAAGGTGTGTCCAAACTTTTGGTCTGTACTGTATGTGTATGTTATTATATTGTCCACAAAGCATATTTGTGCATCTGTGCGTTAATTTAATACTAAAGTTGCACAGGCTCTAATCTTTCTTCTTTTCTGCATAATACTTTGACGTGCCTCATATTTTCCTCTTTTTGGTTATTTTTGCTGCATCGGTGCCTTGTGGGGGTATTACTGTCCAAGACTACAGATTTCAATTTCTTCCACGAATATAAAGTAAAAAAAATTACGCTTTAGCAAAATTTTTAAAAAATAAGGATATATATTTTTATTTTAAAAATTATTGCCTCAACTTTTCATATAGTTATATGTGTTTCGTTATTTTAAGTTGTTCACTTTTGATACAGAGAGGAAAAGAAAAAAAAAAGAAACTTTACTTAAGTAAAAAAGTAAAAGAAAAAATAAATCTGTTTAAATGCTCGCTCATATATTATTTAATACTGTAGTGCTGAACTTCAATTACAAAAACAGTACTTTGGTGCTAGTTTGCGCGATAATATATATTTTTAATATAGAATTTTTGCATAATAAAACAACAATGTTGCATATTAAGCACTTAGTAATATTGAATTTACATAATACAATTTTACTTGGTGAAATACCTGGGAAAGAAAGACCCAATTGGAATACAGAGAATAGTAAAAAGTTGACTCGCAGACAAAATAACATTTCCATGTTTTGATCTACACAAAAAAAAAACAGAAGAAATTTAATAAAAAACTACAGTGATCTATAAGTTGGAAAATGTATTGTATAAACTGGAACTGATATTAATGGTTTGTAACACAAAATTAATAAAATTTATGTCTTACCTACAAGATCTCAAACATTCACGGTGGCTGTGAATTCTGGATATGGTTAAAAGTCTGATTTTATCTTCAATATATAGTAAGGATTCTTTCCTTATTACCTATGTACTGTAATCTACGTTATATATTAAAATTTGCATATATATATCAAGGATAAGCAAACCTTTTATAAAAGGGGTTGTACTAGATACAAAAAAATTCATTGCATTGGTCATAAAAAAATTGCAATGCTTGCACTCACTTGCTGTTGAAGAACAATCCAGTAAAGAGATTCAATATCACGTAGTATGTGCACAGTAAGGAAGCACACTCCAGGATATCATCCCAATAACCTGGTTTATTGAAGTCATATACAGTTACCAAGTTGGTGGACATATATTATTTGAAGGGGCCCAGAATGGGGGCATTGTACCAGGATGTGGCATATATTACTGGATGGGACCCAGAATGGGGGCATTGTACCAGGATGTGGCATATATTACTGGATGGGACCCAGAATGGGGGCATTGTACCAGGATGTGGCATATATTACTGGATGGGACCCAGAATGGGGGCATTGTACCAGGATGGGGGACATATAGGAAGGGGTCCAGGATGAGGAACATTATACCAGGATGGGGGACATATATTACTGGAAGGGGCCCAGGATGGGGGACATATAGGAAGGGGTCCAGAATGGGGGCATTATTCCAGGATGAGGGACATATATTACTGGAAGGGGCCCAGGATGGAGGTATTATACCAGGATGTGGCATATATTACTGGATGGGACCCAGAATGGGGGCATTATTCCAGGATGGGGGACATATATTACTGGATGGGACCCAGAATGGGGGCATTATTCCAGGATGAGGGACATATATTACTGGAAGGGGCCCAGAATGGGGGCATTGTACCAGGATGGGGGACATATAGGAAGGGGTCCAGGATGAGGAACATTATACCAGGATGGGGGACATATATTACTGGAAGGGGCCCAGGATGGAGGTATTATACCAGGATGTGGCATATATTATTGGATGGGACCCAGAATGGGGGCATTATTCCAGGATGGGGGACATATATTACTGGAAGGGGCCCAGAATGGGGGCATTATTCCAGGATGGTGGACATATATTATTTGAAGGGGCCCAGAATGGGGGCATTGTACCAGGATGGGGGACATATAGGAAGGAGTCCAGGATGAGGAACATTATACCAGGATGGGGGACATATATTACTGGAAGGGGCCCAGGATGAAGGTATTATACCAGGATGTGGCATATATTACTGGATGGGAACCAGAATGGGGGCATTATTCCAGGATGGGGGACATATATTACTGGATGGGACCCAGAATGGGGGCATTATTCCAGGATGAGGGACATATATTACTGGAAGGGGCCCAGAATGGGGGCATTGTACCAGGATGAGGGACATATATTACTGGAAGGGGCCCAGAATGGGGGCATTATTCCAGGATGAGGGACATATATTACTGGAAGGGGCCCAGAATGGGGGCATTGTACCAGGATGAGGGACATATATTACTGGAAGGGGCCCAGAATGGGGGTATTATTCCAGGATGAGGGACATATATTACTGGATGGGACCCAGAATGGGGGCATTATTCCAGGATGAGGGACATATATTACTGGAAGGGGCCCAGAATGGGGGCATTGTACCAGGATGAGGGACATATATTACTGGAAGGGGCCCAGAATGGGGGCATTATTCCAGGATGAGGAACATATATTACTGGAAAGGGCCCAGAATGGGGGCATTGTGCCAGGATGTTGGAAATATATTACTGGAAGGGGCTAAGAATGGGGGCATTGTACCAGGATGGGGGACATATATGAAGGGGTCCAGGATGGGGACCATTATACCAGGATGGGGACATATATTACTGCAAGGGGCCCAGAATGGGGGCAATATACCAGGATGGGGAAATATATTCCACTGTTAAACTGTAAAGCGCTGCGGAATATGATGGCGCTATATAAATAAAATTATTATTATATAAATAAAGATTATTATTATATATTACTGGAAGGGGGCCAGAATGGGGGCATTATTCCAGGATGGGGGACATATATTACTGGAAGGGACCCAGAATGGGGGCATTGTACCAGGATGGGGGACATATAGGAAGGGGTCCAGGATGAGGAACATTATACCAGGATGGGGGACATATATTACTGGAAGGGGCCCAGGATGAAGGTATTATACCAGGATGTGGCATATATTACTGGATGGGAACCAGAATGGGGGCATTATTCCAGGATGGGGGACATATATTACTGGATGGGACCCAGAATGGGGGCATTATTCCAGGATGAGGGACATATATTACTGGAAGGGGCCCAGAATGGGGGCATTGTACCAGGATGAAGGACATATGTGTAGCCCAGCTGCGCTTGGTGCCACATGTACCCTGGAGGATGCACGGAAAGGTAAATCCATGATAATCTATAAGCACACAACACTTCACATTTTTCCTGGTTCCACCAGAGGGAGCCCTTGAGACAGCAGTGAGATGAAGGCAGTCTAGCTGCGAGTTAGCTAGTCGTTGGTGTTACCTCAGAACAGCAGAACATCTCAGAATGGCAGTTACCTCAGACGAGCTGAGAGGGAGAGATAAGATCTCCTCAGAACACCGGAGAGAGACTCCTTTCAGATTAGCCTGAGAGCTGAGGAAGTCTGAGCGAGAAGCTGACATCTACTGCTGCCTGTGCTTATGTTAAATGTGTGAGTAGGACGACAGGCAAGTGGAAAAGGGAAAAGAGAGAGTGACAGAGGTCAACCAGCATTGATAGCTTACCTCCACTCTGCACCACCGGACACCGGGTCCGAGCTTGCTAGCACCTTCACGGCTAGTGGGAAAAACCAGAGACCCTGGACTTCAAGTCGCAGGGGCCCAGCAGTGCTGATACGTAACCGAGGTTAGGAAGACGGGGGTCTGGCAGGTACCGCCATAGAGACACTGTTCTGTCCACAAGAAGACCTCATCACAAGATCAGCCGGGCGTAGCAAAGAGAAGGAGTTAAACTCTGTTTTATGCAAGTTAGAAACTCACACACATATAGACGTAAGGAGGCCTTATACCTACTCAGTGGATTGCTGGACGTGCATCCTCCACCCTGACGGCCTCCCGGGACGTGCCTGCAACTTCATCACCAGTAAAGGTACAGAAAGAGACTGTCTTGTGTGTGTCTGCATTATTGCTCCTTCACCCTACACCGCCATATACCTCGAGGGATCAGTCTTACCTGTGGAAGACTTAACACCTTGCTGCCCAGTAACAACCCCTCAGAGGATTCACCCTGCAGCGCTGGTCACCCTGATCAGAAACCACAGGTGGCGTCACGAACATTTCTACAATCCCCTGTAAATATCCCCCTTTAGTGAGCGCCCAGGGCAATGGACCGAGCTGCGCTACCCGTGACATCCCCCAGTAAAGTGAACGGGCTCGGTGCCGAGAACCCCAAAGCCCTGTTACGTGCGACTCACATATATTACTGGAAGGGGCCCAGAATGGGGGCATTATTCCAGGATGAGGGACATATATTACTGGAAGGGGCCCAGAATGGGGGCATTGTACCAGGATGAGGGACATATATTACTGGAAGGGGCCCAGAATGGGGGCTTTATTCCAGGATGAGGGACATATATTACTGGAAGGGGCCCAGAATGGGGGCATTGTGCCAGGATGTTGGAAATATATCACTGGAAGGGGCCCAGAATGGGGGCATTGTGCCAGGATGTTGGAAATATATTACTGGAAGGGGCTCAGAATGGGGCATTGTACCAGGATGGGGGACATATGTGAAGGGGTCCAGGAAGGGGACCATTATACCAGGATGGGGACATATATTACTGGAAGGGGCCCAGAATGGGGGCAATATACCAGGATGGGGACAAATATTCCACTGTTAAACTGTAAAGCGCTGCGGAATATGATGGCGCTATATAAATAAAGATTATTATTATATAAATAAAGATTATAATTATATATTACTGGAAGGGGGCCAGAATGGGGCATTATTCCAGGATGGGGGACATATATTAATGGAAGGGACCCAGAATGGGGGCATTACTCCTGGATGAGGGACATATATTACTAGAAGGGGCCCAGAATGACGGCATTATTCCAGGATGGGGGACATATATTACTGGAAGGGGCCCATAATGGGGGTATTGTACCAGGATGGGGGACATATATTACTGGAAGGGGTCCAAGATGGGGAACATTATACCAGGATGGGGGACATATATTAGTGGAAAGGGTCCAGGATGGGGAACATTATATAAGGATGGGAAACATATAAGACTGGAAAGGGCCTAGAATGGAGGCATTATAACAGGATGTGGGACAAATATTACTGGAAGGGGCCCAAAATGAGGGCATTATACAAGAATGTGGGACACCTATTACTGGAAGGAGTCCAGGATGGGGAACATTATACTGGGATGGGTGACATACATTACTTGAAGGGGCTCAGGATGGGGGGCATTATACCAAAATTAAGTACATATATTATTGGAATGGGTCCAGGATGGGGGGGCATTACACCAGTTTGGGAGACATATATTACTGGAAGGGGCCCAGGATGGGGGGAATTATACCAAAATAAAGAACATATATTTATGGAAGGGGTTCAATTTGGGGGACATTACACCAATTTGTGGGACATATAGCACTGTAAGGAGCCCAGGATTGTGGTCATTATATCAGGATGAGAGACATATATTAATACCTGCCCCGAACTCGGACCTTCTGACTATGCTTTTGTCTTACCTGCACCCGTCCCAAGTCTCGAGTGCCCAGAATGGAGAACATTATACCTGGAAGGGTTCCAGGATAATTGATATTAATACAGGAAGGGACTAGGATAGGGGATATTTTTACAAGAAGTTATCAGGGTCGGGGACATTATAACAGGATGGTGAACATTGTTACAAGGTGGGTTGAACACGTATGTCTTCACAGGATCTGGAATACTACAAGGTTCTGTACATCTCAGGAACGAACGAGGTGGGGGCCTAGGCCCAAATTTTGCATCGGTGCCCATCAGACTCTAAATATGCCACTGTTCTACAGATTGAGTGAGCAGAGCTATGTGTATACAGTAGTACAGAGTACATAACTACATTATGGAGTAAATGAGCTGGAGGTATGTAAAGCTATATATGTCTAATATGAAAGGGACTAGAGATGAGTCGATCAATCTGTGGAGGTTCAAGTTCTAGTCTACTTTAATGTCCTGAAATTTGGGGTTCCGTGCAAATTCGAACACTTTGACAGACTTTATTGCTGGATATCTCTGCTTGGTCAGGAGAGACACCAGGAAGTGTTCACATTGTGGGAAATTTTAACAAATCAGATATGGAATGGGGCAGAAGCAAAGCTAGAGGTTCAGCTCAGAGGAAGCGAAACATCTGAGTGGGCCCCTAACGGGTAAACCTGAGTACAACTATGGTGGCACATTGATATTACCGCCATATGGTGATATATAGTGGTAGATACCAGTCCTACAGAACATACAAATGATTACAGTACAGTTATATATAGTAACTTACAGCTGATGGAAATGTTCATTTTCTCATCTTTTTCATCTCGCCCAAGGAGACATGACAACTTTCAGCCAGGATTCATCTGCAGAAGTTACAACAAAGACACATTTGACTTCTCACATTTCCAGCACCGTCTCCATCTATACCCAACATATACAACCTCCCTATCCTGCTGATACCCCAATACTAAGCAACTGCTGCCATATGTGTCACTATTACTGCATCTGCAGTTTAGCACAAAAAAAAGAGCTCCTCTTACTGCCCCACACAGTAATATCCACCACTGTGCCCCTTACATAATAATAATGCCTCCTTTGTGCCCGCCAGGCTATGCCATGATAAAATTGCCCATCATGAAAATATTAATACATGGTGAAAATGCCCTAGAAAACACTGTCCACATTTTACCCTTTTGATGGCCACAACACTCTGAGTGCCCCATAACAATAATGCTTTGTAAGCGCCCACTTAACATTTATTGATATCCACTAAGTCCCCTATGGTCCTCTATGCAGTGTGGTGGACCCACAGCTCCTTTAAAAAGAGTATGATGTCCCCATAGCTCCCCCATGCAGAGTATGAGGGGCCCACAGCTCCTCCATACACAGCATGATACCTCACAGCTCCTCTATACAGAGTATGATGTCCCACTACTCCCTCAAAACACAGTATAATGACCCCCACAGAAGCCCTTACACTATATAATGGCCCCCACAGTAGAACCCTCACTGTATAATGGCCCCCACACTGTATAACGGTCATCATAGTAGTCCCCACACTAGTGCTCAAACTATATAATGACAAACGCATTAGTTCCCCCACTGTATAATGACCCCCACAGTAAGCCCAAAGCTGTATAATGGCCCTCACATTAGTCCCCAAACTGTATTATTGCCCCCATATTAGCCCCAAACTGTATAATGGCCCCTACATTAGCTTTCACGCTGTATAATGGCCCTCACATTAGAATCCAACTGTATAATAAATAATAAATAAATAATAATGGCCCTCATGTTAGCCCCCAAACTGAATAATTACTGCAGCTTTAGCCCCCAAACTGTATAATTGCCACTGTGTTAAAGAAAACTTGCCATCAGAGTTATACTGTACATATTAAAGTAAAGGCATTGCCATAATGGCGCTGGTATACTGATTTAATACATACTTTCAGTGAAGAAATGTGTAGTCTGGGTTTCATAAAATCATCATTAGAAGGTTTGGTCTCTGTACTTTGGGACGGGACTATGGGTAGGGTCTTCGGGTCTGCCATGGCCCCTCCACTTCCTATCTTCTTCCTTATTTAAATTTCACACGAGCACCGTCCTAGCCGTGGGCGGCGCTTGCACAGATTGATCTCTCAATGGGCCTCAATAAAATGACGTTAATAACAACGCATTTGCAGATTGACATTCTGGCAGGCTTTGTGAAAATAGCGCCGGTGGCAGCGCGTGTACAGATTGAGATCTCGGGTCACTGACGAGCCGAGATCTCGATATGCACATGTGCCACCACCAGCCGTTACCATATTATTGAGGCCCATTGAGAGATCAAAACCCAAGATAAAAACATAATTAGCAAATACCCTGCAGTAAATAAATAAACAGCAAAAGTGCATGAAAATAATATATGGTGCTTAGTTAAAATAATTTTGATTAAAAAAAATGTAAAAGCCATCCCACCACGTCATGGTGACCATATATGCTTCGGTTCTAACCTCTAATATTAAAACCGAGAAGGGTCACCATGACGTGGTGGGATGGCTTTGGAGCTTTGTCTATTTGGAGAGCAGAGTGAACGTGCACCTGCTTGCTGCATACACACCAACTTATATTCCAGTTCATCTCTTTATGTTTCCACTGAGAGATCAAGTGCCACCTCCGCGGCTAGAATGACGCCGGAAGATAAACAGAAGAGGGGCCATAGCAGAGCCGAAGACCCTACACACAGTCCTGCCTCACAGGCCCGTCCAATGCATGGAGACCAAAACTTCTAATGATGATTTATAAAAAAAAAATGCAGAAGTAGTGACATGTAAAGCAATGATGAAGGAGAGAGCCTCAGTCATATTTCTACCTCTTCGTCTGACCTCTCCAACGCAACGGGCGTGATGACGTCATTACAATGCGTCCACTGTACCGAGATGACCAAAGGATCTGAAGACACAATGAAGAGACTGGAGCAGCGGGTGAACTACCATAGGTGAGTATTTTTTTTTTTTTACATGGCCTCTCAGGCACATTGCGCCTGAACATGTATTCTCTGATATGATACGATATGATATGAAATAATGATATGATATAATGATATGACAGGCCAACATTGCTTTTCTCTCTGCCAATGTGTTTCATCTGATAAACTTTTAACATCTGAATCTGAGTGAATATGACTCCAGTACCATCTAAGTACCTTACTATTATTTTTTTTCCTAATTTTAATGTTTAGTAATAGTTATGTCCTGAAAACCGGAGGCTATTTGGCGATAGTTATGAAATTTGGGTACTTTTTGTTTTATTATGCTTATTAAATGCTTTTTTTTTTTTTGCATCTGATTTTGTGTACTCTCTTTCAATAAATCCCTATGAAGGTCACTCATTACTTTTAGAGTCCAGAAATTTAGATAACTTGATATTATAGGTTGTTTTCTAACCTGTGCCTGTTAGTTGCACTGCGCCTGAACTCGGGAGTGCCAGAGATGCTCCTGTCCGATGGTTAAAATGTATTTTGTTCGTGGGACAAACCCTTTAATTTTGTTTCCATATGAAAAAGTTCCTCGTTATATTTGATGATAAGGAAAAACTACCTCGAGTGTAGACATTTTTTAATAAATATCAAGGTTGGTGCTATGTAGTTTGTTTTTGAAAAAGAGCTCGAAAAGCGTAAAAAAGATAAAAACTATGAATTCACTATTCCACTCTGGAACTGCTTCCTTCATACAGCAACGGGGTCTACTCTGAAACGTCAAATCTCCTTAGAGCGTCCATGATGACATCCAAAGATAATATAAACAATATATGTAATAGATAGGCAACGCTGTAATAGAAAATCACTTTAAATTTAGTATGATAAACAACTATAACTATAAATATAGAGACCTGAATGTGGTGACAATTTTTTCTAAATGTTTGAGCTTGCTCAGTAGAGCCGGGGCGCAAAAATAATGAGTCCTGTTATCCTCAAGGGACTAGGTTTGAATCAACCCAAAAAAAAAATGTTCTATGACCATGATGAAGGCAAAACATTAAATAACATAGTGCATAAACTTATAAACCATAGGACTATATAAAGAAAAATAAATATACCCCAGGGAACATAAATGTTACATAGACCAGGATAAAGTGGCATAGAACGTCATTTAGACAGGTAAATAATGAAAGGGTAGTGGTATGATTAATTATATAGCGTGGTAGATGATGTAATAATGTGATGAATGATTATATAGAGTATATGAAAAAATGACACAGTTAAATGTTATGTTGTATATGTATTTAAAGAATAACGTGGGAGAAGTCTAATCCATATGCAAATATTGCACAGTAAATAAAGCAAGTTATAGAGATGTCATGTCATCGTAAGTGGCAATCGCCTCCGTAAAGCAGTGCAAAATACATAGACTATAAAAGATGAAAGAAAAGATGTCAAAAGATGGTACAAGGTACACAGTCGTCAAACAAACCTAGTAGATAATGAACAGGTAAAAGCTGTTTTATAAGTGATATCTCATGTATCTATACTTTTAGATATAAAAAGAATCCTGTAACATAGGTGGAACCAGACATGTAGCTAGGGTTCAGCACAGAGGGAGCAAAAACTTCTGAGTGGGCCCCCAGCTAGGTAATCATGTCTACAACTACAGTGGCGCACCCTCATCATGGGTAAAGGAGAACCTCAGTAAATGATCATGGTGTTACTGAAAATAAATCACTATACAAAGACTAAGGGCTCATACCCATTTGTAGAAAAAAAAAACGGTCCGTTTTCTGGATGGAAAAAACGGTCCGAATATATGCAATTGTCATGCGAATGTCATGCGATTTGTATGCTATTTTTAATCGCTCCATCCGTTTTCCATCAGTTTTCCATCTGTATGCAATGCGATTTTAACATGACGTTTTACATAGAGCAGTTATCTCTATGTAAAAATTCATGTAAAATCACATTGTCAAAAAAAAAATGTACACAAAAAGCAAATAATTCTATATATATATAGGTCATACACTTCTACATAGTATAATAGCCGCTAATTCATCCCCAGCTATACTGTAAAATCACACTGACAGCTTTAATAAAGAATGGAAAGAATACATATACACACATAAAATACATATATATATATATAGGTCATACACTTCTACATAGTATAATAGCCGCTAATTCATCCCCGGCTATACTGTAAAATCACACTGACAGCTTTAATAAAGAATAGAAACAATACATATACACACATAGAATACATATATATATACATGTCATTGTGACATATATATATATACATATATTTATAGTTCATACACTTCTACATAGTATAATAGCTGCTAATTCAATTGCCGGCTTTTGTGAAATTACAGACCCGACATGAAATGACACATGGTTTACATACAGTTAACCATGTCATTTCATGTAGTTTGATATAGGGTTTTCACTAACAATTACATGAGTGTATGTGTGCAAAATTTCTCACATGTAGGGGTTAATGAAAGGTGTAAATTCGTTGAAAAAAAAATGCGTCGGCTCCCGCTGTATTTTCTCAACCAGACAGACAAAGCCAGCGGAGTGGGGGCAGATAATAATAGCCGAGGGAGGGTGCATTTATTTTGTGCCCGCCTGGCTACTAACATATGCCCCCAGTCACCCCAGAAAAGGCAAATCTATAATTAGATTTGCCCTTTCTGGCACTTTGCCGGTCTATTCCCATTGCCCTGTAGCGGTGGCTAATGGGTTAATAATGGGTTAAAGCCACCTTGCTATTGAAAGGGGACTTTAAGCCAGGTTAATAATTGAGAGCTGTCAATTAGACAACTATCAATTATTAATCCTATTATATGAAATGGTTAAAAAATACACACACATTAATGAAAAATCATTTTAATGAAATAAAAACACAGTTTTTGACCATATTTTATTTTACTGGCAATCTTCGATTCCCTTGATCTCCTGAAATAAAAATAAAATAATAAAGCAAGCTTTTTCTTACCTATCCGACGCACAGTCAGGTCCCACGCTGTAATCCATCAGAAAGGGTTAACTAGCTTTCAGCCAAGCAGCACAGCTAATGCTGCCTGCTGAGCTGAAAGCTCCTGAATGAATGAGCTTATCTCCGGCCCGACAGGAGAGGATGTGATTACTGTGTGAAGCTTAATTGATTGCTTCCCACTGTAATAAGTTCACTTCAGGTCAGCGGGGACACCGCACAGCATCAGTGACGTCAGAGGGAGTCCCCTCTGACCTGAAGTGATCTGATTACAGTGGGAAGCTATCAATTAAGCTTCACATAGTAATCACTTCCTCTCCTGTCGGGACGGAGATAAGCTCATTCATTCAGGAGCTTTCAGCTGAGCAGGCAGCATTAGCTGCACTGCTTGGCTGAAAGCTAGTTAACCCTTTGTGAAGGATTACATCGTGGGACCTGACAGAGCGGCGGATAGGTAAGAATAATGTTGTTTTATTATTTTTTCTTTATTATAGGAGATCAAGGGCTTCGCAAGGATTAAAAGTTAAAACATGGTCAAAAAAATGTGTTTATTTAATTAAAATTATTTATTCTTCATGTGTGTGTGTTTTTTTATTTCCTTCAATAGGATTAATAATTGATAGTTGTCAAATTGACAGCTCTCAATTATTAACCTGGCTTAAAGTCACCTTTCAATAGCATATAATGTGTGCAAACTGTAAAGCGCTGCGGAATATGTTAGCACTATATAAAAATAAAGATTATTATTATTAACCCATTATTAACCCATTTGCCACCACTACAGGGCAATGGGAATAGACGGGCAAAGTGCCAGAAAGGGCAAATCTAATTATAGATTTGCCTTTTCTGGGGTGGCTGGGCGCAGATGTTAGTAGCCAGGGGGGCCACAAAATAAATGCACCCTCCCTAGGCTAATATTATCTGCCCCCACTCGCTGGCTTTGTCTGTCTGGTTGAGAAAATAGGGCGGGAGCCTACGCATTTTTTTTCAACGAATTTACACCTTTCATTAACCCCTACATGTGTGAAATTTTGCACACATACACTCATGTAATTGTTAGTGAAAACCCTATATCAAACTACATGAAATGACATGGTTAACTGTATGTAAACCATGTGTCATTTCATGTCGGGTCTGTAATTTCACAAAAGCCGGCAATTGAATTAACGGCTATTACACTATGTAGAAGTGTATGAACTATAAATATATATATATATATATATATATATGTTACAATGACATGTATATATATATATATATGTATTCTATGTGTATATATGTAGTGTTTTGTGAGCTGTCAGTTTGATTTTACAGTAGCCGGGGATGATTTGCCGGCTTTTCAAAGTACACTGGTGCGTATAAATTGGACAGTTCTTGCATGGTGCGAGTGCTGTCCAATTTTTTATCGCATCCATTGACTTGCATTAGCGATTATCATGACAAAATCGCTGCAAATCGCAGCATGCTGCGATTTTTTTTCTCAGACCAATTTCAGCTGAGAAAAAAATCGCAAATGAGAAGTCCCCTATTGAATAACATTGGTCCGATTGCAATCCGATCTTTTATCGGCTTGCAATCGTCCGTTTTTGTCTCCAGTGGGTATGAGCCCTAACACTGATGTTAACGCCACATGGTGACCATATAATAGTCCTGCAGAACATATAAGTGATTACAGTACAGTTATACTGTACATAGTGACTTATAGCTGATGTTCTTTTTGAAGCAGTCATTTTTCCCATCTTTTTCATCTGGCCAAGACCAACAAAAAATCTTCTTCAACTCACTACTCATCTGCAAAGTTTATACTACAAAGACACATTTGACTTTTCACACTTCCAGCACCATCCCCATGTATTCCCAACCTGCACAAACTCTTCATCCTGCTAATACCCCAGTGCTGAGCCACTGCTGCCTTTTGTGTCCCTATTACTGCACCTGCTGTGTTGCAAAAATAAGGCTCCTCTCACTGCCCCACATAAAAATGCCACCACTATGTCACTTACATACAAACAACAATTGCCCGACAACGCTATGTCGGGCAGCCTGTGTGCTATGCGCCGCACATGTGATTAGGGCATAAAAAGTGTGCAATATGAATGATTTTTTTTATGGCTATTTCCCTAATATTATTGGTTCATATATGCTATTTAAGATCACACTTCTTCTCTTTTCCCTCATACAGGCCCTCTGAGAAAGCAGGGTGAAACGTGCGTTGGAGCGCAGGACATTATTATACAGGCTACCTCTTAACAGGTTTGTTATTGTTGTTCTTTCTCTAAGCACTGCTGTTATTTGCATACTATGCTGTAGTTGCCTGATTTTCCTATATACTGTGATAAGGTTAGAACTTCTAATGATTACAAACCATTTAAGCATGGTATAATATTTATAAGATTTTTAAGTTACTAGTTGATATATTGTTCAAACCAGTGTACCATTAGGGCTCATACTCACTCGAGCCAAAAACGGATGATTTTCAGCCTATAAAAAATCTGATTCAAATCGGACCAATGTTATTCAATAGGTGACATCTCATTTGCAATTTTGTTCTCAGCCGAAATCAGTGTGAGAAAAAAATCGCAACATGCTGCGATTTGATGCGATTTTGGCATGATAATCGCTAATGCAATAGATGGTGCTATAAAAAATCGCATGCAAATCGCATGACAATTGCACATAATCGGACCATCCTGAAAACTGACCGATTTTGTTTCCAGCAAGTGAGTATGAGCCCTTAGGCTCATCATCTGATTTCTTTATATTTATATGGACAACTGTCCTCTATAATATATTACTATTTGTGAGACATACATGCTGTATAGAAATTTGCTTTTTGCGTGTTATTAATATTTCCCCCCTAAGGTAACATTGCCTTTTAATTATTAGTAACTGTTTTCAAGATGTTTAATAAATAATTATTTTATGCTTAGTGGATTGTCATTGCACATTTTTATATCCCTCTGGGCTTGTCAGTGAGCTTTTGTTTAGCATGTCTCTTAAGGCCTCTTTCACACTTCAGTCGTGCGACGTCAGTCAAAATCCGTCAAAATGTGAAAAAAACGGATCCGCCATTTTTTTTTGGCGGATCCATTTTTTTCCCATAGACTTGCATTAGTGACGGATTTTGACGGATGGTCGTCCGTTAGGTCCGTTTTTGGACGGATCCGCCAAAAAATTGGCGTCCGTCATTTAAAAAAAACGTCCAATGCAACGTTTTTTTTGACCGCCAAAATGGTGGACAACGGCAGATCCGCCGCATCCGCCATTTTGTACAATGGCCGCCTATGGGCGGCGGATCCGCCAGCATCCGTTTTAGACGGAATCCGCCTGCAGATCCGTCGCCTCTATTGAAAACCATAGTAAAATGCAGAAAACAGTGTCCGGGGTCTCTCTCTCTCTCTCTCTCTCTCTCTCTCTCTCTCTAGAAAATGTTAATGCCCTGTGCAAGTGCCCTAGAAACCAGTGCTCACATTTTGCCCCCTAGAAAGTAATGCCTCGTGTGGCCCTTTTTTCAGTTACAATAGGCTGAGTTCCCCACAAGAAGTGCCATGAGGTCCCTCAAATGTACAGCTCCCTTATACACAGTATGATGCTCCCACAGCTCCTCTATACACAGTATGATGTACCCACAGCTCCCCTATACACAGTATGATGTACCCACAGCTCCCCTATACACTGTATGATGTACCCACAGCTCCCCTCTACACAGTATGATGTACCCACAGCTCCCCTCTACACAGTATGATGTACCCACAGCTCCCCTATACACAGTATGATGTACCCACAGCTCCCCTCTACACAGTATGATGTACCCACAGCTCCCCTATACACAGTATGATGTACCCACAGCTCCCCTATACACAGTATGATGTACCCACAGCTCCCCTATACACAGTATGATGTACCCACAGCTCCCCTATACACAGTATGATGTACCCACAGCTCCTTTATACACAGTATGATGTACCCACAGCTCCCCTATACACTGTATGATGTACCCACAGCTCCCCTCTACACAGTATGATGTACCCACAGCTCCCCTCTACACAGTATGATGTACCCACAGCTCCCCTATACACAGTATGATGTACCCACAGCTCCCCTATACACAGTATGATGTACCCACAGCTCCCCTATACACAGTATGATGTACCCACAGCTCCTCTATACACAGTATGATGTACCCACAGCTCCCCTATACACAGTATGATGCTCCCACAGCTCCACCCATATACACTATGATGCTCCCACAGCTCCACTATACATCGTATGATGATCCCACAGCTCCCCTATACACTGTATGATGATCCCACAGCTCCCCAATACACTGTATGATGTACCCACAGCTCCTCTATACACAGTATGATGTATCCACAGCTCCCCTATATACAGTTTGATTTACCCACAGCTCCCCAATACACTGTATGATGTACCCACAGCTCCTCTATACACAGTATGATGTACCCACAGCTCCCCTATATACAGTATGATTTACCCACAGCTCCTCTATACACAGTATGATGGGTCTACAGCTCTCCTATGCACATTATATTGGTTCCACATAGTTCCCCTGTACATAATATGCTGTCCCCACAACTTCCTTCTATACACTATAATGTCCACACAGGTCCAATATACATAGTATGATATGCCCATAGTTCCCCTCTAAAAAGTATGATGCCCCAATAGATCCCCTATACACAGTAAAATGCCCACACAGCTCTCTATACACAGTATGATGGGCCAACAGCTCCCTGTGTACAGTATGATGTCCACACAGATACCTATGCACAGTATGATGTCCCTATAGCTCCCCTATACACAGTATAATGCCCCCAAACTGTATAATGCCACCATAGAAGTCCCACACTGTATAATGGGCCCCACACTGACATCTCCAGTACCGGAAATATCAGGATGTGTGAACGAGGCCTTATAGCGGGTTTTTATGTTTGGCAGCTGTCACACACTAAAAGACGCTTTTTATTGCAAAAAAAAAATAGTTTTTTCATCACCACATTTTGAGAGATAATTTTTCCATATTTTGGCCCACAGTGTCAAGTGAGGTCTTGTACAATTTTTGGCACATGACATATTTTGATCACTTTCTATTCTGATTTTTGGGAGGCAGAATGAGCAAAAACCAGCAATACATGAATTTCTATTTTTTAGGGGGGTTATACTGTTCCATGTGTGGTAAAAATTGATAAGGCAGCTTTATTCTTCGAGTCATTACGATTACAGCGATACCTCATTTATATAGTTATTTTATGTTTTGGCACTTTTATACAATAAAAACTATTTTATATAAAAAATAATTATTTCTGCATCGCTTTATTCTGAGAGCTATAACTTTTTTTATTTTTCTGGTTATGGAGCTGTAAGGCAGCTTGTTTTTTGCGGGACAAGATGACGTTTTCAGCGGTACTATGTTTATTTATATCCATCTTTTTTATTGCATTGTATTCCACTTTTTGTTCGGCAGTATGATGATAAAGCATTGTTTTTTGCCTTGATTTTTTTTATGGAGTTCACTAAAGGGGTTAACTATTGGGACAGTTTTATAGATCGGGTCGTTACGGACGCGGTAATACTAAATATGTGTACTTTTATTGTTTAGATTTTTTTCATTCATACATTTATTTAGTGATAGAATATATATTGATTTTTATTATTATTTTTTATTTATTTTTCCAATTATTTAAAAACATTTTTTTTACTTTATTCTAACTTTTTTACTTTGTCCCACTATGAGACAATCATTTTTTGCAGGCTGATCGCTTCTATAGCATGCAGATGAAGCAGCATCTGCATGCCATAGAAGCTGTCAGCTTTGCACTGACAGAGTCTTGCTGATCATACACTGTGCATGATCAGCAAGTCTCCTAGCTCTGGTGACCCAGATGTCGTCATGATGACATCGGGTTACCATGGCAACAATCGGGACCCAGAGTCACTCTGTGGGGTCTATGATCTTAAGGCAGAGGGGCTGTCAGCCCTCTGCCGGCTTCCGGAATGATGCTATCATGCTCGATCGCAGCATTTCATGGGTTAAAATACTGGGAGTGATCTGTGTGCGTGGCAATCGCGATGACGTAATGATCCGTCCAAGGGCAAATTTGCCCAAGTCACATGGACTGAATATTATGCCTGATTTCAGAAAGTGGTTAATAATATATGCATTGGTAAAGTTAGAAAATCAAAAATTTTTCTAAATTTTCATAAAATTTCAGATATTTTTACTAAAAACAAAAATCTTATCGACCTATTTGTACCGCTAACATAAAGTACAATATGTAATGAAAAAACAGTCTCAGAATCACTGGGATATATCGAAGCATTCTAGAGTTATTACTACATAAAGTGACACTGGATAGATTTGAAAAATTAGGCTTGATCTCAGTTCTTAAGGCGATAAAGCAAATTTACTCCCCTGCCAAAAATGGAACACATAACAACAGATTCTAGAAGGTAGTAACATAGCCTGAAAATCCAGCAAAATCCCACAGTATAGTTGTGGGGTGCATGTTTACCTAACACGAGGACTGATTCTCTCATATAAAAGAATCGGCTGAATTAAGCTAATGACACTCAGCTCAAACTTTGATCATAGTTTGAGCCGAATATCCATTTACTGTGATCTAATTCTCTCGAAGCAGAGAATCGTATGGCAGGTGCGGAGAAGACGGAGAATTTAATTTCTCCATCTTCCCCATTGTCGGTGTACGTGAAAATCGAACTGCCCTCGGACGACGTCAGAGTGCAGTCCGATGTTTAACATGTGCCCATAGACTTGAATGGGTGTGCTCTCCAATTGGAATATCCAAACTGGCATGCAAAAAGTAAATTGTGTGAATAAGGTTTTTAAATTTCTATTTTTGATTTTTAAAAAGTTAAATTCCCCCCTAACTAAAAAATCTAACCTTGAGTGCTACATTGCTTGTCAGGCACACACAAGGTTATTTGCAGCCACAGCCATCAGTATCGTTGTGGCGAGTACGGTCGTGAAATGTTAGTAATAAAATTGTTGTAACGAAAAAAACTTTTTTTGGTTTCTATGTTTAATTTTACTTTTCTTTTTAACTTTATTCCCCATTGCAAACAAAAATGCAAAGTATGGGGAAGCTCTTCTGGCAACGCCAGATGTCATTAGCCTGTTCTGTGTGTGATATGGCGGCAGGCATTTTTTTTATTTTTGATCCTATCTACACAAATCAAATATCAAAACTTCAAATTCACAGGAAAGTGATAAACTCAGGAAATTCTATTCAAAATGATTTTTCACTGATGAATCATCTCTAGTAGTGGTCCTTTCCTTGTTACTCTTCTGATCTGTGTTTTATTTTATAGATCCTTCTGTATAAGTAACAAAGATTTATCTTTAGATAGCAAATATGATGTTACAATAATAGTCTCCATTTCCAGAGCAAACAACACAGGAAAATACTAAAGGGG
>JARQOD010000007.1:129811652-129855368 GCA_033576555.1 Oophaga sylvatica
AAAGGATAAATACCTTCATTCAAGCAGGGGGATAAAAAGTCACCAAGAGAAGAAAAAACCCCCTCCCACAACCCCCACCCTGTTAAAAGAATCATTAAATTAAAATTTCACCCAAAGTTTACAAAAACCCCCCAAAATAGATTTCTTCACCGCAAGTATCATTGAGTGCGTGCACACGTTGTGGATTCTGCTGCGGATTTTGGCCCAGCAGATCCCAGTAGATTCTGCTGTGTGGTACAGTAGCATTCTAATCGATTTTAAACAAGAAACACTGTGCCATGCTGCGGATTTTTCCGCGCAGATTTGCTGCGGATTTGAATCTGCAGCATGTCAATTCTTTTTGGGGAAATTTCTGCAGCGGTTTTACACCTGTGCATTATAGAAATCCACAGGTGTAAAACCGCAGGGGAAATCCACACAAAATCTGAAAGAAATCTGCAGTAAGTCTGCACTAAATCGCAAGTAAAACGCAGGTCTTTTACCTGCAGATTTAGTAAAACCCGCTCGAAAAAATCTGCAACTGAATCCACAATGTGTGCACGCACTTTAAATCATTTTTTTTAAACTGCAAAAGTTTCCTCCCCAAATACGACTTTACTTAGCAAAATCCAGCAGACAGGTTCTCTGTAAGCAAATTCTCTATAAGGGCTCATACTCATTTGCTGGAAAAAAATCTGTCAGTTTTCAGGATGGTCCGATTAGTGCATTGACATGCGATTTGCATTGCAATTTTTATAGCACCATCTATTGCTTAGCGATTATCATGCCAAATCGCATCAAATCGCAGCATGTTGCGATTTTTTTTCACACACCGTTTCGGCTGAGAAAAAAATCTCAAATGAGATGTCACCATTGAATAACTTTGGGTCCGATTTGAATCCATTTTATCGGCTGAAAATCATCCGTTTTCGGCTCAAGTGAGTATGAGCCCAAAACTCTGTAAAGCTCTTTTTCTTTTTCCCCTTTAATAAATAATAATAATAAAGACCTTCATTTATAAACTGCATTTTGTCATTACTCGTGTTATCTTTGTCTAATATTAAAATTTGTTTGGTGATCTGAAACATTTACGTGTGACAAACATGGAAAAGAATAGGAAATCAGGAAGGGGGCAAACACTTTTTCACACCACCGTAGTAATGATATCCTGTAGAGATACCGTACTTTTAATTTTTGTGCTTTCTCTCTCCATACTTTTATTAATACTGTATTAATGGTCCTTCATCTCTACACTTAGAAGATTCTTATGTATGGAAATTCATAATTTTTGGTAAATGTACTTTGCAGTTTTGTGGAATTTTCCCGTATTGTTTCAAATGTACTATGTATAAGTATGCTCTTAATATTTTGCATTAATTCTTTTTAATAAAGTAATGATAACAACCTGCAAATATTCAATTCATAGTATAAAACGTGCATATAAATCCTCTATTGCAATATAAACCCAATGACAGTCACGATAACATACTTGGATCATTAAACTCCACCATGGTATATTGGCGAATACCGCAAGGAAATCGAGCGGTCACACGGTCCAGGAGCCAACTATTTACAGCCTTCAGCTCTAGAAAATCATCATACATCGACCCTGTGGTGTCCACCAGGTAAGTCAGGGATGATGATTCTGGAGGAAACAAAATACTATAATAGTGATTTCATACACCAAGCAACACACTATAGATCTAGGGCTCTTGGAAGTGTTAATTTCAATATTACAGTACTTAAAAGTGTTGCTAGCCTTGTGAAGTTTGTTTTCATGAATTCCAAATTAATAATAATCTGATAATACTATAGTGAAGTGTATTGTACAATATGTTGTATTATTCCACACCTCTGGTGGAAAGTTTCCTTATTTTCTTGTGACAACTATTGTTTTACAACAAAGGTTACAAATTGCTCATTATTAGCTACAGTTTTAGTTTAGTTCATTGTTCTAAATGTAAGTGATAAATACATAGCCGTAAATAATAAACCTTCCTCCTTCTTAACAGGATTTTCTATAGTAAAAAGAAAAGAAAAAATCCTTCTGAGCAGTAATGAACTCTCTTTCCTCATCAAGAGAGAAAATAATCTTTCTTACTTAGCCCACAAGGATCAGAATTGGGAAATTCAACTGGCAAACAAAGTGAAGTGTTTTCAAAAATTAAAGCATAACAGTAAAAAAAAAGCTCAAGACGACAAGAAACCGCTGACCGTATCCTGGGTGTTAGATGTAGTAAGTATCAAAAGACTGATTACTTCCAAACAGAAAGACAAATGTGAACAGGTGCAAGCTAACAGAGCCGTTCTATATGAGACGCTATAGCAGGGAAACACTGAATATATGAAATTGGCCAATTCACATGAGCCCAACAGACAACGACAAGGCGTATCCTATATTGTTAGTCATATATAGAGTGGCTCTGCTAGCTTGCGCCTGTTCACATTTATCTTTTTGTTTGGAAGTTTCCTTAACTGATTGATTTCCATGTGTTTGAAGCAGAATTTGAAGTTATCAGTATTCAATACACAGTATCTCAATCTCCTTGTCCCTTTTCCTGTCCCTCTCAATGTCACTCACCCTTTCCCTCTTCCTATCTCTGCCCCTCTCTCTCTCCCCATCACTCTTCCTGTACTCTCTTTTTCTCCTTCTCTCCCTCTTTCTATCCCTCTTTCACCCCATCTCCTCTTTTTCCCCCTCTCTTTCCCTCTCTCTGTCCCTCTACCTTCCTCTCTCAGATGTCCTATTTTGTGAACCCAAAAAACTTTATTGCAATTCTGTCCAATTCTTACCGGTTTGGGAAGCACAATATTTTTCAACATCTATACTGTCAGTATCAGTAACTGTAAATGTAAAAATGATAATTGTTACTACCATATAAAAGCAAATATATACATACGATGTAACTAATTTACAAAAACAAATATCAGATAATCTCAAGGATACGCACAAATCTATCGATATGCATATGGGGTATGAATCTATCTGTGGGGGTAGCTACTTAGAATGAAGAAGTAGCGGCCACAAACAGAAGTGGTATGTGGGCGGCATGGTGGTTCAGTGGTTAGCACTGCAGCATTGAGCCTTGCAGCGCTGGGGCCCTGCGGGTTCAAATCCCACCAAGGGCAACATCTGCAAGGAGTTTGTATGTTCTCCCCGTGTTTGCGTGGGTTTCCTCCGGGTTCTCCGGTTTCCTCCCACATTCCAAAGACATACAGATAGGGAATCTAGATTGTGAGCCCCATCGGGGACAGTGCCGATAATGTCTGTAAAGCGCTGTGGAATTAATGGTGCTGTATAAATGAGTAATAATAATTTCCCTAATTTGATGTGTTAAACAATGTTCCTGTGCTGAGATAATCTTAAAAAATATGTTCCTGCTGTGTACTGTATAATGGCTGTGTCTGACTGTATAGGAACATGGTCTGATCATACCACATCTCCTGGGCAGGGAGGACGCAAAAGAGAGTATACAGAAATTACAGCAGGGATCACAGCTGATTACAGTATTTCAGTAAGGTAAAACATTTCCCTGCCTGTTTTATGACAGGAGTAAGTTTCTGCCACGGTTATAGCTGTCTGAGCTCATCATAAATGAAATCACTGGCAGCCAGAAGATGAGCTCGGAGGGTTAGAGTTGATTGAAAAAGTCGCTCCTGTGATAAAACAAGCAGTAAAATGTTTTACCTTTCAGAAAGCAGCAGCTGCAAGTCACTGCTAGGCCTCCTGCATATTCACTTATTATTCATCCCATGGCCAGGAGCTTCGTTATGTGCTGATTAGTGATGAGCGAGTATACTCGTTGCTCGGGTTTTCCTGAGCACGCTCGGGTGATCTCCAAGTATTTGGAAGTGCTTGGAGATTTAGTTTCTGTTGCCATAGCTGCATGATTTGCAGCTTTTTGACAGCCTGAATACATGTGGAAATTTCCTAACAAACAGGCATTCCCCACATGTGTTCAGGCTGTCAAATCATGCAGCTACGACAACAGAAACTAAATCTCCGAGCGCTTCCAAATACTCAGAGATCACCCGAGCATGCTCGGGAAAACCCGAGCAACGAGTATACTCGCTCATCACTAGTGCTGACCGTGTTCCTGTTCAGTCAGACACAGCCATTACAGGAGCACATTTCTGAGATTATCAACACATGAACATTTTTTTCGGCTAAATTTGAAACGTGCCAAGATGTGCAGTTCATTCGAAGATCTGTTCTACAGATTGTGCACTTACTGTACGATAATGTTGTTGATGTAGCGTCTCCTGGAAAGATTGAAAAATAAAGTGCAGTACAGAAGATGTATCACCTTAATTTTTGAGACACCAACAATTAATTCCATATTTTGCACCCAAAAATTAACAGCAAAAAATTAGGGGATTATTAAAACTTAACATTTAATTAACCTAATGATAAAAACGGACACATATATAGAAAACATCCTCCATGGAACACACCGTGAGGATATATGATACATTTCTGAGAGACAAGTCCATAAGGACCACAAATTAAGGAGAGATTAGATACCAGGCAGAAAGTATATAATCAGCTCTGCACCGCAAGAGCAAATAATCAATAGATAGCAACCCTGCACCGCTAGACTTGCATATATTCTGCCTGGAATATAACTATATTTCTATAGGACGACATATAGATATGGAACAATTTCACCCATTCATAAAAAGTTGTTCCTTCAAACTCTCATCTCCTATTAAAGTATGCATCTGGTCATCTTCCAGAATCAGTAGAGCCCTTTCCCTTTGTGCAGTTCATTCGAAGATCTGTTCTACAGATTGTGCACTTACTGTACGATAATGTTGTTGATGTAGCGTCTCCTGGAAAGATTGAAAAATAAAGTTCAGTACAGAAGATGTATCACCTTAATTTTTGAGACACCAACAATTATTTCCATATTTTGCACCCACCTATTGATCCTCTCGCGAGTAGAAAAATGAAGGTCAGATAAAGTGGATACATGATTATAATATCCAATGACTGTCATGAAATTCTGATAGTTCCTTGGTAGGTCCTGCGAGTTCTACTCTATGTAAGATGTCTCTTGGCTTAGATTTGCCTAATACCTGAGCTGCTTTTATAAAGTTTAGAAAGGGAGTGAACGGTCCGAAAACAGATATCAATCATATTTTTTTACACCTATTTCCTTGTGCCCTAATTTCCCTATGACAGTGTCCACCCAAGAATTTGAATAAAAGACATCAAAAACATCAGTGCTTTTAGTGTCAATAATAAATAGTTTTGCTGAACTGATATGCATTCTCCAAATGCTTTTCAAGTTATAAGCCAACGGCTGCTATTGTCATATAGCGCTGACAACTTCCTGATTAATAATGATGACTACAGTGTCACTCACTCTTTTGTTCACTTAGTGTACGTTCTCCTTGGTTTTCACAGTGTGAAAGTTATGTTCAGAAGTAGGTTCAAGACTGAATTGAGTCTTTGCTGTGGATACCGTACAATACGGAAACTAAATACCGCAGGACTCCCCCATTAAGCCCAGGAACGTGGCTCCAGTATGGATGCTACTATTCCATTTATTGTCTATGGGTCTCCTGAAAATAGCTGAATTTAGCTCAAAACTATCTGAGCCATCAGAAATGAATAAAGCAGTGGGGCTCATGCGGGACCACTGTTTAACTGAAACAGGGCACTGATGAGGTACTTGCGTGGGATCATTAGAAGATCCAATAGTGAAGATCTACAGCAAGTTAACACCTATCTTGTTCCCTAACTACACTAACTGCTTTTCTAGTTTTCTTTTTTCTCTTCCTTTTTTATGACGCTTCATTTGAGAACCCCCAGTGCCTGGTGAGATACTCAAATGAAGAGTCATCAGGGGCAGAGGCTATGCTCATTGCTGCAAACCCAGCTCCCTCCATGAAGCACAGTTTCATCAGTGATGCCTGTTTCAGGGTCTGTGCTAGTCCCTACGTGCTGTGCAATGGCAGTGCACTCAGATCAGAAGTAGTGAGCCTGCAACAGAGCGCGTTGTCAGAATACCCACCTTGCAGAGACCAGTGATGTCACTTGCGTGGGTGGTCCTAGTCTCTGTAAGGGGGGAATTGTGACACCGCTGTGTGCTGCCTCATTACTAAGTCAGCTGGAGAGTGCACTGTCATTGTGCACATTGCACAGAATACAGCTTGCAGAGACTAGCCCAGCACCTTGAAATGAGCATCACTAATCACTCTTTGTTTCAGGGAGGGGACAGAGGTTATGGCAGTGACCGCAGTCTCTGTCCCTAATTACGCTTTATTTGAGTATCCCAGCCTGCACTAGCTTTATCAAACAAAGAGTCATCAAAAAAGAAGTGAGATAAAAAATAGAGAAAAGCAGTTAGATCGTGTAGTTAGGGAAGGATAGAGAATTTTTAATTCAAGTATACTAGAAAACAGTTTAGACTATGGCACTGAAACGATAGGGATTTCAGAGGAAAATTACTTTGGACTTCAGACCACCTTTGTAATTTATAATACCATCCACGCTACATACAATACATAGATGCTGGATGGTTTGGCATGTATTATTAGCATTACAGGAGTGATGTGAAGGGATACCAGGGAGAATGCCAACCTGCCCTTTGTTCTTGTCAATGTATTTACATACAGATATATGATAAATATAATCATAGCCCCAGGTAAAAGAAGACTGAGCATGACTCAGCTTGAGTTATTTCTTCCATCAGCATGTGGAAATTCTGGAAGTTAATCTCTGAGAATATTCAGTTTCCTGGGCAGTTCTATTTGTGTCCAATCCATAGATACAGTCAACAAAAAGTAATCCGTCAAGTGCTCAGGAGGCAAATGAGTGCACCACCTACGTGACCAAAATTGTCGAGGAGCAATGTTCGATTTACCCAGCAGACTTTATTCACTATCGCTGTATGTTGTTCCATATCACATGAATGATCGCAATGGATTAGTGCAGAAGTTGCAGATGCTAAATAAGATTATTGCATCCCTATTACCTTTATAAAAGAGCCTTGTAAAAATAAGAGATAGTTTTTAAGAGAACTGACTTTCTGGAAAAGTATATTAATCCCTTCACCCCATGGCCATTTTCCGTTTTGGTTTTTTGCTCCCCTTCTTCCCAGAGCCTTAACTTTTATATTTGTTTGTCAATATGGCCATGTGAGGGCTTGTTTTTGTGAAACGAGTGGTACTTTTGAATGACACTATTGATTTTACCATTTAACGTATTGAAAAACGGGGAAAAAAATTCCAAATGCGTTAAAATTGCAAAAAAAAAAAATCCTCAAGTTTTTTTTTTTTTTTTACCACGTTCACTAAATGCTACAACTGACCTGCCATTATGATTCTCCAGGTCATTATGAGTTCATAGACACCAAATATGTATAAGTACTTTTTTATTTAAGTGGCGAAAAAAAAGTCCAAACTTTATTAAAAAAAAATGTTGCCATTTTTCGAGATATGCAGGGTCTCCATTTTTCGGGATCTGGGGCTGGGTGATGGATTATTTTTTGTGTGCCGAGCTTGCATTTATACCAATACCATTTTGGGGTAGATACAATGTTTTGATAATCTGTTATTGCATTTTATTGCAATGTTGCGGCAACCAAAAATACTTAATCATGGAGTTTTGATTTTTTTTTGCTACACCATTTACTGATCGGATTCATTCTTTTTATATTTTGATAGATCAGGCGTTTCTGAATGTGGTGATACCAAGTTTGTGTATTTTTGTAATTTTTTTTATTGTTTTATTTTGAATGGGGCAAAAAGGATTGAATTGAACTTTTATATTTATTTTTAAATTTAATATTTTGAAAAACATTTTTGCACTTTTTACTGCCTTCAATAGTCTCCATAGGAGACTTGAAGCTGTGATTGTCACACTTTTTAAATCACCATTGTGTGATTCTATAAAATGTTTAGCTACTCTCGAGTATGTGTTGTTACTTGTAATTAATATTGTAGATATACGTTTATTTATTTTCCTCATTGTACAGCCAATATAGCGCAAATTGCATATAGTGCATTCCATACAATATATATATGATGAGTATCACAATTCATAAACATTTTTCTATTATATTATATTTCTATTTCTATTATATTCTAAATACATACTATATATATTATATATAGTATGTACAGTATTTGTAAGAAAGTAAACCGGGATACGGGTACCTGTACCGAGCCGTGTCCAGAACTGTTGAGGCTGCCTCCCATGTTGCCTGGGGAAGAAATGAGGGACCGCACCAACCTCATGACCCGGGTAGGAGGGACCACATAAAAGAAAAAGTGCGAGCGGTGGCGGGGAGTTTGTTGCTAACCAGGAACGTGCAGTAGGGTGAGCAGTTTGCTCCGTCCACTGATCACCGGAGCTGCGACCAGCTGTGTTGGTCCACTCCCACCATCTTCAGCTAGACCGTAGGAGAGAGAGGCGCCGTGCGCCCAGTGACTGTAGGAGAGAGAGGTGCCGTGCGCTCCGTGACCGTGAGTACTGTGCACGTGCGGAAGGAAGAAAGCCGGGTGCCGGACAAACGCTAGTGGCCTGCCCCGCCAGTTGCTATACTTCAGTCCACTGTTGATTCTATAAGTGCTGTGACCCTTTTGACTTTGGCCTCACGAGTTTATGAAATGGAGGCTCAGCAGAGGGTACCGGAGACCGACCGCTGCCGCCAGAAGATGGACCGTCGTTTAAAGGTCCCCATCTGTGGACAACTTCCCGGTCGTTGTTGGTGCTACAACCCCTGTGGGATCAGCTGTACAGGACCCTAAAGATCACAAAAAGTTTTGTCAATTGGACTGCTGCTATTCTAAATCTTTTGCCCCTGTGTTTGTTTCTTCCATTAACTCTTTAACCATTAATCTCCCTATGAAGAGCTTATTCTCTGTTAAATTAAATTGTTAAACTTGTTATCACTTGCTCTGTCTCCTGTCCGTCACTGGATCTCGCTACCTGCTTACATATTTATTAGAGATCTTCTTAATATCTTTATAATATGAACTATATGGAGTACTAAAAGTGGGTATCAAGTTTTTCTCATGGGTTTTTTGGGGTTATTTTAATAGTGTTAGAATCTATGTAGTTTGACCATCCCCCATCTTGTGGTTTCTGGCTGCTGGTCTTTTTCCCTGGTGCTGGGCTTGTCGTTGGTCAGGTGATTGTATCACCCTTTATTACCCTGCACCTGCCTCCCAGTCCTTGCTGGACATCAGTGTCAATCCGCTTGATTTCTGGCTAGGAGCTTTGATAGCTTTGTGTTATACTTTGTGCAGTTCTAGAAACTCTAGTTCTGCTTGCTTAGTTTTTTGTTTTTTCCTTTTGTTTCTGCAGCTTCTTCTATTTCCCTGCTAGGATGTCACCTGTTTTTGTTCCCAGTCCCTAGGTCTTTCAGGGATTCCCTTCCCCCCACCTTTAGGTCTTCGCTTGAGTCTAGACTAGGATCGTCGGTGGGTCTATTTGTAAGGAATAGGTCCCCCGCTCCATCGTAGGGATTGAGTCTAGTCCTAGTGCAGGATCAGCTTCTCACCCCACTCTATTCCTGAGTTGCAGACCCATAACAAATAGATCTTCTCGTTTTCTATTTTTTGCTTTTTTATATGTTATGTGAATAATCAATCTCACTATTTTTTAAGCCTCTATCTTTTAACCTTTTCCAAAAAAATTGTGCTTTCAACATTTAAATTATTTCTCGTTTGAACAAATGTGTTTAGTTCTTAAAAACTCTCCATAGGGGATAGGTCTAATTGTATGATCTGGGTGGCAGCTGTCCATACATCTATGTCTATGTCTATGAATGATACCCAAATCAGGATCTCTCGACAATTTAATGTCTAATATTGGATGACTTTTCAGAGTAGGAAGCCGTAAACTTTAGACAGGACAGGCAGGATCAGGTTCAGAGAGTACAAGTACAGGGACCTTGCATACTGATAACTAATGTTGCTAAGGCACCTCCCAATAGTGGACTGTGCCTTAAATATCAGACATCTCCCAGCTGTTTGCTGGGGACGTTTTCAGAAGCAAGTGCTGCGCCTTTAGGAAGCAGGGAGTGCGCGCATGCCCTAAGCACACTCCCAGGAGACCTGCATGCCGTGTGCAAATCCTCGAAAGAAGCAAACGCTGCGAATACTGAGCAGCGCAGACGGGTAGATGAACACGCCGCCATCCCTGCTGAGATGAGAAAGGGGATGTGTGCATGGGCATCGGCCATCTCTTAACGTATACCATTACATTTCGCAATATTGATGTTATCTTTATTATCTAAAAAAGTCAGATTTCTATAGAATTTGCAATGTTTGAAATATATCAAATGTCTGATTCGAACAAAATGTAATCCTTTCAACATTACTTATTTTTGTTCCTTTGACATTATTGTCAGAGTGAGTACTATCACATTATTATCAGTTATTGAGCTGCTGATTCCATTCTCTTCTTCCTTGTGAAATACCTTGTCATACTCACTGCTTTTTCGACTCCTGCTGCTCTTCCTCTTCCGTATTTTGATAGTTGTTGATTATCATTATTAATATAGCTTTTTCTTTTTTTGAAGTTTCTAGACATGAGGTATCATATTTGGTCAATGAAAAATTGACTTTCCTCTTTTTATCCTCCCCTTGAATTTTGTTTTTTGTTAATATGTATTTTCATGTGTTCTTTTTTCAAAAAATTGTATTCCATTCATACATACACCTTATCATTTTTTATAATAAATACAATCTCAAATTTTCTTTTTTTGACTTGCATGATGGATTATTCAAAATGATCAGCAATATCCATGAAATTATTTTTTTGCATATCTGTATATTGCCAATGAGAAAAGACTGTTATAGCCTCTATTTTATTATCTAGTATTACTTGTTCTTCGATAACTAGTAATTTATTGTAGGTCAGCAGAGCCTTTAGATAAAATATCATTCCATTTAACAAGAAAGTAATCCTAAAAATGCAAAATAAATGTAAGTGTGGACATTTTTTTGTGAACATTTACTGCGAATATACCATAAATATCTTAACTACTGATGAGCAAGCACTAAATTGCTTGAGGGCTCAGTACTCAATTCGAGTAACTAGTATAATAGAAGTCAATGGGAAACTCAAGCATTTTTGCAGCACACCCTAAAAGCTGAGCGGGGGGTCAGGAAAATCACTGAAATGGATGAAAAGAGGGCTCAAATGGAATGGCAACAGGATGGGGAAGACAACTGGACGCATCTCTGACTCCTAGGTCGCTGGTGGGAACAATGTTGTATTACTCCTCTTTTACAGACTGGCAATAAAACATACCAAACCGAAGATAAAATGGATTTTATTGGAAAAAAACGTTAGGAAACAGTCTTTCCTGTATAATGACTTGTGACTTGTGTATAAGGCAATATTAAAAAGAGAAAAAAAACTGACTCCTCCACCCCTTAGGCTATGTTTACACTTAGCGTTTTTGCTGCGTTTTAGCACTTTCTCATTTCTTTCAATGGTGAAAAAAAGCTGCAAAACCGGTGAAAGAATTGACATGCCGCTCCTTTAAAAAATGCAGTAGTTTTCCATTTCAGTAAGGAAAAAGAAAGGAATCATGTGTATGAAATTTATTAACTGTTTTCCCATTTGTAAGGAGTAGGACTCCTTGACTGGTAAAGCTTATGTTTTACGTAATGCTGCTGCAACCTAAAAACAAAAGTCCTTTTAGGGTTACGTATTTTCTTTTCCCTTTTAAAGAGAATCTGTCGGCAGGATTGTGCACAGTAACCTACAGACAGTGTCAGGTCGTTGCCGTTATACTGATTACAATGATACCTGGTGATGAATTGCGTCTTGTGGTTGTTGTTTAATATTTATTTTCAGTTTTGAGATGATGATATGCCCGTGCCACGGGGAGGCCTGTGGGGGGTCTTCATGTGGTGCTCTGATTATGTATTCATAATTGAGCCTGCTGACAGGTCACTGATTCCTCACTGACCTGCCCTCTAGTTTACATAATGAATATTATAGATATTGAGAAAAAAAAATTCCTTCATTCCTTCAGCAAGCAGGTGCCGGCGTTGCAACATGTATAATGAGAATTTAATTATTTTATTTGATGGTATACATAAATTCACAAAAAAAAAAATCTGTCTCAAAATGGCATCGGCCACTCCTGCGCAGTAGCCGCAATAGGCGATCCAATAGATACTATTGCGCAGGTGCCAGCAGCGCCATCTTGCTAGGGAAAAAAAATTGCCTCCTCCAAGATGGCGGCACTGGCACAATAGCATCTATCGGATCTCTGATAGATGCTATTACGCAGGCGCACAGCTGGTGCTATCATAGTGGTGACAATTTTTTTTTCTCTAACAAGATGGTGCCGCCTGCACAGTAGCCTCTATCAGTGATCAGATAGACGCTGTTGTGCAGGCACCATCTCGGAGGAGGCAATTCTTTTTTTCTCTAGCATGATGGTGCCGGTGGTGCCTGCTCAGTAGCATTTATCGGATCGTCAATAGCTGCTACTGCGCAGGTGCAATGGTGCCATTTTGAGCAAGTTTTTTTTTTAAATTAATGTATGTATACTATAAAATAAAAGAATTAAATTCACATTATACATGCGATCATCCTGCAGCGCTGGCGTCGCCGCCGGCACCTTCCTGCTGAAGGGAATTTTATTTTTTCAATATGTATAATATTCGTTATTTACAACCAGAATGCGGACTTACATAGGGTTTAGTCGCTAAAGAGAACCATACAAAAATATAAAAATTCTAAATTTTATTGCCATAATAAACGGCACACAAAAGATAAAACATATAAAAAGGCACAAAAAGACAAAATAATAAAGTGTCCAATGAAGGGGGCTCCTGCAACAACCCTATATAACCATATAGCTTAGAATATCCTTCATAATAATTAATATAATAGAGGTCATTAATGAACAAAGGGTTTAGCTATTGTAAGGTTTCACTCACTCGGCTGCTTCAGAGGTAATTCCAGAGACACTTTCTTATGCAAAAAGTCTTTTGGTTTATTGCATCATAAACCATATGGTAACATACAATACACTCTTCAATGCTTCAGCTCCTGCCTGGAGCCTCACTCTTCAGTCACAGAGACCTCTCTGTAATGTCCTGCCTTGGACACATGGAAGCCTGTCCACACTGGCAGACTCCCACACACTCTCTCACAGGGGCCAAGCACACTTCGTTACATAGGCATAACTCCACCCACAGATGAGGTCAGGAATCACATGGTTATGTCACATGGTCATGACCTCACCACAGGCCCTTCAGCTACACCATTACATACAGGTTTTATCCCAGGTATTTAGACACAAGCCCCTTGGGTGGGTTTGTAGGTGACTGGACCCGCCCAGCTCTCCTAGTCACCTGGAAGCCTCCCAATATATAGTACAACTCAGCAGTAGATCTGCTGAACCAAAACATATTCAGGCTTCCATCACAGGGCCACCCACCTCTGTGATACATAACGTCCATCCATCACATGTCTCCATGCATATCCCGAGGGCCATACACAGTGCCCCCTAGCTGCATCAGGGGTCACTACACCACATACCTCCCCCCTCTGTTCAAACTTGTGGGGTTGAACACTTTTTACCCGACCAGAGATCCTTCTCGGTCGTCTCTGCCAGTCAAACCGTCTCTCTAAGTCGGACCCTGCTACTAATCTCTTTGGTAGGCGTCTGTCCTCCGACTCTGTCACATCTGTTGCTGACGAGGCCCCCCTGTCAGACCACCCGCATCCCCAGCGGTCAGTACGGCGTCGCAATTCACTTGCACCCATACGTCCTGTCTGGTCTGAGTCCTTTTCATTTCATCCACTACAGGTTCTCCTGCTTAGGTCACTCATCACTGAGCTAACTGAGGCATCACTATTTCTACCTCTTCCATCAGGCGCTCTTCGCCTCTCAACACTACGGATTGAAGGTGGCGGCCATCTTCTTTCCATTTCCTGCAGCTCTCTGTTGACCTGCTCCCTCTCCAGTCGTAGCTGCTCTACTTCTCTCAAGTATGACACACGATACTCCAGGAGCATCCGGATATTCCCAAGGCTCTCCCTGGATCCGACAACGAGGAATGGGACCATCCCATCTTCACCCCTGACCTGGACTTCGTCATCCGCCGGAATCCTGACTCTCGTCACACCGGACTTATTCACCATCTCCTGCATAACTTTCCAAAGTCTTCCGATGACCTTCTTCACCAGACCTCTGGGCACTTGAACGATGTCTTCCATCAAGCCAAGCTGATTTTGAGCCTTTCTTACTTGCTCCAGACGTCGAGCGGCTTCTTTATTTCTCAACAGGATCACTGTTTCGTGCGGAGAAAATGTAGGTGCATGTCCCTCAGGATAGCCACCCGCTTCATCGTGACTTCCCTAGTCGACAGTATGACCAACTGTTTCAATTCTGGCACCCAGTTCACACTGCATGCTTCTACTGGCCTTCTAAAGGTCTCATGCACCTCCTCAATGACACACACTTCTCGCCTGTCTTCGGGTATCTCTATTACACACTTGAAAACGGACCCGTCACCTTCTTGGACAGACTGTTGTACCTCCTCGTCCTGAGCGTTAGTACAGTTTTCCAAGACATCACTTTCCCTTGTGTGCCCATCTGCATGGCACTTCCCTTGCTGGATTTCTTCTCCCAGAGATTTCTGGAGCTGGGCACCAGTCTCCTCCTCCATCTTGAGCTCTCGGAGAACTCCATCTCGCTCTTCTGCCAAGCAGCGACACTCCTGCTGATGTTTCTCTTGGGCTTCTCTGAGCACCTCCGTCTCTCTCCATAGAGCCTTGTTCATACTCTTACACGCTGACAGACGATCTCTGAGCTTAGAGACTTCCTTCTCCAGCTCCTCCACTTTGTGCTCAATCATTCGTCTCAGGACCCTTTCCTGCTCGACTGCCTCTTTCACTGTTTCTTTACACAGCTCTATCTCCTGGTCCTGCTCTCTTTTAGCCAGCACCTGTCGCACCATTACTTCTTTAATTACATTTTCAGATGGGCACTCTTGCCCACGCACACTCTGCGTCTCCAGAGTTCCACCTGTTCCTGCATCCGCAGTTTCCACTGTCTCACGACTCTTAGTAACTTCAGAGAGCTCCAGCTCTGCCTCCGGTACCCTGGAGCCTTCATCATACTGAGCCATTTCACCCTTTCCGGGCATTGCAGATGTGTATCTACTACAGGTCTGTTCTACCTCCAGCCCTACCTCTGTGCTGGGATTTGTCAGAGATAACATGGCCTCTTTATCAAGGACAGTAACCTGACCAGTACCTGACCCTGACTCTTCCTCATCATTTCTCTTCTTAGAGGATGTAGCCTGTCCTGCCTTTCCGCGGCCCCTGTGGCGAGAGGAAGATCGGCCATTTTTACTTGGCTCCACCTTACTGCACTCGCTTTCCCTTGCGGTCGAGTCACAGTCTGGACAGGAGTCACTCTCGGGGCCCCTCCCGTTACCCTCTAACCGGGTGTCCGTTCTAGAGGTCTTATCTACCACATCGTCATTGGTTCTACTGTCATACATTTCAGAGGACATCATGTCAGTATGTCGGGCAGACGCATCCTTTCCTCCTGTGTCACCGTCTGACTCGTCAGTTTTGGGAGGTGTCACTGTCCCAATGTCTGCCACCCCAACAGTAGAGAGGCCTCCTTCCTGCTGTAGAGGAACTCCCCTGTCCCACAAGCCAGAGAACAGTTTAGAGTCCCGACCTATGACCACTGGACATGACAAATTAGGGACTATAGCGACATCCTGTCCTGCAATGTCCCAGCCTGTCTCAAAGACTACCCTGGCCACTGGATAATCTTTAGTGTCCCCATGGATACAGGTGACCTCGACCTTTCTTCCAGGTATTTGAAACCCGTCAGGTGCAACCCTCACTAGAGTCACCGGACTCCCCGAGTCGACCAGACCCACCACGTCTTCATGGTTTATTTGCAGGGCACACCCCCGTAGTAGTGTTCCGGGTGGATAGTTCGTAAGGCAGACTGGATACACACAACATATTTGTCCCTGGCAACAGTTTGTCTGGACCTCCCCTTTAACATTGGGATCCTCCACCCCTTTTTTGCCAACCGCCCCCTTTTGGGACTCCGCCCCCTTTTGGGCCACCATCCCCTTTTGGGTTGCCACCCCCTTTTGGGACTCCGCCCCCTTTTGGGCCATCACCCCTCCTTGGGTTATACACCGTGGACTCCCCCCATGGCTCTACCAGACCCCAGTTCGCACAGACCCTTATGTCTCTTTAGGCTGGTACTGTTCCTTTAAGAGGTCACCCACTCTGGACCTCTGATGTCCTTATGGTACCTCCCCAGCTCCTGCTGGTACTGTCACCTTCCGCCAGCACCTCCGGCTACCGCGCACAAGCCGCTGCTGCCACTGCAGTTCTTGCTGCTGCAGAACCTCTTTCTGCAAGTCACTGTAGCTCCTGCTACCATAAGTCTCTGCATGCTGCGCTGTCTTGCCGCTTGTCACCTTCGTGACCCCACGAGTCACAGCCAGCCGCTTGTCACCTTCGTGGACTCCGATGAGCCACAGCGCACACCTCACACGTGTTCCAGAGAAAAAAACACCAAAAAAAAAAAAATTGTTTCTCACTGATTCTTCTCACTGATCCCGACCAGCCTAGCACGGTTGTCAAGACCGTCCCCTGTTGGCGTCAGCCACACAGGTTCCTGGAAACCTCAGCCTCAGAGGTACCCAGCAAACACAAAAATACAGTCTTTCTCACTGACCCGTCAGCACACCACAGACTCCTGTCTGTCACTCTTGGCCACAGAGATTTCCGGACACCTTCTCTCTCAGAGAGGCATCCCACAAAGGAAAAAACAGTCTCACTGACCCGTCAGTACACCACAGACTCCTGTCTGTTGCCTGTTGGCCACGCAGGTTTCCGGACACCTCCTCTGAGGTATCCTCTCAGCATGCTTTTTGCTTACTTCTCAATGACCCCGGTCACATAACACAGACTCCTGTCTGTCATCACTGCTTAACAGTTTCTTCAGATACCTCTTATCTTCAGAGGCACCACATATAAACATCTACACAGTTTATTCGTGACCACTGGTCACACTCACGGTTTTCACAGACAGTCCGTTCCTCCTCTGGTTCCTGATTTCCAGTCCTGGAACATGTGCTCCTTGGGCCGCTGCCAGCATTCCATCCACCAATTGTAAGGTTTCACTCACTCGGCTGCTTCAGAGGTAATTCCAGAGACACTTTCTTATGCAAAAAGTCTTTTGGTTTATTGCATCATAAACCATATGGTAACATACAATACACTCTTCAATGCTTCAGCTCCTGCCTGGAGCCTCGCTCTTCAGTCACAGAGACCTCTCTGTAATGTCCTGCCTTGGACACATGGAAGCCTGTCCACACTGGCAGACTCCCACACACTCTCTCACAGGGGCCAAGCACACTTCGTTACATAGGCGTAACTCCACCCACAGATGAGGTCAGGAATCACATGGTTATGTCACATGGTCATGACCTCACCACAGGTCCTTCAGCTACACCATTACATACAGGTTTTATCCCAGGTATTTAGACACAAGCCCCTTGGGTGGGTTTGTAGGTGACTGGACCCGCCCAGCTCTCCTAGTCACCTGGAAGCCTCCCAATATATAGTACAACTCAGCAGTAGATCTGCTGAACCAAAACATATCCAGGCTTCCATCACAGGGCCACCCACCTCTGTGATACATAACGTCCATCCATCACATGTCTCCATGCATATCCCGAGGGCCATACACAGTGCCCCCTAGCTGCATCAGGGGTCACTACACCACACTGTATACATATCACACTGAAAATATCAGAGGTTCACACCATAAGGTAGCAGTTTAACCTAAAAAATATTTGCAAAGTTGCAATATCCAACTTGTGTTATGTCAGTGCATATGGCACAAAGCCTAAATATACATCAAACCCAGCTTATAAAGATAATAATAACACAGTGCCTTATATACATGTGTCCTTAAAGTGACATAGGTGAAAGGAAGGAGGATCAGGGTGAGAATTATGTAGTCCAGACTCTTGGTTAGTGAGATTGGATCATGTGGAAGAAAGGGTGGTGCTGGAAACAAGACCGGAAGCATTATCTGCCATCCAAAATACCATCCGTTCACACTGTCTTGGCTACAAGAGTGGTGTCCCACACCCCCTGAAAAGTTGTACAGAATGCTAGGTCTCATGGATGAGCATGTTTCTTGTGCTCATGCAGCAGTCACTGTTTCACTTGGCCCACGGCCTTGGCCTCGGCTTTTGCATGCAGCCTGTCTACTGCCCCATACCTTACCATACAACTTACGCATATTAAATGAAGTATGCAGCTAAGAACAATATTAATAGGTAGTAGAATAGAATAGATGTAGGCCTGTTAAGGAATTTTTGCTTTAGGTTACAGCAGCAAGGACTGTAAGGCAACAACCCCTGCCTAGATGCCTTAAATGCAAAACTAGCCTTTCTCCAGCAACTCCCCCTACACTAAATGCAGCCAAAAGCAGTGTTATTAGGTAATAGTATAGAATATATGCAGGCCTGATAATGAGTTTTGCTGTTAGGTTGCAGAAGCAATGACTGTAAGGCTATAAACCCTGCCTCTAGACCTCTAATGCACTACTATCCCTTCTCCAGCAGCTATCCCTACAGTAAATACCAATAACAGCGGTATTTATACTGAATAGAATATATGTAGCCCTGAAAGGACTTTTGGCTATAGGTTTCACCAGAAAGGATTGGAAGTCAATATAAACCCTACTTAGATGCTTCTAATGCAAACTTTCCCTTCTCCAGCAACTCTCCCTACTCTGTTTCTAGGGAACAGTGTGGCGAGCATCGCGTTCGGCCAGTCACAGTAATGCCAGTAGCCAACATGGTTATGGCATTAGCGTGATTGGCAGGCAATCCTCACATGTTAAGTGGCTGAAACACAGCAGCAAAAGACACTGGGTAGGGACTCAAGCATGTTCTCGAGCACCACGAGATACTAGGCTGAATAGTGATCATGTCTGAGCACCATGATGCTCTATCGAATATCGAGCAGTGCCGAGCAGGATCGCTCATCTTTAATCTTAACCTATTTTTAATATTATTTGTCTCGTCATCACAGAAACAACTCAAAATATGCCTCTAGTTGTCCTCAGAATGGGCCATGGTTCTGTAGAAGCCACCCGACCCTTCCCAGACCTAGCGTGAGAAGTCATTAACAATAAATCACCAACCAAAACCCTTCATTACTGCTCTATTGATTCTAGGCATTCACTCACTATACCTACAGAACAGGAGGTATGTTTCCTCATACCAGCAATAATTTAGGTTTGCCTATGGCCAGTATGATGCAATGATATTGAAGGTACAGATTGTGCCAATCAAATTCCAACCAGTTTAACTCATAATGGGGTTTAGTTTACAGAAAATATTGCGCAATAGCAGAAATTCTACTTGTAGTAAAGTAAAAAATAACTGACAATAATAATATAAGGAATTCACTGCAGGGCCTTCATTACTGCGGCAAGACAGAAAATCCCAGCCAGCCTCAGACAATGCAAGCCTTACTGTAGGTGGAAGGCTATGATGAATAGGGATCACCTTACCCTCTCTCCCGCTGCTATATCTAATGATCTGATTGCTTACGTGAAGCCACAAACTTTTCTTTCTTTTTCATCTGTCACGGAAAGCAATTGTTTGTAACCGCTCGAAGATCATAGTTACCAAAAGTCCAGAGTTTGAGACATTTTCTCAGGGCAGTCCTTTGTACAACATAGACTGAAAGCAGAGTTTAGCGAACTGCTGCTAAAAGAGGTCATTTTAGAAGGTGTTCCTAGTCATTCCTTGGAGCAGGGATTCAAAGTCGCAAAGTATTTACAACATAAGTGATAACTTGTTGATCATGGGGGTCCGACCACTGTGACCCCCAGCGATCAGCGGAACATGTTACTTTCATCCCTGTTAGAATGCAGCTGCATTGCACTCTTCCATCCTGTGCTCTGTTCTTTCCTTATAGGGCTGCCGCGCACTGCTCTCGGCTTTTTCCGGCAGCCCCATAAAGAATGACTGGAGCGGTAGTCAAGCATCTAACCTGTCACTCCATTTTGTAAGGGGGATAACATTTCTCCATTCTGCGATAGGAAACCTAACGATCAGCAAGTTATTACCAATCCTCTGATTTGGTGACAACTTGTTTTTCACTGCACAACCCAGCACATTAGATAGCTGCCGGCCAAACGATTGTACGGCTGATGGTTATCTCACCGACTCCCACATACGGGAACGCTTGGCCTCCTTGCTCGTGTTTTCTGGCGGTGGCTTATTTTCAGAGAGAGCAAAAAGATCAGCCTCTGCAATTCAGCAGGCAAGATCCTTTCCTCCCCTGACATCATTTGTCGTGTAAGAGTTGGAAGGTCCCATGCACATTAATCTGGTTGATCCCACAGACTTTAGGTTTAAGTGTATGGGAGCCATTAGAGTAAGCTGTAGAAAAGGCTGCACTGCAATAACAAACCAAGAGAAGGTTTCCTGATCTTATCGTAAATGGTTGTCCACTACCAGATACCTTATTTGCACCGGAGTGCACCATAATATTAATTACAGTTCTCACATGGACAGATGCCGTTCCTCCGCCAGTATAAGGACATAAACAATGACACATGGCTCCTGATTTGCTGCAGCCATCACTTTTCCATCATTTGATATTGTTTATGCCAAGATACAAGGGCTGAAATTGAAGGAACGGTGAGACTCCAGAAGGTAAGTATACCTGCATTTTGGGGCTTTTAAAAAGTGGTTATCCAGTAGGGGACAACCCCTTTAAAAGCATTAATCTGGTGCTGCTCATTTCTATATCTGAGATGAGGGTGCAGGTGACATAACCTCACACACCTGCCGAAACGTATGTATGATACCTTATGATTGCTCCTGTGTCTTATAATAGATAAGGTCTCATGCACACTATATTATAGGTGCTACTGAGGAAAATGGGTATCAAATATTTAGAAAGAACACCTCGAGCACACTCAAAAATGAAATAGTCCAGAAGAATACAATGTTGGTTTGCAATTTTTATTTCGGCATTCCAATCAAGCTCCAGTACATGAAAAACAGGGAATTCAAAACCCCAATGTTTCGGCCTCTCCGGCCTTCATCAAGGGAGATTTTTCTGTTTTGGGCAAATATAACAAAAAACATGTCACAATAAAAAAAATTTTTTGCATTTATATTATATCATATCGATGCATTTGGTTTATAACCCTTGTCCCACTTATATAATTACCGTATTTTTCGGACTATAAGACGCACCGGACTATAAGACGCACCCAGGTTTTAGAGGTGGAAAATAGGGAAAAATATATTTGAAGCAAAAAATGTGGTAAAATATTTAATAACATACTATTATATGTGGTGTTATTATATATAATAGTATGTTATTATGTTGGAAGCTACGGGTAGGAGATGGTGCTGCGGGACCAGTGTGGTGTCTGTAAACTACTATGTGAAGACGCTGGAGGGTGAGTATAAGGCCGGGGTCACACATGCGAGAAACTCGCACGATTTCGTGTGAGTCTCTCGCATGAACACCCGGCACTGCCGCCAGCACTCAGACTGGATCGTGCGGCTGCATAGAAATACATGCTGCATAGAAATAGAGACAGATGATAGAGACAGAGTTGATAGAGATAGATGATAGAGACAGATGATAGAGACAGAGATGATAGAGACAGAGATGATAGAGATGATAGAGACAGAGATGATAGAGACAGATGATAGAGACAGATGATAGAGACAGAGATGATAGAGACAGAGATGATAGAGACAGATGATAGAGACAGATGATAGAGACAGATGATAGAGACAGAGATGATAGAGACAGAGATGATAGAGACAGAGATGATAGAGATGATAGAGACAGATGATAGAGACAGAGATGATAGAGACAGATGATAGAGACAGATGATAGAGACAGAGATGATAGAGACAGATGACAGAGATGATAGAGACAGATTATAGAGACAGATAGAGACAGAGATGATAGAGACAGATGATAGAGACAGATGATAGAGACAGATGATAGACACAGAGATAATAGAGACAGAGATGATAGAGACAGATGACAGAGACAGATGATAGAGACAGATGATAGAGACAGATGATAGAGACAGAGATGATAGAGACAGATGATAGAGACAGAGATGATAGAGACAGAGATGATAGAAATGTGACACGTATGCGTTTCATGTGCGCATGATGCACTGCACAAAAAAACGCAAGTGTGAAAGTAGCCTAACCTTTTAATTAATTCTCTGTTGTACAGTGGGTCTGAAGGACCTGTGATGACATCATGAAGAGGCAGGGCTTTGGTCATGTGATGCTCCAGCCCACCCTCTTCATGACCTCATCACAGGTCCTTCACAGGAGTATTCAGCCTCCCATCAGCACAGCCCCAGGCTGTCAGGTATGCCAGCTGCTCCTGCTGCCTCCTTCTCCTTCAGACACCGATCTGCCCAGCTGCTGCAGGAATCAGGCGCTGGGGAAACTGTGGCTCTGTGATCTGCTGCTCCCCGCTCGCTGCTCAGCTGGTTGGTGGGTGGGGAAGCGGCTGATTAATATTCACTGCACTTAAGTAGGGACCAAGGGTTTCCCCCAGCGCTTGTTTCCTGCAGCAGCAGAGGGGATATTTTCTTGCCTCCTGCTGATCCCACTCCACCGCTGCCCCCTGCCCCCCTCCCCACATGTTACATTCCGACCATAAGACGCACCCACACTTTCCTCCCAAATTTGGAGGAAAAAAAGTGCGTCTTATGGTCCAAAAAATACGGTATATGATACAAAAACAAAAAAAGTGAATACCAACATAACGCATGGCTATATAACATACAAACATATTCTATCATAAATGTCAAAAACCAACATAAATGGGAATATTTCAATGATAATCTTCATACTTCACTTGGTCATATTTATGATAATCCCTAAATAGTACTGTTGGGAGGGTTAATTGCATGAATAACCGGCAACATATAGTATTACATTGGATGTTACCTTTATAAGTGAGGTTATAAGCCGTAAGTGAAATCAATCTTTATAAATTCCGGAGTTCCACAGGAGTGCCTATGTATAATGTTAAATAGTGCGTTCAGACACGAATATTTTGGGAAAATTGCCGCATAAATATTTGAACGAAACATATATGACATGACTACCATAGTTGCGGTTCCTGGGTGATCCGGTACGGAGTAACAGACTCACGGTGCCGGGGCCAGAGGACAAACACATTACCTGTGGTTGGGTAAGCAGCGTGCGTGGTGCGGTCCGGTGGAGCTCTGTACTAACCGTGCCCTGAAAGCTTCTTATACTCGTGGTGCGGTGTGATAGCCATAAGTGAGATCTTCAACCGAGGTCGTGAAGTGGTGTCGACGTCACACGCATGCGCGTTAGCATCTGGTATAAGCGATAAGCGCTTGTATACTACTTACAGGTAATCTAATGAATAAATGATATAAAGTGTATTGCTACAGTTACGGGGGGGTGATGATCTATCCAAGACTCCCTAAGACATCTGAAAAAAGGAGAAGAGAAGAATCGAATTATATATATGCATGGAATATTTCACAACTGCAATCTTATCCATAAAATGAGAATCTAAGAGAAAACCTCATACTCCCTATTTAAGCCCATAGGTTCCAATGTTTGTAATGTAAAAATCCAGAAGACTTCCCTGGTTTTTAACTGTTTAATCCTATCTCCTCCTCTCCGTGAAACAGGTATGTGGTCTATGACCTGGTACTTCAGCTGGGAGATATTGTGTCCCATGGCAACAAAATGGGCCGGTACAGGTAGCATTAGCTTCTTACACCTAATTGTGGATTTGTGCTGGGAAATGCGGTCTCGGATATGTTGGGTGGTCTCACCCACATATCCGAGACCGCATGGGCACTTAATCAGGTAAATCACGTATGTAGAGTCACATGTGAAAAAATTGTTAATCTGGTAAACTCTTCCCGATCTCGGATGAGTAAAGGTCCTACCCTTTGTGATATTTGAACATTGCAAACAATGTAGGCACGGGAAAGTGCCTTTTCTTAAGGGGGCAAGAGTCTTCTGCCCACCATGCGTTCTATCAGACCCAATGTCAGCCTTCACCAGGAGACTTCTAAGGTTCGGCGGTCTCTTATAACACATGAACGGACGGTTTTTGAATTCTATAATTTCTGGATATGATTTGTTAAGTAACGTCCAGTGTCTGTTGATACAGTCTCTGAAGGCGGGTACAAATGGGTGATAAGTGGTGACAAAAGGTATTCTGTTCTGATTTTGTATACTATTTTGTAAGGAGGTATTTGACATAGTGGTAGTGGGTAATGCTAAAGTCAAAGGGTAGCCCCGTTTCACAAATTTATCAGTCATTTCACTGTGTCTTTGTTTTTTAATGGCTGGGTTGGATACTATTCGTGCTACTCGATGGTGTTGAGATCGGGGTAGTGACCTTTTTATATGAGGAGGGTGGCAGCTGCTAAAATGTAGCAGACTGTTTTTGTCAGTGGGCTTGGTGTATAGATCTATGTCCATAGTTCCATTTGCATTCAATTTGACAGAGGTGTATAGAAAGCTGATGTCAGTCTTACTATGTTGTGTGGTAAACGTCAAATTAGGTATGATTGAATTAATGTCATTGACAAATTCATTGAGAGTCAGTTCGTCCCCTTGCCATATCATGAAGACATCGTCGATAAAACATTTCCAAAATTTCACGTGTGTACAGAACAATTCATGACAATAAATGTATGTCTCTTCAAAAATAGCCATATAAATATTAGCGTACGGGCACGCCATGTTCGATCCCATGGCGGTGCCCGTCCGCTGAATGTAGAATTGATCAGCATAGAGAAAAAAATTTTGGTATAAAACAATCGTCATTAAGTCAATACAAAATTGTATTTGTTGTTGAGTCAGTGTGGAATACTGTATCAAGAATTGTTTAGAGGCTTCAATGCCTCTATTGTGATCTATACTGGTGTACAGACTGTTGACATCAAGTGTCACTAGTATACAACCTGATGGTATTGGATATGTTTCTCTCAATTTAACGAGAAAATCAGTGGTGTCTTTCAAGTAAGATGTGATATGAATCATCAGTGGAGTCAGTACACGGTCTAACGTGATTGACAGAGGAGAGAGGACTGAGTCTATTGACGCTACTATTGGACGACCAGGTGGGTTTTGGAGGTTCTTATGCACTTTGGGCAAAATGTAAAAAACCGGTATTCTGGGATGTTTATTGATCAGATAATCGCATAATTTGGTGTCAATAGTACCCAAAGATATATGTTTATCGACCAGGGCCTTAATTTCGTTTCTGATGGCGTGAGTGGGATCTCTATCTATAGGAGTATAAGTGGCTGTGTCCTTTAATTGGTTCATGATTATGTTCCTATAGTGGATTGTGTCCATTACCACAATTGCTCCACCCTTATCTGCGGGCTTGATTACCCACTACCACTATGTCAAATACCTCCTTACAAAATAGTATGCAAAATCAGAACAGAATACCTTTTGTCACCACTTATCACCCATTTGTACCCGCCTTCAGAGACTGTATCAACAGACGCTGGACGTTACTTAACAAATCACATCCAGAAATTATAGAATTCAAAAACCGTCCGTTCATGTGTTATAAGAGACCGCCGAACCTTAGAAGTCTCCTGGTGAAGGCCGACATTGGGTCTGATAGAATGCATGGTGGGCAGAAGACTCTTGCCCCCTTAAGAAAAGGCACTTTCCCATGCCTACATTGTTTGCAATGTTCAAATATCACAAAGGGTAGGACCTTTACTCATCCGAGATCGGGAAGGGTTTACCAGATTAACATTTTTTTCACATGTGACTCTACATACGTGATTTACCTGATTAAGTGCCCATGCGGTCTCGGATATGTGGGTGAGACCACCCAACATATCCGAGACCTCATTTCCCAGCACAAATCCACAATTAGGTGTAAGAAGCTAATGCTACCTGTACCGGCCCAAGTGGGACAAGGGTTATAAACCAAATGCATCGATATGATATAATATAAATGCAAAAAAAATTTTTTATTGTGACATGTTTTTTGTTATATTTGCCCAAAACAGAAAAATCCCCTTGATGAAGGCCAGAGAGGCCGAAACATTGGGGTTTTGAATTCCCTGTTTTTCATGTACTGGAGCTTGATTGGAATGCCGAAATAAAAATTGCAAACCAACATTGTATTCTTCTGGACTATTTTCATTTTTGAGTGTGCTCGAGGTGTTCTTTCTAAATATTTGCTCCTGTGTCTTGGCATTGTGTGGGGTTAAAATATCATTGGCACTACTTAATGTGAAAATTACCGGCACTGGTATACCCTTTTAAGGCAACAAAAAACAAAAATGATTCAATGATAATGAGAGGTAATAGGCTGCATAAATATTATTTACACCCACAAGCACAAGAAGACAGTGAGGACCTGAGAAGATCTCCTGGATGGATAAGAACATATTTTTATGTCTTCTCAACTTCCAGGATCCTGATCAGGTTAAATGGAAGATAATTATTTCCAAATCACAGCAATGTCGGAGCAATGTTAGGGTAGGGGCAAACAACCGTTTCTTCCCCATCCGAGAAACGAATCAGAACGGTCTGATTATTCTGATCTACATATAGTTTTACAAGAGCACTATGTGGGGCCAATTATACTGTGGTGCACCATATGGGGCCATTATACAGTATGGAGCACTATGTGGGGCCATTATACTGTGTGGAGCAGTATGTGGGGTACATTCTACTGTATGGAGCCCTATGTGGGGGCTATTATGTTGTAGAGAGCACTATGTGGGGCCATTCTACTATATGGAACACTATGTGGGGCCAGTATACTGTATGGAGCACTGTGTGGGGCTATTATACAGTATGGAGCACTGTGTGGGGCCCACTCTACTGTATGTAGTACTATGTGGGGTCCATTATACTGTGTGGAAGGCTATAGGGGGCTATTATACTATATGGAAACATTATGTAAGGCCATTATACTGTATGGAGCACTATGTTGGACCCATTATACTTTATAGAACACTTACAGTACAGACCAAAAGTTTGGACACACCTTCTCATTCAAAGATTTTTCTGTATTTTCATGACTATGAAAATTGTAGAATCACACTGAAGGCATCAAAACTATGAATTAACACATGTGGAATTATACATTACACTTTACAAAAAAGTGTGAAACAACTGAAAATATGTCTTATATTCTAGGTTCTTCAAAGTAGCCACCTTTTGCTTTGATTACTGCTTTGCACGCAGAAAAGGTGAACGGCTGGACTCTACATGCCTGGTTCCCACCGTGAAGCATGGAGGAGGTGGTGTGATGTGTGGGGGTGCTTTGATGGTGACGTGTACTCCTATAGATAGAGATCCCACTCACGCCATCAGAAACGAAATTAAGGCCCTGGTCGATAAACATATATCTTTGGGTACTATTGACACCAAATTATGCGATTATCTGATCAATAAACATCCCAGAATACCGGTTTTTTACATTTTGCCCAAAGTGCATAAGAACCTCCAAAACCCACCTGGTCGTCCAATAGTAGCGTCAATAGACTCAGTCCTCTCTCCTCTGTCAATCACGTTAGACCGTGTACTGACTCCACTGATGATTCATATCACATCTTACTTGAAAGACACCACTGATTTTCTCGTTAAATTGAGAGAAACATATCCAATACCATCAGGTTGTATACTAGTGACACTTGATGTCAACAGTCTGTACACCAGTATAGATCACAATAGAGGCATTGAAGCCTCTAAACAATTCTTGATACAGTATTCCACACTGACTCAACAACAAATACAATTTTGTATTGACTTAATGACGATTGTTTTATACCAAAAATTTTTTCTCTATGCTGATCAATTCTACATTCAGCGGACGGGCACCGCCATGGGATCGAACATGGCGTGCCCGTACGCTAATATTTATATGGCTATTTTTGAAGAGACATACATTTATTGTCATGAATTGTTCCGTACACACGTGAAATTTTGGAAACGTTTTATCGACGATGTCTTCATGATATGGCAAGGGGACGAACTGACTCTCAATGAATTTGTCAATGACATTAATTCAATCATACCTAATTTGACGTTTACCACACAACATAGTAAGACTGACATCAGCTTTCTATACACCTCTGTCAAATTGAATGCAAATGGAACTATGGACATAGATCTATACACCAAGCCCACTGACAAAAACAGTCTGCTACATTTTAGCAGCTGCCACCCTCCTCATATAAAAAGGTCACTACCCCGATCTCAACACCATCGAGTAGCACGAATAGTATCCAACCCAGCCATTAAAAAACAAAGACACAGTGAAATGACTGATAAATTTGTGAAACGGGGCTACCCTTTGACTTTAGCATTACCCACTACCACTATGTCAAATACCTCCTTACAAAATAGTATACAAAATCAGAACAGAATACCTTTTGTCACCACTTATCACCCATTTGTACCCGCCTTCAGAGACTGTATCAACAGACACTGGACGTTACTTAACAAATCATATCCAGAAATTATAGAATTCAAAAACCGTCCGTTCATGTGTTATAAGAGACCGCCGAACCTTAGAAGTCTCCTGGTGAAGGCCGACATTTGGTCTGATAGAATGCATGGTGGGCAGAAGACTCTTGCCCCCTTAAGAAAAGGCACTTTCCCATGCCTACATTGTTTGCAATGTTCAAATATCACAAAGGGTAGGACCTTTACTCATCCGAGATCGGGAAGAGTTTACCAGATTAACAATTTTTTCACATGTGACTCTACATACGTGATTTACCTGATTAAGTGCCCATGCGGTCTCGGATATGTGGGTGAGACCACCCAACATATCCGAGACCGCATTTCCCAGCACAAATCCACAATTAGGTGTAAGAAGCTAATGCTACCTGTACCGGCCCATTTTGTTGCCATGGGACACAATATCTCCCAGCTGAAGTACCAGGTCATAGACCACATACCTGTTTCACGGAGAGGAGGAGATAGGATTAAACAGTTAAAAACCAGGGAAGTCTTCTGGATTTTTACATTACAAACATTGGAACCTATGGGCTTAAATAGTGAGTATGAGGTTTTCTCTTAGATTCTCATTTTATTGATAAGATTGCAGTTGTGAAATATTCCATGCATATATATAATTCGATTCTTCTCTTCTCCTTTTTTCAGATGTCTTAGGGAGTCTTGGATAGATCATCACCCCCCCGTAACTGTAGCAATACACTTTATATCATTTATTCATTAGATTACCTGTGAGTAGTATACAAGCGCTTATCGCTTATACCAGATGCTAACGCGCATGCGTGTGACGTCGACACCACTTCACGACCTCGGTTGAAGATCTCACTTATGGCTATCACACCGCACCACGAGTATAAGAAGCTTTCAGGGCACGGTTAGTACAGAGCTCCACCGGACCGCACCACGCACGCTGCTTACCCAACCACAGGTAATGTGTTTGTCCTCTGGCCCCGGCACCGTGAGTCTGTTACTCCGTACCGGATCACCCAGGAACCGCAACTATGGTAGTCATGTCATATATGTTTCGTTCAAATATTTATGCGGCAATTTTTCCAAAATATTCGTGTCTGAACGCACTATTTAACATTATACATAGGCACTCCTGTGGAACTCCGGAATTTATAAAGATTGATTTCACTTACGGCTTATAACCTCACTTATAAAGGTAACATCCAATGTAATACTATATGTTGCCGGTTATTCATGTAATTAACCCTCCCAACAGTACTATTTAGGGATTATCATAAATATGACCAAGTGAAGTATGAAGATTATCATTGAAATATTCCCATTTATGTTGGTTTTTGACATTTATGATAGAATATGTTTGTATGTTATATAGCCATGCGTTATGTTGGTATTCACTTTTTTTGTTTTTGTATCATATAATTATATAAGTGGGACAAGGGTTATAAACCAAATGCATCGATATGATATAATATAAATGCAAAAAAATTTTTTTATTGTGACATGTTTTTTGTTATATTTGCCCAAAACAGAAAAATCTCCCTTGATGAAGGCCGGAGAGGCCGAAACATTGGGGTTTTGAATTCCCTGTTTTTCATGTACTGGAGCTTGATTGGAATGCCGAAATAAAAATTGCAAACCAACATTGTATTCTTCTGGACTATTTTCATTTTTGAGTGTGCTCGAGGTGTTCTTTCTAAATATTTGCTCCTGTGTCTTGGCATTGTGTGGGGTTAAAATATCATTGGCACTACTTAATGTGAAAATTACCGGCACTGGTATACCCTTTTAAGGCAACAAAAAACAAAAATGATTCAATGATAATGAGAGGTAATAGGCTGCATAAATATTATTTACACCCACAAGCACAAGAAGACAGTGAGGACCTGAGAAGATCTCCTGGATGGATAAGAACATATTTTTATGTCTTCTCAACTTCCAGGATCCTGATCAGGTTAAATGGAAGATAATTATTTCCAAATCACAGCAATGTCGGAGCAATGTTAGGGTAGGGGCAAACAACCGTTTCTTCCCCATCCGAGAAACGAATCAGAACGGTCTGATTATTCTGATCTACATATAGTTTTACAAGAGCACTATGTGGGGCCAATTATACTGTGGTGCACCATATGGGGCCATTATACAGTATGGAGCACTATGTGGGGCCAATTATACTGTGGTGCACCATATGGGGCCATTATACAGTATGGAGCACTATGTGGGGCCATTATACTGTGTGGAGCAGTATGTGGGGTACATTCTACTGTATGGAGCCCTATGTGGGGGCCATTATGTTGTAGAGAGCACTATGTGGGGCCATTCTACTATATGGAATACTATGTGGGGCCAATATACTGTATGGAGCACTGTGTGGGGCTATTATACAGTATGGAGCACTGTGTGGGGCCCACTCTACTGTATGTAGTACTATGTGGGGTCCATTATACTGTGTGGAAGGCTATAGGGGCTATTATACTATATGGAAACATTATGTGAGGCCATTATACTGTATGGAGCACTATGTTGGACCCATTATACTTTATAGAACACTTACAGTACAGACCAAAAGTTTGGACACACCTTCTCATTCAAAGATTTTTCTGTATTTTCATGGCTATGAAAATTGTAGAATCACACTGAAGGCATCAAAACTATGAATTAACACATGTGGAATTATACATTACACTTTACAAAAAAGTGTGAAACAACTGAAAATATGTCTTATATTCTAGGTTCTTCAAAGTAGCCACCTTTTGCTTTGATTACTGCTTTGCACACAGAAAAGGTGAACGGATGGACTCTACATGCCTGGTTCCCACCGTGAAGCATGGAGGAGGTGGTGTGATGGTGTGGGGGTGCTTTGCTGGTGACACTGTTGGGGATTTATTCAAAATTTGACCAATCATGTTTAACTTCCTTGTATATAATTATGCATGTTGCATCTAATGAACAGATCTTGACGAAGACTGCAAAGTCAAAACGCATTGATCTGACTACAATGTGTTCTCTGCCCGACAATCTTGTGCTGTCCATGTTTTAAAGTAATGGATTAAAAGTTATTTTTAGACTGCTACTTTCTCGCTGGATCCTTCCCTCCTGTTGCTATATGTGAGTTCATTATGCTGTATGGTGTACTATGTGGTGCTCATTACACTGTGGAGGACTATGTGGGGTCCATTATACTGTGTGGAGGGCTATGTGGGGATTACATTTGGGGCATCATACTGTGTTGGGGTCACTATACTTTGCAATGGGGCGTCGAGGGGGGTAGAGTCATCATACTGTATGTGTGGAGGGTACCATGGAGCAATTCACTGTTGGGGTATTTTACTGTGCTTGGCAGGCACTTTTGTTGGCATCATACTTTATTATCTGTATTATTCAAGTTTTTTTTATCCTTTGTTATTACATATTTAAATTACACTTTTGGGCCATATGCTTTTAACTCCTCTTACATAACATATTATGCTAATCCAATTAGTGATGAGCAAGCGTGCTTGCCACTTCTCGACACTCAATCGCTATTGGGGTGCTCGGGTACACTTGTTACTTGATGATCGCGGGTGCTCAAGAGCCATGCTTGTGTCCCCACCCACATCTCATCATTGAGTCTTATATAAGACCCGGTGACACTATGTTTGTCGCATTCTTCACTGGAAGCAGTTCAGTGAGAGTTGATCTAGAAGGGAGAACTTAGATTAGAGCAGGCATTGCAGGACTTGCATACCAATGCTGCACCATTACAAGTCCTTTTCAGGGCTACATATATCCTGCACCATATCAACAGGGTCATCATGCGACCCTCACCCCACATTTTTAAAGGGTCATCATGCGGGACTCACCCATAATGTTTAGAGGGTGATCAAGCCGTCCTCACTTATAATTTTAATCGTATCTACAGTCCAAAATATGCTTGATCCCTGTGGGACAGATTTTAAGAGCAAAAAGGATATGCTCTACTGAACAAGCCTATCAAAATCAGGCCGCAGACCTATACTCCAGATTTCGTGAGAGAGGTTATGAACATAGGCAAAACAGATATGCCTATAAAAGAGCACAAAACGAGACTAGAAATCAGCTATTATATAAAAAGCACAATACTAAGACTTCTGATAACAATAAGGTCAGGTTGATTGATTGATTACACCTTTTGAAGAGCAGTGGAAACTGTTGTCTAATATTATCCATAATCACTGGAATGTCCTACTCTCTGATCCTATTCTCAATAAAACTCTTTCTGACAGACCCTACATTACAGCTAAAAGATCAAAAAACCTGTCTAACTTGCTAGTGCAGCCATTTTTCTTCCAAAAAAAGTGTACAATTGGTCTTTTTGGTGAGATTCAGGGATTTTTTCCCTGCAGGCGATGCAAGGCTTGCGCCAATACAGTCTAAGGGAAAGACTTCCAAAATGCAGATCACACCCGAACATTTTCCATCAGGAAGTGTCTTACGTGTTCCTCTAAGGGTGTGATCTACCATGCAAGATGTCCCTGTAATAAGCTTTATATAGGGATGACAACAAGGGATCTGCAAATAAGAATACCGGAACATGTTCGGGACATCGGGAAATCCAAGGGGGCTAAGGAAGGGGAACAATTAAAGACCCTTCCTAGGCATTTCAAAATGTCCCTCAAGTCTGATGCGAGTGGTCTCCAGGTTATGGCAATAGACCAGGTATCGTTGGGTATCAGGGGTGGGGATCTATTTAAAATTATGTACCAAGTAGAATGCCAATGGATATACTGGTTTAATACGATGGTTCCAGAGGGGTTAAATGAAAATCATGGCTTTGGGTCCTTTTTATAAATTTATGGGTCTTTTATCTAGCTTTGGTTTTAACGCTATGTTTTTATGTGACTTTAACTGTATTGCCTTACCTTTACAGATTTATTTTTCTCCTTGGATGCAGCGCGGTTTTCTGGATCAAGGCTTCCTCGCAACTTCGCTGTCTTCTTGCCCTTGTGGTACAATTGGCCTGGACTAGGACCATTAAAGATAAAGAATGGACCTATTTTATATGCACGGTTTATAGATAGACTTTTTTAAGGTATTTTCTTATGCAGTCACCCGGAAACGCATTTTTCTGACTATTCCTCACATACTGGGAGGAATTCAACCTGTTGTCTTCATCTTTATGATGTCAGTTAACTGTGGTATTCACTACAGACTTATTTTTTCACAGTTAGGTATTAACCATTAAAACAATGTGCATATATTGTTATTCCACCTCATATTGACTCTAGTCTCTTGATATCCACATTCACTTTTATTTTATTTGTATTTTTTCCGCACATTCTCCCCCCACTCTTCCCCTTTACATTTCAATTTCAAGTCATTATACAGGAAAGAATTTTCCTTATATTTTTTCCTTAAAAATCCATTTTATCTTCAGTTTTGCATGTTTTATTGTCAGTCCATTAGGCTGCGTTCCCACGATCAGCAATGTATTTTCTCTGTGTTGTACAGAACAAGCACAGTGGATGAGATTAATAAAAATCACATACCCACTGTGCTTCTTTTTTAAGCTGTGTAAGCTCACTTGCAGTGCGGGTTTCCGAGCACCAACATGTCAATTTCTCTTGCGGGAACGCTCAGTCTTCTGCGCAGATTTTCCCTGTAAACTTGCATTAGATGTGGTAAATCTACAGTTAAAAAAAGAAGAACATGAGCTATACGTATATGTATGCAGGTGTTTTTAGCCTAGTTTTAATAAATAAATAATTTTTAAAAATGATGTGGGGTCCCCCCTATTTTTGATAACCAGCCAAGGTAAAGCAGGCAGTTGCAGACTTATATTATCAGGCTGGGAAAGTCCCTGTTTTTTTGTCCCTTCCCAGCATAGAATCACAAGTGCCAATTCTGGCACTCTGTCTGGATTTTCCCGATTTGCCCTGGTGCAGTGGCAATCTGGGTAACGGTAGTTGGGGTTGATGACAACTGTAATTTGTCAAAAAACACAGCTGCCATCAACATCTGGGGTTAGTAATGGAAAGGTGTCTATCAGACACTCCCATTACTAATCCCAAAATAGAAAAATATACACACAAGAAAAATACACTTTATATGAATAAAAACTCCCCCCACACTATACCTTGTTCACCAATTTATTGAAAAAAAAATTGATGGGCGTTGATGTCAGTATCCGGCACCAGTAAATAGCGGTCACTTTACTGCTATTCACAGACGCTAGAGACAGGCTCGAGGATCGTGGATTACATCGGGCCTGTGTGGCAACATTTTGGGTAATAAATTGGTGAAATGGTAAACGAGTGACTGTCTATTGTCTTAAGTTCTATATTTTTATGTCTATCAGGTATCCTTTTCTGGACTACTTTGAGTTGGATTACTTTGAAATTGTATGGATATTTTTTATTAATTTTTTCAATAAATTGGTAAACGATGGATAGTGTGAAGGGAGTCTTTATTCAAATAAAGTGTTTTTTTTCCTGTGTGTGTTTATAATTTTTATTACCAGGTTAGTAATGGGGGTGTCTGATAGACACCTATTAATTAAAATGTACATTGTTCGTGTGACAACCCCTTTCAGCTAGCTTAACCTTTTTCATATGGAAACAAAAGAAAAACTAATAATAAAAAACTTTCTCTATTTTAGACATTTTTTTTAATAAATGTGAAGGTTGGCTCATGACTTTGTCCAAGCATCTAAAAATTTCCTCCTCTGTGTATTTGAGTTTGACAACCCTGATTTAGCACAATGTATTAACCTTTCCGAACTGTGACATTCTTAAATTAATACTCCACTCCCTGATACATGACAGTTGTATGAACAGCACAGACAGCTTTTACTTTCTTTTCCATGTATTATAATCCAACTGTACGTCATATATCATTTCTGGAATTTGTTATTTTTAACAGATTGACACTTGTTAAACAAAGTTCTATTAGGCTACGTTCTCACAACAAGCTTTAGTTGAGTTTTTGATGTTGCAGATTTTCTGCGCCTATTAAGTAAATATCAAAAGACTGACCGTTAGTTCCAAAGAGAAATCAGGTGTGAACAGGTGCTTACTGAGAGTATCCATGTCCATATATAACTAACAAATAAAGTAGCACTCTGTAGCCCTATAACATGCAAACATGAAACTGGAATAGCATTACTGCCCTAGAAAATAGGAAAAAAAGACGACGATACTTAGCACATGAATTGGTCAATTCATGTATGCCCAGCAGCCACAACAAGTTAGTGTGAATCCTCTACTGGGTTGATAGCCTAAAATAAATGTAGGATAAGTTCCCAGCAAAGAAAATCACCTTGTCATGGCTGCTGGGCACACATGAATTAGCCAATTTATGCGCTACGTATCTTTGTGGTTTTTCCTATTTTCTACAGCAGTAATGCTATTCCAATTTCATATATTTCATGTTTGCATGCTATAGCGCTACAAAGTGCAACTTTATTTGTTATTTATACCATGGTCATCAGCTGAGGTCCCTCTGAAGCCACAATTAGGGTGCGCCACCATAGTTGTAATCAATGTTACCTGGATAGGAGCCCACTCAGGTGTTTCGCACATCCCTGAGCTGAAACGCTAGCTATGCCACTGTACTGATGGCATTGGTTACAGAAGAATTTCTAAACAAATGAGAGCTCCCCTGAGCACACTTGGTGCCATAATCTGGAAGTTGAAAGAGCATCATTTCACCATTAACCAGGCACAACCAGGTGCTCCTCGCAAGATTTCAGATGGAGGAGTAAAAAGTATTATCAGAACAATTGTCCAAGAGCCAAGGCTCTCGTGTGAAGCGCTACAGAAAAATCTGGAATTAGCATGTACAATTGATTAAAAAAAAACTCTAAGTAATACACTCAACCTCAATGGCTCGTCTGTATGCTCACCACACAAGACTCCATTGCTGACCAAAAAGCATATTCAAGCGTATTTAAAATTTGCTCAACAACATTCAGACGAGTCAGTGAAATACTGGGACAATATAGTCCGGTCAGATGAGACCAACATTGAACTCTTTGGATACCATAATGCGCACCTTATTTGGAGGCCAAAAAGCACTGCAATTTGCCTCCAAAACACCATACCAACAGTGAAGTTTGGAGGTGGGAACATCATGGTGTGGGGCTGTTTTTCAGCATACGACAATGGCAAACTTCATTTGATTGAAGGAAGGATGAATGGACAAATGTACTGAGACAATCTTGATAAAAAATCTGCTGCCATCAACTAGGATGCTGAAGATAAAACAAGGGTGGACATTTCAGCAAGACAATGATACCAAACACACAGCCAAGGAAATTCTCAATTGGCTTTAGAGACAGAAAATAAAGCTTCAAGAGTGGTCGAGCCAACCACAGATCTGAATCCGAAGGAAAATTTATGGAAGGAATTAAATCTCACAGTCCATAGAAGGAGAACATGGGGCCTTGATGATTTGAAAAGTGTTTGTGTGAAAGAATGGGCCAAAATCACACCTGAGCAGTGCCCTGCGATAGGTTCTCCATACAGGAGGCATCTTGAACCTCTCATTACTGGCAAAGACTTTTGTACAAAGTATTAAATAAATTTCAGTAAGTGAGATCAATACTTTTTTCCTGTGTCATTTACACATAATTTAATTTATGGACATCTGTGGTTGATTTCTTGGCCTGTGTGCATTGGATGGGTCAGTACCGACATCTGGTGAGAATTTCATGTCAATATCACCTTTAGAAATATATTTACTTAGAAAACTGGTGACGTGTTCAGTACTTATTTTACCAACTGTAGCTCTGTCGACTGAAAAATTAAAACATTACGGATCTTGGAAATGGAGACACAACCCCAAAATTTCACCACTAAAACAATAAAAAACTGGACTTGTTTGCTATCGTCGTAATCGTACTGATGAGTAGCATCATGTTGCAAGGTCATTTTTACCACAAACTGTACATTAGAAAAACAATTCCTCAAAAAATAATTTCACAGTTTCTCCCCACTTGGAATTTTTTTTTCTGTTTTCCAATGCACTATGTGGTAAAAAGAATGGTGTCATTCAAAAGTACAACTCATCCAACAGAAAAACAAGACAGAAAAATAAAATAGTTATGGCTCTGGGAAGAAGGGGACCAAAAAAACGGAAAAAAAAAATGGAAATAGGCCGCATCAGAAAGGCGTTAAAAAAAGATGCCTTGTTTTTGATACTTGCTGGTGTTAGTTTTTGACACAACTTTCTTGATACAGTCATGTACAGATTGCATTCGCTTTTCATGTGCTTTCGCTGTAGAAACGCACTAAAAATGTATGTACATTTTTTTACCTCCGTATTTTCCACATCTAATGCAAGTCTATAGGAAAATCTGGCACAAGAAACTAAGTGTACCCTCAAGAGAAGTTGACATGAGGCACATTTGAAACATGCAACGCAGGTCAATTTACGCTGGGTAAAAAAAGAAACACAGTCAGAGGAAAAGTATAATAGAAATACATGACATTTTTCTCCGACTCCTGATTTTGACTTACAAACACTGATGTAAAATGCTGACCAAATTGTGCACGTGGCCTCACTTGTACAAAGCTGAACAAATCAAACTTGCTTCTCACATGTAAAGTAACCGTGGGCAGTGGCCATGGCCGAGCTGTTGCTCCATAGCACCCTGGCACTTTACAGGAAAACAGTGTCCAAGTCCCAGTGTGCTGTCAGGTGTGGGGTACCTCATTCTTCCCTAAGAAGTATTATCATTAAACCAAACCTATCATATAAAGACCAATGTTGCCAATAAAATTACTGGTCATTAAGAAAAAACACTGTGCCAAGACCAATAATGCCATCATACAGGCAGGGACCTTACAGTTGGATCTCATTGGAAGATTTCAGATCACATGATAGGCTCTTTGGAGATTTAATGTCCTATCAATTAGTCTACCTAAACAGACCCCCTGAGGAAGCAACATGCTTAATATGCGAAACACGCATTGGGGACTTTCTTTCATTTGGAGATACTGCAGTCTGCACTATTGTTATCGGTAGGAGCCTTTTGTGCCATATACCTAATTTATCAACTTTTATGTCTGCATATATTCTTATGATCACAGTGTCTGTTATAAACACACTTATGCATTAATATATTTTATATTTTTTGCATAAGTGCATATTCTGCTGGTTACTTATGTACTATCTTTGTTGATCTTTACATTTTTTCTTGTCTTTTTATGATATTTGTTATAAATAAATCCAAATTTTTTTATACAGCTTACAAACTCAGTTTTTCCTTAATTATGCAAGGACCTTATAGTGGTAGATACCTTTTCTATACTATTGTTTTGCATGGTTTTCAAATGTTTTCTTGTACCATTCCACCTATTAGGATCCTCTTGTATAAATAGCATCTGTGTCTCCACACAATATTAGTGCCACCTCTGTGCCTCCACAAAACAATAATTTCCCTACATGCCCCCATCATTAATACCCCATATGCACCCCCCATCAATAAAGCACCACATGCTCCTCCAAACATCAATGATGCTCTCTCTGTGCCCCACAGAGTAAAAATCTTCCCTCTGTGCTTCCACATATTAATAGGTCACGCTATGTTCCTCTGTATAGTAATAATGCTTCCTCTTTGCCCCCACACACTGATAATGGCCCCTTTATGCCATCACAAAGTAATAGTTCCCCCTTACTGCCTCAACTGTGTTCCTACACAGTAATATTAAGCCCATTATATCTGCTCACAGTTATAGTGCCCCCTCTGTTCCATCACACAGTAATAACAATCCCAATATGTCTCAACTTGCTAATAATGCCCTGTTGTGCCTCACCACAATCATAATGCCCACTTTATACCTTCAGTCAGGACAGTTTTTGATGGCATACATACATTTTAAAATCAGTCTGAAAATGGCGCAAGTAAACTCATGGATCGTTTGTGTCTCAGGGTCTTTGGCTCACTGAATCTTAAACACCTGCAATAGGAAAAGGAAAACTATTTAGGAAGGACATTCCACATTATTAATCAGGCCACAGGTTTTAAGCAATATGGGAAAGAAAAGGGAACTCTCTGCTGCCAAAACTAAAATAGCGCAAAGTATTGGACAAGGTATGAAAACATTAGATATTTCAAAACTTAATGTTGATCATCGTACTGTGAAGAGATTTATGGCATATGTGGAGCACAAATGGGTTTGTGCAGTTAAAGGCATAATGAGGAAGGTTTTTGCCAGACAAATTCATCAGATTAAGAGACCAGCTGCTATAATACCAATATAAATCAGCAAATGGGTATTTGAAGCTGCTGGTGCCTTCAAAGTTTCACAAACCTCAAGGTGTAGGATTCTTCAGAGGCTTGCAGTTCGGCACAAACCAAATATTTGTCTGCCCCTAAACAGTACTCACAAGAGAAACGGTTGCAGTGGGCCCAGACATACATGAAGACTAATTTTAAAACGGTCTTCTTCCCTGATGAGTGTCGAGCAACCCTGGATAGTCCAGATAGATGGAATAGTGTATGGTTGGTGGATGGGTACCATGTCCAAACAAGGCTGCGACATCAGCAAGGAGGTGGCAGAGTCATGTGTCGGGATGGAATCATGGGGAGAGAGCTGGTAGGCCCCATTAGTGCCCCGATGATGTGAAAATGACCTCGGAAACATATATAGAGTTCCTGATTGAGCACTTTCTTCCATGGTACAAAAAGAACCATGCCATCTGTAAAAAAATCATCTTCATGAATAAGAAGGCACCATCTCATGCTGCAAAGAGAACCCTGAGCCATTGGCTGCTGTAGGTATAAATGAAGAGAAACTCATTGAGTGGTCCACCATCCTCCCCTGACCTCAACCATATTGAGAACCTTTGAAGTATCCCAAAGAAAAAGATCTATGAGGGTGGGAGGCAGTTATACAAGTACAATGGATGCAATAATTGTGAAGGTGATATCAAAGGAGGGTTCCTATAGTTAACATGTAGATGTTTTTGATTGAAAAAACTTTGATTTCAGTAAATATGACCTCTTTTTGACTGTGCTCATGATCCGCAGTTGCTGCAGGTTTGACGCTGCGCACTTATGCAGATCCCAGCGGAGACTAACATGCGGCACGTCTTTCCAGACCGCAGCAGGTCAATTTCTCTAAGAGAAATCTCACCTTTAGAATGTATTGAACATGGTGAATCCACACGGTTCAGTGAACACATGCGGATTCACCAGGGTTCAATAGACAGAAGCACTTTGGACACAGTGAACATGCTCTGCTTCCATAGCGCTGCACCAGGCCTTACTGCTGCAAATTGATCAAATCACCATTTTCATTCTTTACATCATCCTATAAATTTTGGAAACTGTTGTGCAAAATCTGTAACAGGACATTTGGAGTTTTTTTATTTTTATTCTAAAAAAAATCCAATTATCGTCGGGAATTTTTGTCCAATGAACGTGATTTATACTCTTTATACGGTTGATGATGTCAACATTTTTACTGACTCATTTGTATTAGGAAAAATCCTAAAAAAAATAGCAGTTGCATAATAATTTAGAATACATATTAACAATTTATATATATATTAACAAAACTTATATATTGACTGTTAAAATTATATGGTTATTTTAAAATACATATTTTAGCACGTACATATGATATCATCAGCAATTTTTATATGTAGTAATTCACACTGATACAAAGTTGCATATAGTGTATATTCTGAGAATCAAGCTCGCCATCTTGTGGTTAGACTATTGTACTACAGTTAACATTTATACAATTGGATTCACCATATTATTGACATCCAAGTTTTAGGCTAAGTGCACACGTTCAGGAATTTTGCAGAATATTCCTGAGCAAAAACGGACTTTTTTCGCGGTAAAAACGTGCGTTTTTTGCGTGGTTTTTGGTGCGTTTTTTTGCGCGGATTTGACGCATTTTTACCGCCATTTTTCCCTGAACTTTCTAGGTCAATAATATAGCGGGAAAAACGCTTGAATTCCGCGAAATTAATGAACATGTTGCTAGATTTTCCTCGATGCGTTTTTTCGCGGAAAAAAAACGCACATGTGCACAAAAATTGCGGAATTCTTTCTAAATGATAGGATGCTAATTAATGCGTTTTTGATGCGTTTTTCCTGCGAAAAAACGCAAAAAAAACACCAAATAATCCTGAACGTGTGCACTTAGCCTTACGGTCCATGCACGGACAGTGTTTTTTGCTAAACTCTACACCTACATAGTCATATAGAAATATGAGGCCTATGAATTTGGATCAGGAAACCCATGGCTGGTCAGGAAGTAAGGTGGCATCCGTCTGTTATTTGCATTTTTTTTAAATAACCCATTGACTTGAATCTGCAAAGTAGACCAATATAGGACATGTCTCCATTTTGTACACAGCTCATCTGTCACCCCCCTCAAAACAGCACCATTGCTACACGTGAGAGCGGGTGAGGTGAGTTTTTATTTTTTTATTTCCAGGGCACAGAATGGGAGTTTGTAAAGGAGAAGGGGTACTACTACTGTAAAGAGCCACAGAGGCGACATTTACTATATGGAGCCACTGAGGACATGTTAGTGTGTAGAATTACAGAGGACCAGATTAATATTTGGATGCAAACAGGGGACCTCAATTACTCCATGGAGGCACAGAGAGGGACACTATTAAATATGGAGGCACAGGGGATTTGTTCCTAACTGTATAGAGGCAGATTGTAGGTGCTAATACTATAATGGAGGCACAGGGGTCTAATATTATTATATGGCAGCAGAGAGGAGAGGGGGTATTGTTAGTTTAAAGAGCTATATAAGGGGCATTATTATTCTGTGGGAGCACAGAGATGGCACTATTACGGTACCATATGACGGCATAGGGGGGGCAGTGTCATACCTCCAGCTTTTGAAGGCGAGAAAGAGGGACAGACCTGTGCTGCAGCAAAATCTTAGGCCACGCACTTAACCACACCCGTTTACCATTTCACTTTCACCCGGCCACATTAAAAAAAATTTAGGAAGTGATGGACAACCCTTCAAGGCTGTTTTCACACTATTGCTAAACCTTTTTATAGTTGCGTCCATTATAGGAACAAAAAGCAGCACGGGATGGATTTATTAGACACACAGCAGAATCCTTCTGTCCTCACTGACTATAATGAAACTCCGTCAACTTTCTGTCCAGATGTCCATCACATTTCAAATATAAGTTCTTGTTCCACTCTCAGGCCGTTTCCTCAGCACTCCGCTCTGCCCTCAGGACGTCCTCCTCAGCGCTCCACTCTGCCTCAGGACGTCTCCTCAGCGCTCCACTCTGCCCTCAGGACGTCTACTCAGTTTTCCTCTCTGCCCTCAAGCAATCTCCTCTGCGTCCTTTTCTGCCGTAAGGCTGTCTCCTCAGGGCTCCTCACTGCCCTCAGGCATTCTCCTCTCTGCCCACTGGCCATCTCCTGAGTGTTCCTTTCTGCCGTAGTCTCCTTAGTGTTCCTCTCTGCTCTTAGGCTAAGTTCACATTAGCGTTCGGGGGCTTTGCGGAGGGCTGCTTACTTCCTCCGTTTAAGCCCGCCTACTTCCGCATATTTCTGCATGCGTCCTGCGTACCTATCTTTAACATTGGGTATGCAGGACATACGGATGTATGCGGATGCGTTGTTTTGATGCACCTGCCAACCGCACGGGAACGCAACAGGTTGTGTTTTGTGCGGACAGCGGGCGCGTCAAAATGACGCATCCGCATACATCCGTATGTCCTGCATACCCAATGTTAAAGATAGGTACGCAGGACGCATGCAGAAGTATGCGGAAGTAGGCGGGGCTTAAACAGACGAAGTACGCAGCCTCCGCAAAGCCCCCGAACGCTAATGTGAAACCAGCCTTAAGCCTTCTCCTCAGTGTTCCTCTCTGCCCTAAGATAGTCTCCTCAGGGCTCTCCATTGCCCTTAGGCATTCCCATCAGCATTCCTCTCAGCCATCTCATGAGTGTGTAAGGTGTCCACATGGGCTATAGGTCTGGACAGCTTAGCAGCCATGAAACGTTCAAGTGTTGACGGCCACGTTTTCCATGGCCACTGTTTATCATATCAGTAGGCCCTTACAGAGAAGGAAGATGTGGCGTCTTACGCCGGGGCCAATGCTTTTAGGGCAGAAGTTGGCTGGACTAAAGAGATGAAAGGGTTGGAGCTTTGATGGGATCAGTACAGACGGGTCGGATGCTTCACCGGGGGTCATCAAACGTAGTGACTGATGAATTCATGTCTGGGGCGAAGCGGCTGAAGGAAAT
>JARQOD010000007.1:129855468-129884505 GCA_033576555.1 Oophaga sylvatica
CAGATGATCCTTAATTCATTTCAAGGTGCGGCTCAAATTCCATCAGTACCTGCTCAGTAAGAGGGTCAGGTATGGAATTAAACTCTATATGCTGTGTGAGAGTACCTCAGGGTACACCCACAGGTATAGAGTTTATGACGGGAAGGACACCCGGATTGAACCTCCTAATTGCACCCCTGTACTGGGAGTGAGTGGGAAAATTGTGTGGGATTTTGTGCACCCACTTCTGGATAAAGGTTATCACCTCTATGTGGATAACTTTTATACCAGCATCCCACTCTTCAAAACCCTCACTGCGTGAGGTACCGCAAACTGCGGCACTGTCCGCAAAAATCAGAGGCCTCCTAAAAACACTTATTGGGCAGATGCTCAGAAGGGGTGACAGCAGAGCCCAATGTAGCAACCACCTGCTGGTGGTCAAGTACAAGAGGGATGTCTTTTTCTTGACCACCACACATGGTAATGGCAGCGCCCTCTTCACTGTACGAGGTACCTCTGCAAAGGTCAGCAAATCGGACTGTGTACTGGGATCAACAAAAACATGGGGGCGTTGATCTCTCTGATCAACTCCTCCAGCCGTACAATGCTTTGAGAAAGGCCAAGCTGTGGTACAAGTAGCTGGCCATGCACATCGAACAGATGGCAACTGTCACAGTGTGCAGGCCACACCAATACGTCGTTCCTTCAGTTCCAGGAGGTAGTGATTAAGGCCTTAATTGGAGATTGGGAAGGAGAGGGCCTAAGTACTTCCAGAACTGAAGGTGCTCGTATCATGTCAGGTCAACTTTTCCCAGGGGAGGTCCCTCAAAGGGAAAAAAGGGATGTCGCAAAGGAGGTGCTGCGTGTGTTACAAAAGGGAAACCATTTATCAATGTGACACCTGCCTCAAGAAACCTGGTCTGTGTATGAAAGAGTGCTTAAGACTGTACCACACCCCCATGCACTACTAAATTAATTTCTGATTTACACTGCTGACGTATGACAACCTGACGAACACTGAACAACTCACGTATGCCATTACATTATAAAATTCACATACCAGGAAACAGTAGATTAGTTCCACTGGGTTTCCACTGTTTAGGCACATCAGGGGCTCTCCAAACACGACATTCCCTTTCACGCTCTGCCATGCACCCAAACAGTGGTTCACCCCCACATATGGGGTATCAGCGTACTCAGGACAAATTGCAGAACAACTCTTGGGCTCCAATTTCTCCTGTTACCCTTGGGAAAATAAAAAATTTGGGGCTAAAATCATTTTTGTGGAAAAAATATGATTTTTTATTTTCACGGCTCTACATTATAAACTTTAGTGAAAGACTTGTGGGTTCAAAGTGCTCACCACACATCTAGATAACTTCCTTGGGGGGTCTAGTTTCCAAAATGGGGTCTCTTGTGGGGAGTTTCCACTGTTTAGGCACATCAGGAGCTCTCCAAACGCGACATGGCGTCCAATCTCAATTCCAGCCAACTTTGCATTGAAAAAGTCTAATGGCGCTCCTTCCCTTCCGAGCTCGCTGTGCACCTAAACAGTGGTTTTTCCCCATATATTGGGTATCGGCATTTTCAGGAGTAATTGCATTATAAAGTTTGGGGTTCATTTTTTCTTGTTACCTTTGTGGAAATAAAAAAATAGTCTAAAGTTACATTTTAGGGAAAAAAGTTAATGTTAATTTTTTTCTTTTTTTACATTCCATTAATTCCTGTGAAGCACCTGAAGGGTTAATAAACTTCTTGAATGTGGTTTTGGTCAGCTTGAGGGGTGCAGTTTTTAGAATGGTGTCACTTTTGGGTATTTTTTGCCATAAAGACCCCTTCAAATGTGAGGCGGTCCCTAAAAAAAATGTTTTTGCAAATTTTAATGCAAAAATGAGAAATCGCTGGTCAACTTTTAACCCTTATAACTTGCTAATGAAAATAAATTTTGTTTCCAAAATTGTGTTGATGTAAAGTAGACATGTGGGAAATGTTAGCTAGGAACTATTTTGTGTGAAAAATTTCTCTGATTTAAGGGCATAAAAAATCAAAGTTTGAAAATAGCAAAATTTTCCAAATTTTTGCCAAATTTCCATTTTTTACACAAATAAACATTATATCGAAGAAATGTTATCACTACCGTGAAGTACAATATGTCATGAAATAACATTCTCAGAATCACCATTAAAGCATTCCAGAGATATTACCTCATAAAAGGACAGTGGTCAGAATTGTAAAAATTGGCCCGGTCATTAACGTGCAAATCACCTTCGGGGGGTAAAGGGGTTAAATATGAATACATTTTTCCAATTTTTTATTTTTTTTACTGATTTGCCTTGGTTAAAAATTACAAATAGATCTTTACTCACACACTGCTTCTCCAGCATAAGCGGTGAGATGAGCTGCCATTGTGATGACATCAGTGCGCATGTGAACAAAAACCAGTGGTAGCTGCATAGAGCTTGTTGGTAAGTGGATGAGTAAAGCTGCATTTGTTATATTTAACCTTGGCAAGCATTACTTTAAAAAAAAAATCATAAAACCCCCTTTAAGTAAAAGCGGCTTAACAATACATTAAGAAGAACTCAATAAATGTCCTGGAAGACCTCAGTCCAATTAGTCAGAAAAAATGCATCTAGTCATGTGATTGAAAGAATTTGAACAATTCTGAAAAAATGAATGGGGTAACGCGTCTGAAACTATGGTATCTGTTAAGATGGGGGAATTGATTAGCAGGAATCCAGTCCATCAGCCAGGTCAGTAGCTTGTGACCAATGGCCTGGAGCCCCGAAAATCTCCTTTTACCTGCCCACATTGATTAGCTGGTCTGTGGAGACATCATCATTGTGGTGTGAAATCATCATTGTGGCATGACAGACACACATCACACCCGCCAGCCTGGCTAGTCAAAAGAAGAGCTGGGAACGCCAGGAGGGAAGAGATTCTCAGGCCACCTAACCAGGAGCCACAGATCATGGACCTGGCCAGTGCACACAAGATTGAGATCAAAATGAACTCAAGACGTAATAATAACTTCAAGGTGGTGAATAGAGTTGAGCGAAACAGGTCGGTCAGATTCAAAAGTCGCCGACTTTCGCCAAAGTCGAATTTCGTTGGCTGAAACTCGACCATAGCGTGCAGTCGGCCATGCGGTCGTCGACCTGAGCGCCTAAGTTGAATTTCCCAGAATTCTTTCAGGCGCCTTTTTTCAGCCAATGAGCAAGGACGTACACTGTGGGCAACGAGATGACACGAGCAGCGTTCACCACCATCTTACAGAGAGGCATTGCACTAATTGGCTTGCTTTGAGGGGCGTCAGTGTCTATAAAAGCCCTGAGCGCCGACCTCCATTTTACTTCTGCCGATATTAACAGTAGGGAGAGATTGCTGTCGCTGTTTATCAGTAGGGAGAGAGTTAGGGCTGGAAAGAGAAGTTCTTCTTTGCTTGTGCTGATAGCAATTGTGCTGTACAGTTAGTGTGCAGTGACAGGTGAGGATTTTCTTGTGTGCAGCAGTGCTGGTTATTAGGCTGCCTGATAGCTGTATTGCTGTGTGTACACTGCTGTGCAGACTGCTTTTTACACAGCACTAATACTTTTATTCTTTTTTTCTGCACAGTTACTGAGTGTTCATTTTTTCCCACACCGTATAGAGCTGTACGCTCCTCACACACTACCATGTACTGGTTGGTATCACGGACAAATACATGCTGACTATCTGTGTGTGACTCCAGAAATATATACGGAGATTAAAAATTTCCCCCACACCGTATACAGCTGTACGCTTCTGAGACAGTACCGTATATCTGCTCTTTGTATTACGGTCAAATCCATACTGAGAGAGCGTCTGGTGTGACTCCGGAAATATATACAGAGATTGAAATTTTTCCCTACACAGTATACAGCCGTACGCTTCTGAGACAGTACCATATGCTCTTTGTATTATGATGAAATCCATACTAAAAGAGCGTCTGTGTGTGACTCCGGAAATAAATACGGAGATTGAAATTTTCCCCTACACCGTATACAGCTGTACACTTCTGAGACAGTACCATATATCTGCTCTTTGTATTACGGGCAAATCCATACTGAGGGAGCGTCTGTGTGTGACTCAGGAAATATATACAGAGATTGAAATTTTCCCCTACATCGTATACAGCTGTACGCTCCTCATAGAGTACCATATATCTGTTGGTATTTTTGGTACATGGTGGAAGAGGCCGCGGATGTGGGCGGGGGGAGGCCAGCTGGGACTGATGGTGGTGGTGGTGGTGCACCGAAACACAACAGTATTACCGGCCAAACTGAAAATTATATGGTACTCAACAGAAGGGAAAAATAGTAAAAAAAAAGGAAAAAAAACCCTGCAAATCACTTATCTGAATGAAAGCAGGAATGCAAGCTGAGCTCCAAGCAAGACCTGGAAGAACAATGGATTACCGGCAAGGCTGATGGGAGTTCAGGTCACTTATATCAGACCATTCAGACCCAGCTGAAAGCCATTCAGCAATTTGTTCATTACCCTCAGCAACCACCGGAGGGAGCCCCAGCTCCGAAGTCGCCTCCAACGTGTTCACAACACTATGCTGTCCCACACTATGACCTACCCAGTCAGCACTTTTTTTCTAGAAAAGCCGTGCCTGCCCTCCACCTGCATGTGAAAGACCGCATTGTCCATGCACTCAAACAATCAGTGAGTGGAAAGGTGCACCTCAAAAGAGATGCATGGTCTAATAGGCATGGACAGGGCCATTACGTGTTCATCACTGCGCACTTGGTTAATGTGGTGGATGCAGGGTCCACAGGGGACAGCGGCGGTGGGACAGTGCTGCCTAGCCCACGGTATAGGCAACAGTTGGCTGTAGGCATTCGACCCTCCTCCTCCTCCAGAAGCAAAAGCTCGTCGACAGAGCGCAGTCGCATGAGCACTCCATCCGCAGCTGCCAGTGTTGCACATGAGGTGTCCCACTATCGAACAGCCAGTGGTAAGCGTCAGCAGGCTGTTTTAAAGATGATGTCTTTGGGCGACAACAGACACACCGTGGAGGTACTGGCCGATTACTTGCAGCGAGAAACTGAGTCATGGCTGGGCAGTCTACATCTTGAGCCAGGCAAGGTAGTCAGTGATAACGGCTGTTATTTTGTGGCGGCGATAGTCCTGGCAAAACTCAGACACATACCTTGCCCGGCTCACACCTTGAACCTGGTGATGCAGTGCTTCATAAATAATTATCCGGAGATACCAGCCCTGCTCCATAAGGTGGAAGACTGTGCTCGCACATCCGTCGCTCGCCCGTAGACTCCAGTCATATGCAGAGGCTGCAGCGATCGCTCCACCTCCCCAAGCACCGCCTAATCATAGACGTTGCAACAAGGTGGAACTCCACCATGCACATGGTTGAGAGGCTGTGCGAACAGAGGCAGGCTGTAATTCATTTGTGGGAGGATACACGGGCAGGCAGTTTGAGGGCAGACATGGAGTTGTCGGGTGTGTAATGGTCAAAGCTGAAAGACCTCTGTAAAGTCCTTCAGTGTTTTGAGGAATGCACACGGCTGGTAAGTGCAGACAACGCCATCATAAGCATGAGCATCCCACTTATGCGTCTGCTCATGCAAACTTTGACGCACATTAAGGATCAGGCGTCTGCAGCGGAAGAGGAGGAGGGAAACCTTCATGACAGTCAGGCATTGTCTGCTTAGGGAACTGTCCTGGATGAGGTAGAGGAAGAAGAGGAGGAGGATGAGGGGGATGATTATTTTGGGGAGGAGGATGCTTCTCAGGGGGCAAGAGAAAATATTGGCTTGCCAAGGTCAGGTACAGGGTTTGTGCGTGACTGGAGGGATGTGGATTTGGCAGAAAGTGCTCCTCCACCCACCACTGGCAGCGCATCATTGATACCTGGAACATTGGCCCACATGTGTGATTATGTCTTGCGGATCCTAAAAAGGGACCCCCGCATTGCCAAATTTATGAAGGATGACAACTACTGGTTGGCCAGCATCCTCCATCCACGCTATAAAGGCAAATTACAGAACATCATGCCACAGGAGAACCTAGAGCTAATATTGGCGAACAAACAAGCAACTCTGGTAAACTGTTTGTTAGAGGCATTCCCAGCACACAGCAGCGGTGCAGGTTCTACCACGAGCCGTACTGGGCAACATGGAAGAGGTGTTCATGGTGCACACAGCCGAAGTGGCATTGGAGACAGGGGTTTCATGACCATGTTGTGGTCTGATTTCTCGAGTAACGCCCACACGACTGGTAATACTGAATCGATTGCAACAGACAGGAGACAACATTTGTCAACTATGGTTCAAAATTTCCTCTCCTCCCCTATCGATGTTCTCCCTCACAGTTCATTCCCCTTTGACTACTGGGCCTGTAAACTGGACTCCTGGCCTGAATTGGAACAATATGCCTTACAGGAGCTCGCTTGCCCTGCTGGTAGTGTGCTATCAGAAAGAGTCTTCAGTGCTGCTGGATCAATCCTGACAGAAAGAAGGACACGGCTGTCGACCCAAAATGTACAGTACAGACCAAAAGTTTGGACACACCTTCTCATTCAAAGATTTTTCTGTATTTTCATGACTATGAAAATTGTAGAATCACACTGAAGGCATCAAAACTATGAATTAACACATGTGGAATTATACATGACACTTTACAAAAAGTGTGAAACAACTGAAAATATGTCTTATATTCTAGGTTCTTCAAAGTAGCCACCTTTTGCTTTGATTACTGCTTTGCACGCAGAAAAAGTGAACGGATGGACACTACATGCCTGGTTCCCACCGTGAAGCATGGAGGAGGTGGTGTGATGTGTGGGGGTGCTTTGCTGGTGACACTGTTGGGGATTTATTCAAAATTGAAGGCATGCTGAACCAGCATGGCTTCCACAGCATCTTGCAGCGGCATGCTATTTCATCCAGTTTGCGTTTAGTTGGACCATCATTTATTTTTCAACAGGACAATGACCCCAAACACACCTCCAGGCTGTGTAAGGGATATTTGACAGAGAAGGAGAGTGTTGGGGTGCTACGCCAAATGACCTGGCCTCCACAGTCACCAGACCTGAACCCAATCTAGATGGTTTGAGGTGAGCTAGACCGCTCACCGCTTCAATTTTGAATAAATTCCCAACAGTGTCACCAGCAAAGCACCCCCACACCATCACACAACCTCCTCCATGCTTCACGGTGGGAACCAGGCATGTAGAGTCCATCCGTTCACCTTTTCTGCGTGCAAAGCAGTAATCAAAGCAAATGGTGGCTACTTTGAAGAACATAGAATATAAGACATATTTTCAGTTGTTTCACACTTTTTGTAAAGTGTAATGTATAATTCCACATGTGTTAATTCATAGTTTTGATGCCTTCAGTGTGATTCTACAATTTTCATAGTCATGAACATACAGAAAAATCTTTAAATGAGAAGGTGTGTCCAAACTTTTGGTCTGTACTGCAGGTGATCTCACCTTCATGAAAATGAACCATGCCTGGGTTTAAAAGGAATTTGTACCACCTTTCCCTGATGACACATAGGTTGCCAGCAAAATGGCTCGCTTTGTCCTCTTCTTCCTCCGATTTCTCCAATTCCTCCATTTGCAGCAGCTGAACGTCCAGCCTACACCTCAACATTAGGCAGTTTTTCCACCTCCCTAACAGGGCCCACTCGCCGTCAGAGACACCGGCGTGCTATAAGTGGCCCTGTTCCAGTTCCCGGAGCCCACGAGTGTGCCCCCTGTTGCACAGCTTCTGAATCCATACCTTTACAGAGGAAACTTCACAGAGCAAGTTGCATGGGATAACAAGCGTTTACTTCTCTGAACGTGAGGTAAAAGAATAATGCACAGACATTACAGCATTGCATCAGCAATGAGGAACAAAACGAAAGTGAAACTAAACAAGAGACTAATTCTTATACAATACATTAAAGAAGGAAACTTTACACAACATCGCCATCTACTGTCAGGTCAGCATAAAGTCCTCCTGTTACACATATATAATAAGTTCTGATCTGTTGCATATGACAACACCCTTTCTCAACAGTAAGGACTTATTCAATCAAACCCAACTTTTTGATTAGTCTCTGATGTTTATCAGCATTCAACGCCTTAGTGAAAATGTCCGCTGTCATTTCTTCAGTAGGGCAATACTCCAACTTCAAGACTACTTGGTCCTCTTTGAGTTTTGTTGGTTCCAAGTGTGATTGTCCTAATTCTGTCAACAATTGTCTTAACCACAGTACTTCTTGTCTTTCTATCTGTATTCCTAGGTACTGTTTTACATTTCCCAAGTCTTTGATTTCAAAATGTTGTTTCAGGATTTTTAGAATGTTTTCTTTATCCCTTTCTTGTTTAAAACAAATCAAAATGTCGTCTACATATATGAGTACATAAATCCATCTATTACTCAGCCTTTTTGTCTACAAGCATGGATCAGCTTTGCTTCTTTGAAATTTTTCATTTGTTAGTACTTCCGTGATTTTGTCATTCCACGCTTTAGCTGCTTGTTTTAAACCATATATGCTTTTCTGTAGTTTGCAAACTTTGTTTGGATTTCTTTCATCTTTGAATCCTGGAGGTTGTTCCATGTAAATGTCTTCTGTTAAATCTCCATTCAAAAAAGCTGTCTTTACATCCAGATGTCTTAGTTCCATCTGTTCCACTGCTGCAACTGTAAGTAAAGTTCTTATTGTAGTGTGTTTGACAACTGGAGCAAATGTTTCATCATAGTCTTCTCATATTTTTGAGAATACCCTTTAGTTACGAGTCTTGCTCGATATCTTTCAGGTGTACCAACTGTTTGGTATTTTACTTTAAAAATCCATTTACATCCTATGGCTTTTCTTCCTTCTGACAAATCTGTTAGTGTCCATGTATTTGAATCATGCATGGATTTAATTTCTGTTTCTGTTGCTTCTATCCATTTATTAGCTTCTTCTTCAGGAAGTTTAGATATGTCTTTCCAAGAGGTAGGTTCATAGATTTTTCTTATACTTGTCTTGTATGAGAGACATTTTGGTGGTTTTCCTTTGTTCTCTCTTATTGAACGTCTTGGTTCTGTGTCTGCTTGTAGTTGTGATTCTTCACTTTCAGTATTTTGTTCTTCATTCATTTCTGCTTCTTTCTCATCAGATATTTCTTCAGTTATGTCACTATTGTTTTTCTCATTTTTTGTTTCAACTGAAATCATAATGTCTTCATTTAAATCTTCAATGAATGTCACACTGTTACTCACTGTAACTCTGTCTGTTTTGGGATCTAGGATTCTATATCCTTTGCAGTTTTCACTATATCCAACGAATATTCCTTCCATGGATCTGTTTTGAAGTTTGGAACGTTTTTCTGTTGGAATGAATATAAAAACTTTACATCCAAAAACTTTTAAATGATTGACACTTGGTTATATACCTTGCCACAGTTCATATGGAGTTTTCTTCAGTTTTCTGGAAAAAAGTTGGTTCTGTAGATATGTAGCTGTCATTGCTGCCTCACCCCAATATTTCTTTGGTAGTTTAGAATCTGTCAGCATACATCTCATCATTTCTGTTAGAGTTCTGTTTTTCCTTTATGCTACTCCATTTTGTTCAGGTGTGTATGGAACAGTTTTCTGATGTTCTATTCCATTTTTGTCTTAAGTAGTCTTCTATTCTGTGACCTGTAAATTCACCTCCATTATCACTTCTGATGACAATTGGCTTCCTTTGAAATTTGTTACTTGATCTTGTTACATAGTCTACAAGTTTATCAAAAACTTCACTTTTGTTCTTAATTAAGTATGTGACTGTATATCTTAGTAGTCGTCTATAAAAGTCAACATGTATCTATTGCCTCCTGATGTAGTCACTTTCATGGGTCCACATACGTCAGTATGCACCAAATCAAGTGGTCTTTCGCTTTTCATCTCACTTTCTTTTGGAATAGATATCCTTGTGGCTTTGGATTTTATACAACATTCACATCTTACGGTAATTGAGCAATCTGATATCTTTAAATCTTTTGTCAATTCTTTTCTCTGTAGTTCCCTTATACTGTCCGGGTGTCTATGTCCTAGACGTCTATGCCACATGTGAATACAGTTTTTGTGATCATGTGTACATACCTTCATCTGTTCCTTTGGTTTGTCAAAATGATATAATTGTTCATCTGCCTTGACTTTGGTTATCAACTTGTTTCCTGCAATAATTGCACACTCATTATCTTTGAATTTTACTGTAAGTCCTTTTGCTGTTAAACGTTTCACAGATAATAATCCGCCTTCCAATTTTGGAACATACAACACATCCTGTACAAGTATCTTTGAATCTTGTCCGAACTTGTTTGAACAATTTAGCATACCTTGTTCGATACCTTCTGCGGTTATTTTGCTTCCATCTGCAAGATAAATGGCTACTTTCTTATTTAAATCAAGATCAATAAAGAAATTCTTGTCACTTGTCATATGACTAGAGTTGAGTGATACTTTCCGATATCCAAAAGTATCGGAATCGGAATGGTATCGCCGATACACAAAAAATATCGGCGATACCCGATACCGATACCGGAAATACAATGTAAGTCTATGGGAACAAAATATCGGAATTAAAAAAAAACCCATTCTAGCCTTGTAGGTTAATTGTACATGAAGGAAAACAACAAAGAGTAATGTAGAATGTATTGGGGGAGGTTGAGGAGACATTAAAGGCATAGATGTTTAACCCAATCCAATGGAATAGCATTAATTTTTTTTTTTTAGGAAATACGTTCGGATTGACGAAGAAATTGACAATGTTGTTAACCTTTTTTCTATTTTGGCAAATATGTATGTTTCACAACTTCCATGCTCTTCACCTTTTTAACTTTTGACACACTTTCTCCTTCATAATCTTCAGCAGCATCATCTTTGTCATCAAATTATTCTTCATTTTCACCTTCTTTATCTTCTTCTAAAACTTCTTGCTTTTCATGTTTTTGTTAACATTACTCATATTGTTCTTTTTAAACTATTATTCTTCTTCATATTATAGTCCTTCATCTTCTTCATCATATTCTTATTTGTGACATAGATTCCTGTACTTGTAATCTGTAAAAGTATGATTTTTTCTTCGTTCCGTTCTTGCTGCCACAAAAGATTTAAATTACAACAGTATTTGTCCGTGTTCAGTTTAGCCTGCAGCATCAGGCATTTACCAGGGGCACCACGAGGAGGAACGGACTCACCCCCATACACTGCTTAGTCTTCTTCTGCTTATAATTTAGAGCATATATTTTGCTCTTCATTTTGGTCTTATACTTCATGTTCTTCTGCCTTTAGATCTTCTGCTTATTGTTCTTGTGTCTCTTGTTCTGTATCTTGTATTTGTAGCACAACCTTGTACCAGCTGATGTTACTGGGACACGGTTACTAAGCAGGAGGTACCTGTGCTCCAAAGCACTACCAAGGACCAGCAGACGTTGCTGGAACTCGGATACCGAGATGGAGGCACCTAGGCCAAAGGCACTGCGGAGAACCAGTTGACGGTACTGGAACCCGGACGGGTAGCAGAAGGTACAAGAGCCAATGCAAATAACGAGGACCAGCTGACTGTGCTGGAACCCGGAGGGGCAGCAGAAGGAAAAGAGCCAATGGCACAACCGAGGACCAGCTGACGTTACTGGGACACGGTTACTAAGCAGGAGGTACCTGTGCTCCAAAGCACTACCAAGGACCAGCAGACGTTGCTGGAACTCGGATACCGAGATGGAGGCACCTAGGCCAAAGGCACTGCGGAGAACCAGTTGACGGTACTGGAACCCGGACGGGTAGCAGAAGGTACAAGAGCCAATGCAAGTAACGAGGACCAGCTGACTGTGCTGGAACCCGGAGGGGCAGCAGAAGGAAAAGAGCCAATGGCACAACCGAGGACCAGCTGACGTTACTGGGACACGGTTACTAAGCAGGAGGTACCTGTGCTCCAAAGCACTACCAAGGACAAGCAGACATTGCAGGAACTCGGATACCGAGATGGAGGCACCTAGGCCAAAGGCACTGTGGAGAACCAGCTGACGGTACTGGAACTCGGACGGGTACCATAAGGCACCCATGAAAATGTAAGTTGACAGGCCGCAAGCCGTCTGCAGTTACCAAATCACACAGTCCTACAGTGGGTGCTTGTCCTATTTTCACAACGGAAAGAGCCTTTATTTACATATCCCACAGCACACATAGGAATCACCTAAACTGCAGGCACCATAGAGTCGGATAACCGGAATGCAACATGACAGGACAACTTATTTGAGGCTAATTTACGTTGACACTGCCAGGAAACAGCTGTGGTGCTGTAACCAGGGTGGGCATGAGTCAGTACCCGTGCCAATTACTTCCGAGCAACAACTGGCGGTGTTGGAGCCCAGGGATGAGAGGAGGACAGGGTGGAGGCAGCATGACCTTTTGTCGTACACACAGCAGGGGAACAGCTGCCATTACTCAACCCCAGTAACACAGGAGCAAGTGTTGACTGTGCTAACAGCACTTACAGGCAACAACTGGCGGTGTTGGAGCCCAGGGTCCAATGCATCGACTTCAATTGTTTCCACCTCCTCTCAGGAACACAGCACTGTTGATCAACCATCTGTCTCTTCACCGCCTGCCAAATTGCCCAGTCAGTCAGAGAGTTCTGTACAGGAGCCAGCTGAGTCTCTGCTTCTGTTCTCAGAATCTGTTGGTTTGCAAACAGGGGCACAGCCAAGCAGCATTCTGGAATGTGAAGAAGAGGGAGTATGCAGTGATGCGCAACAGCTGTGTCTCTCTGAATCTGAAGAGGCGGGTGAGACAGTGCCGATGGTCAGCACACCGCAGAACGCATCTGATGATGATGAGACTCAGGTGCCAGTTTCTGTTGAGCATGGTGGTGGCCAGACCACCCAACAGCAGCAGGTGTTGGAAGAGGTTAGTGGAGATGATGAGGTCCAAGACCCAACATGGCGTGAGGAACAGGAAGGTGGTGGTAGCAGCTCTGAGGAAGCGATTGCCCCAACGGTACAAACAGGAGGGAGAGTTAGGCTGCATACTCTGTTGCCTGTAGCCTCCATTTTGGCACCTGTTCGGATTTCTCTTACAAAAGTCTAAACGGATGCTCCCAGGACTTGCACTGCGTGGTCCTTTTTTCACACACTTGCAGATGATATTTGCTATGTCAAATGCAAGCTTGTAATCAAAAAGTAAAAAGAGGTAAAGTGTCAGTAACCTCAATACCACAAATATGTGTAAACATGTGCGGAGAAAACACGTACTTGAGTTACAAAGACACACTGAAGATGTACAGTGTATAGAGAATCACTGCATAAGTTTAACTGCATATGTCATGGTTAAATTTGAAATTTTTATTGCACACTTGATGTGAAAAAAGAAAATAGCTATGAGACTACTGACTGACGTTTTGGGCAACGCAGTGGCCTTTATCAAATAGTCGCTGGAAGAGATAGAAAAATTTACAGTCAATGACAATGTATAATATATACAATATATACAATAAATACATAGGGTGAAGAATATATATACATAGGAATTAGGCAACATGTTAAACATTTGGGTGATACTGTAGAACACGGAGAATTATCCCTCTAGGGTATGCGGGTGGATAATGTAGTTTTTTGTTGATTTTTGGGAGTGTGTAGAAAACAGGGGTGATGGGGTATTGAATATTAAGGAATGTCATAGTCTTACAGTCTATGGTGATCAATTAAAGATGTTTTGTCAGGATACGATCAATTTTTTGACAGATGTAAAATGTAGGGTCACAATTGAGTTGTCTGTAGGTTAGGTTAACTGACAGTTGTCTATGAATTTCGGCAATAGATTGGGTCTTATTCATAATAACGATAGCACCCCCCTTATCTGCTGGTTTAATAATAATGTTGGGGTTGTCTTTCAGAGATTTTATGGCTTGTTTATCTGTGGGTGTCAGGTTGTGGCGTATCGGGTGTAGGCCCAATCTCGGCAAACCATCCACGAGCACAGGCTCTGAATGCTGGCATTGCAAAACTCCTGTCCCTTGAAATGCTGTCATTCAGGCTGGTGGAGACTGACAGTTTACGGAACTTAATGGCATTGGCAGTCCCACAATACAATGTGCCAAGCTGATTTTATTTCAGCAGGCAAGCCGTCCCTGGTCTGTAAAAGCATGTTGTTGAGGTTAAAATTAAACATGCGCTACTAAACTCCGTCAGTAGCAATGTCCACCTGACCACCGCTGCGTGGACCAGTATCCATGGCCAGGGACGATACCTTTCCCTTACTGCCCATTGGGTCAATGTTGTGGAGCCGGGTACAGATCTTGCGAGTGGCGCTGTACGTGTTCAGGCAACTACAAGGATTGCGGGAATCAAGTCTGTACACATTGACTCCTCCTTCTCCATTTCCTCAGAAACATCGTTGCAGGAGCCGTCACGGTCTACCTCCACATGGACCCGTGAACGCTTAATAAGAATCTTTAGTTATATAGCGCCAACAGATTACGCAGCGCTTTACAGTTTAACAGTTTCAGAACACAAGTCATAACTAACAACGTTACCAATACAATAATGAAAGCAATATAATCCGCACATGCTCGTGAGAGCTTACAATTTACAAATATGTGGGGGAGATACAAAGTACAGGTGTTTATATACAATGGTGTATTTAGAATGATGGCCCAGCCATTTTGAGGGAGTGAGGGATGGATGGAGATAGTGAATGGGCTACACACACACACTTACACATAGAATGACTTTGATTAGTGAATGTGATAGGCCGCTATGAAGAAATGTGTTTAGAGTGAGCGCCCCAAAAACATGCAAATTGTGGATAGTTCTAATTTCTTGGGGTACAGCATTCCACAGTATTGGCGCAGCGCGGGAGAAGTCTTGGATTCGGGAGAGATGTTCTTTAGGTGTAGGTGGCAATAGCGGGCAACAGATTGTATATGGGAGGTGAAGGAGAGATTGGTGTCAAACATAACACCCAGACAGCGAGCCTGTTGATCGATATGAGCACAGACGTGGCCAAACGTCAACAGGCCGTCCTGAAATTAATTTCCATGGGGAATCAAAGACACACAGCGCTGGAGCTCTGGAATGCCATAAAGCAAGAGAGCGACATGTGTATTTTGCCAGCGAATCTCCAGCCAGGCTTGGTAGTGTGTGACAATGGCCGAAATCTGGTGGCAGGTCTGGGCCTAGGCAACGTCACTCACATACCATGTCTGGCACATGTGCTAAACTTGGTCGTCCAGAGTTTTTTGAGGGACTATCTGGATCTTGATGCACTGCTGCACAAGGTCCGCCTACAGTGCGCTAACTTGCGACGTTCCACCATGGCCAGATCGCGCATTGCAGCTCTGCAACGCAGATTTTGCCTTCCTGAACATCGCATCATATGTGACGTACCCACCAGGTGGAATTCCACGTTACATATGTTGGAGCGGTTGTGTGAGCAGCAGCCAGCAGTAATGGAGTATCAGCTGCATCAGTTGCAATCAACTCGCAATTTGCGCCGTTCACTTCACCACTACTGAGTGGGCCTCTATAATAATAATCTTTATTTATATAGCGCCAACAGATTCCGCAGCGCTGTACAGTTTAACAGTTTCATAACACAAGTCATAAGTGACAACGTTAACAATACAATAATTAAAGCAATATAAGCCGCCCCTGCTCGTGAGACCTTACAATCTACATGAGGAGGGGGAGCTACAAAGTACAGTTGTTTATATACAATGGTTTATTTACAATGATGGTCCAGCCATTTTCAGGGAGTGAGGGATGGATGGAGATAGTGTCACGCTGTATAGCAGATATATATATGTGATGACAATAATCTATATCAAAAGGGCAACATACTATATAACATGCGCATAGCTGTATGATAACATAGATTTACCTGACAGAAAGTCCAGTGGGTCAAAACGGAATCCGTTATACGCTGTCTCCGGCTAGAGGGTGACCGGGGTCTAAGCTGACCCTAACTGGGGTCCTAACTAATCCCTCAACCTGGAGGTACTGTTAAAGGTACAGAGGTCCAGGCCACCAGCGTAAACCCTGTCTCCTATCAATCCCTGCCAACTGTATTCTAGTCCTAAGAAGGACCCTGAATACCACCAAAGGGAATGACCAGGTAACGGTTAATGAACAGAAAGACATACAAGAAGATAAGAAATAAAGTAAATAAAGTCTTACATACAACACTCACACACAGTAGGAACACCTTAGGTCTCAGAGATAAACTATAAGCTGTAAGAGTAAAAACAACTAAGGAGCTCTTAGCTTAAGTATTCCCAGAACCGATCCAGTCTGCTAAACTATATGAATGCTTTCACCGGCCTCCAACACCCAGACTGGCAGGAATATAAAGGAAACTAATTAGAACATAATCCAAAGCAGCCGGGCGAGGCTGGACCTAGTCTTAGCAAAGAGCTAGGTAAAATTAACTCTCTCATAACCAAACACAAAGAAACAGCAGCTCAGCTGTGAGAAGTCAGAATGTGCAATCGCGACGATCTTCGTGGCGATGCACCCATGACAGTACCCCCCCTTCTACGAGGGGCCTCCGGACCCTCATGACCAGGTCTGTCCGGGTAAATTGTGTGAGAGGTCCGAACCAATCGATCTGCGTTATCATCAGACGCAGGGACCCACGTCCTCTCCTCAGGACCATACCCCCTCCAATGAACCTCCACGTTATCATTGACTACCACTGAAGGAGGAGGTAAAGGTGACGGTATGACTGGTGCCACATACTTTTTAAGTAATGACTTGTGAAACACATTATGAATTTTAAACGTAGGAGGGAGGTCCAGACGAAATGCCACAGGATTAATTATGAACTGATCCTGTACGGCCCGATGAATCTGGGACCCAACCTCCAGGAGGAAACTTTAAGTTTTATATTCCTGGTAGACAACCAAACCAGATCGTTCACCCTCAGATCTAGACCAGAAACTCTCCTCCTATCAGCCATCCGTTTGTAAGGGTTCTCCGTAACCTTCAGTCTTAAGCGATCTGGAACTATCAGTCTCCCTGGAAGTCCCACAGGGGCGTCCCCCTGAGCCCCCAATACCTCCCCCTCAAGCTCAGAGGATACAGCTGACACTACAACTCCCTCCTGAGGAATAGGAACCGGAACATCCGTCTTCCCGACCCCTGGGAAAGTACGAGATAAGGCATCAGGAAGCAACTTTATTGAGAAGTCATATGTGCGATGAGGAGGTAACTCTTTACACCCCTCCTCTGAGAACTTCTCCCAAAAGTCCTCTAGAAAAGGAGGCAAAGTCCCAGGCACAACCGCACCGATGACCGTGCTCATGCAGTTATTCTTGCAAAATTCACCCCACTGGCTTATCTTTCTGGATTGCCAATCAATCACTGGGTTATGTTTAGCCAACCAAGGAAGTCCCAACACAATAGGAGCAGGCAGACCCTCCAACACATAACAAGACAATTGCTCTTTATGTATTGCCCCTACTCGCAGATCTATGTTATGAACAGCTTGTACCAAGCTACCTTGACCAAGAGGTCTAGAATCAATAGAGAGTATAGGGACCGGTTTGGCCAATACACTCAGTTGCATACCATGCACCTGGGCAAACCGAGTGTCCACCAGATTAGCCCCGGACCCACTATCAAGAAAAACAGAAATCCTCTCAGTTCTAGTACCAATCACCACCTCCGCAGGCACGAGAAACTGAGAGGGATTTGGGGACGAAATACACACTCCCAGGTTAACTCCTTGGTTCAAAGAGGTCCGGGATGGACACCCCCCAACAAAATGTCCCTCTCTCCCGCAAAAGAAACACCTTCTAGTCTTGCGGCGCACCGCTGATTCCCTCCTACGAAATGATGTCCTTCCCAACTGCATAGGCTCATCCGAACAGACAAGGGGAACCTCAACATAAGGGACTTTAGTAGTAGGTGGAGTCATCACGGGAGGCGGAGTTACCTCGCGTCTTCCCCGAAGACGTCTATCAATGCGAATAGCGAGGGCCATAGCAGCCTCCAGTGATGGAGGAGAATCATACTGAGCCAACACATCTTTTAATTTGTCAGACAACCCTTGACAAAACTGGCTCCTAAGAGCTGGGTCATTCCACTGAGTATCTGTTGCCCATCTACGGAACTCAGAAGAATATTCCTCCGCTGGACGATTTCCTTGCCGTATTTTACGTAACCTTGTCTCAGCAAGGGAGACTCGATCCGGATCATCATATACCAGACCCAGGGCAGTAAAAAATCGATCCACTGACTGGAGATCTGGGGAGCCTGGAGGAATAGAGAACGCCCAAGATTGAGGATCCCCTTGTAAGAGCGAGATAACAATTCCCACCCTCTGCTCTTCACTCCCAGATGACCGAGGCCGCAGCCGAAAGTACAATTTACATGCCTCCCGGAAAGTAAAAAATTTGTCCCGCCCACCAGTGAACCTGTCCGGGAGAGCAACCTTAGGTTCAGATCTGGTTTGCTCCGGGGGGGACAAAACCTTGGACTTAATGTCTGCCAACTCCATGGACAATCCCTGCAACTGCCGGGCCAGCTGGGCTACTGGATCCATGATAGCTGGGGAGAATCTTTAGTATGGGCCGGTGAAAATGTCACGCTGTATAGCAGATATATATATGTGATGACAATAATCTATATCAAAAGGGCAACATACTATATAACATGCGCATAGCTGTATGATAACATAGATTTACCTGACAGAAAGTCCAGTGGGTCAAAACGGAATCCGTTATACGCTGTCTCCGGCTAGAGGGTGACCGGGGTCTAAGCTGACCCTAACTGGGGTCCTAACTAATCCCTCAACCTGGAGGTACTGTTAAAGGTACAGAGGTCCAGGCCACCAGCGTAAACCCTGTCTCCTATCAATCCCTGCCAACTGTATTCTAGTCCTAAGAAGGACCCTGAATACCACCAAAGGGAATGACCAGGTAACGGTTAATGAACAGAAAGACATACAAGAAAGATAAGAAATAAAGTAAATAAAGTCTTACATACAACACTCACACACAGTAGGAACACCTTAGGTCTCAGAGATAAACTATAAGCTGTAAGAGTAAAAACAACTAAGGAGCTCTTAGCTTAAGTATTCCAGAACCGATCCAGTCTGCTAAACTATATGAATGCTTTCACCGGCCTCCAACACCCAGACTGGCAGGAATATAAAGGAAACTAATTAGAACATAATCCAAAGCAGCCGGGCGAGGCTGGACCTAGTCTTAGCAAAGAGCTAGGTAAAATTAACTCTCTCATAACCAAACACAAAGAAACAGCAGCTCAGCTGTGAGAAGTCAGAATGTGCAATCGCGACGATCTTCGTGGCGATGCACCCATGACAGATAGTGAATGGGCTACACACACACACAGTTACACGTAGAATGACTTTGATTAGTGAATGTGATAGGCTGCTCTGAACAAATGTGTTTTGAGTGTGGAAGTAGGGCTGTTAATGGGGATGTTGAAGTCTCCAAGGATAAGGGTTGGTACTTCTGAGGACATGAAAGTGCGGCAGCCAGGCAGAGAAGTGGTCAAGGAACTGTGTGGGCGAGCCTGGGGTCCGATATATTACCGCTACTCTAAGGGAGAGGGGACGAAAGAGCCTGATGGTGTGTACCTAATAATTTTCAAAATCTTAATATAAAATTTACATGTTACATATTTACATCTAGTATAAAACATTTAACCATTAAGCCTACTTACAGAACAAGGAAGTGTAAAAAAAACTTGTGCTTAAAAAATAAGTGCAAATTAAATGTGAGAAGGGCAGTGTAACAAATAATTTAGGAAAAAGATAAACTAACATCAAGTGCTGTGTGCTGTGTAAGAGCCAGACACATTAAACATGAAATCAGTCTGGAATAGCGGTGATTTTCTCCCCATAACCCGAGTAACATTCTGGGAGAGGGGTGTAGAGTCAACGATCAGCAACTAGCTACGGTAGATCAAATACCTGAAAAAAAAAAAAAAAATGGTTATTTAACATTCATAAGATACATGTTATTTTATCAAAAAAAAATTAAATATTTAACATTCATAAGATACATTGTATTTAAAAAAAAAAATATAAATTTATTTAACATTCCTAAGATAAAAAATTTTTTTAAACATAAAAACTATAATACACAGCAGGATCTTTAGTAAAAACCAGACTTACCACTGTAACCTCTTAATCCTTGCAAGCTTCAACACAACGTTGACAAGGTACACAGCAGGGGTGGTCGGTCTCCTAGACAACGAGCAAACTCCTTCATGTTGAGAGAGGCCACCATCTCCTTAGCTTTCTGGTACTTTTTGGGGAATGAGCTTGTCTCCAACCAGCCAGGAATATTCATTGAATGGCACACCATGGTTTGGTATTAGCACCCAGTACCAAAAGTGAAGCCAACCACAGTTCCCATTTCTCATGAACTTTATTTGATATACTGGCTGGCCAAACATTAGTTTCTCACAAAGGAGCTGAAGACCCTGAGTGGCAGTAGGTGCAAGTCTCTCCAGCATGACCTGTTTGTTAGATATTTGCCGTCTACACCTAAAGAACATCTCTAGAATCCGCCCTTTTCTCACCATGGAAACAACAAAAACCCTCACTGTAGCATTGATCCACTCCCGCCTGGACTACTGCAATGCTCTATTACTTGGCCTCCCCATTACTCGACTATCCCCTCTCCAGTCCATCCTTAATGCAGCAGCCAGGGTCATCCATCTGGCTAATCGGTACTCGGACGCGTCCGCTCTTCGCCAGTCCTTACACTGGCTGCCCATTCATTATAGGATCCAATTCAAAGTACTGGTTCTCACCCACAAAGCTCTCCACAGTGCAGCACCCCCCTACATCTCCTCCCTCATTTCTATCTATCGGCCTAACCGACTGCTGCGCTCTGCAAATGACTTTCGACTAACCTCTGCAGTAATCCGTACCTCCCACTCCCGACTCCAAGACTTCTCCCGCGCTGTGCAAATCCTCTGGAATGCTCTACCACAAGAAATTAGGACTATCCACAATTTGCCTGGTTTCAGGCGCTCCCTCAAAACACATTTGTTCAGAGTGGCCTATCACATTCAATAAGCAAAGTCGTTCTATGTTTAAGTGTGTATGTGGAGCCCATTCACTACCTCCATCCATGCCTCACTCCCTCAAGATGGCTGGACCATCATTGGAAATGCACCATTATATTACACACCTGTACTTTGTATCTCCCCCACCTCATTGTAGATTGTAAGCTCTCACGAGCAGGGTCGGCTTATTTTGCTTTAATTATTGTATTGTTAACGTGTTACCTATGACTTGTGTTTTGAAACTGTTAAAGTGTAAAGCGCTGCGGAATATGTTGGCGCTATATAAATAAAGATTATTATTATTATTATATCAGAGGGAGAAGAGGATTGGGCCTTGACAAGGTGCCCGATTGCATCTTAAGTCTTATTGAATGTTGGAGCCAGTCCACCGTACAAAAGCAGCCATAAAGTGTCCGGGTACCTGCTTGGATTTCGATCAAAATGAAGACTACTTTGATGTACATGTACACCAATTCGAGAAAAATGACAAGGATGAGGCAGTAAGACACGCTCAGCAGAGTACAAGCAGCATTGCTTGAAGAAGTAACTTGAGCGTGATCAAAATTGAATAAATTAAAATCTCAGACTACAGTGAACACAACTCTTAGCTGTGAAAGGGCTTTTTGTGTCCTTCTACAGTGTTTTCAACCAATGTATTGGATACGGATGGAAGCACGTCACACTATAATTTCAATTGAATGGAGCAGCAAGAATTACACTAAAGAAAAAAAAAAAAAAGAGTGAGAGTGACATGTGCAGATGCCTACATACAGCGTTGTATGCCGAGCAAACTGCAGCGCGTCACCTGCACTCACACACACACCTTGCAGAGCTGTGAAAAAAACACTGCAAGGCAAAAGGAAGATGTACACAGCGGTTGGTAAAGTAGCCTGCCTAAAGCACAGTACACAAAATCGCAATCCTAACTGTCCCTCAGAGTCAGCAGAGCAGCGTTCTGTCCCAAACTGAATTAACAGCACAGTGACGCTAAAATGGCGGCTTTATCCCACAACAATACCTTCCTTGTGTCACGGTTAGGGTAGCGGTGTGTCTATTATATGAGTGTCTGTAAAATGTAACGTTACGCAGACTTATTCTGCCCTTGGACGCAAAAATAAGACAGCAGTAATCATTTACTGTATAAAACTCCACCTATGCGCAACAAAACAAGCACGTTCCCTCTTACGGTTCCTGCGCTGACATGTGAGTAGGAGTTTGGAGACGTTCCTGAATTTATCCCAGGTATCCAAGCATATCAGGCCGAAGGAGAGCATTAAAACCACCCACGTGGTGACTTAAATATGGTGAATCGAAACAGTGAAGAACTGTAGGTCGATGCGAATGAATGTGCGATCACATGACACACGTTTATAATAACCCTTGCTAGACACGAGTAACTTTGTAGACATTTGGACACACCTGAACCCAGATGGCAGTGAATATTCATTTTATTCGGCGCCACATGACTTTGGTCCAGAATAGATTATATATTGCTAGCACAGGAGCTATTAAGGGGAGTGGAAGAGGCAGATGTGCACAGCGTAGCTATATATGACCACGCGCCCGTATCAGTGACCCTGCCAGATATGGTGCAGATGGGGTCAAACCAAACTTGGCGCTTCCCGACCCATTTGTTAATGGATGAGAAGTTTCGACATTTATGTGAAGCAATGGTGTTTTTAATATGTAAGGGATAATGGAGATACTAGGGATAGGCCGGAACTTTTATGGGCAGCAGGGAAGGGAGAATGCGCGGGAAACTAATAGGTTATCAGACAACGCTAAAAAAGAAGATGGCGACAAACTACTCGCAGGCTAGCAGGATATTACGCGATAGGTACACGGCAAACAAGACAAGTTCATCAACACAGGTTAAAAATAGATGTAAGCAGGCTAAGGCTGACTTACACGTATGGGTATATCGACGAGAGAGAAGCAGTAATAACAATTATAGAGCCGATGTATATCGTTATGGTAGCAAATGAGGGAGACTATTAGCACGACTAGCGAAAGGAAATCACATTCGTCATCAACATATTACAGCGTTAACGAATAAACATGGGATATGAACACAGACCCTCGAACCATAAACACCATTCTACAAGAATACTACTCAGACTTATATAAGGTGGAACATACGGATAGTGAGGAGGGTAACACCTTTGTAGATGGAATACGTTACCATCCACCCACAAACTATCAGCTTTCCTTTTAAAAAACAAATTGAGGTGACGGAAGTGACAGCGGCGATAAGTTACTTTAAATACGGGAAAGCCAGGATTGACGGGTTTACGCCAAATTATTAAAATTATTGAGTGAGGATATCCCGTCCACATTGGTACGCACCTTCAATCATATATTGGAGACAGGGGGGTTGCCCAGCCATTCAAACATGTCACACATGAAGTTGCTACAAAAACCAAACAAACCTTCACATCTGCCTGGATCCTATCGTACATTCTCACTCATTGACCATTTATCAAGATTTTGTCAGGATCATGGAAGATCTTTTGGTAGCATTGTTCCTACGTGTAGGGCGATCACAAGTGGCCTTTGTTAGCTACTTTGTTGGCTACTATCAGTCTCACTATGCATAACACATGTGTGCAGTGGGCAGTATTACCTTTGCCTTCGGTGGAGTAGGAAAACCCTCTCCTATCGAAGTTTTAGTTGGGGAGATGGAAGTTTGACACCGGGACCTGAATTGTAATACTTAAATGTGACAGGTGACAAATTTGTTAAGGCGCAACTACGGGGCCCCCTACGTTGAGTCTAGCCCATGAAAATTTATGGTTGTCAATGGGGAACCCCAACCCCCGGGGCAGCTACGTATTTAAACAATTAGAGCTGAACCAAGATTTGCTGTATCGGGTTTTATAAAATACATGTTGAAATTTTTTAGCAATTGCTGCTACCGCAGTCATATCGGAGGTTGGTAATGGACTTAGCGCATGCGCATGTACTGGGTGACATTTGTGCCAAAAGAAAACCCTACACAGAATTATACAACGGTTTTACTGGCTGGGGTCTATCAAGAAGTTAAACGGTATTGTAACTCTTGTCGCATGCGCCGTACACAGTCCTCAGCCTCATTTGTAAGTCCCTTGGTGCCATTAAAAAATTTTAGAGGTCCAGTTTGAGAGAATACCCATGGATCTGGTGGAGCCGGTTAATAAATCAGCAAGGGGTCATCACAGGGGCAATAAAAGGGGCACTGTGTGGGTCACCAGTTTTTGAGCACACCCGAGTTCAAAAGAGAATTCATTGTCCAGACTGATGCGTCAGAGGTAGGTCTGGGTGCCGTGTTGTCTCAGGACTGGAGCTTAACGGGGAGGAGCATCCCCCTTAGTTTCCTGAGTCGAAAACTTACTCCATCAAAAAACAGGACAGCATTGTAGAGAGAGAGTGCCTGGCGATAAAGTGGGCCCTGGAGTCGTTGCCCTACTATTTGTTGGGGATAACATTTGTTTTGTAAATGATCTTTCCCTGTGACTGGCAGTGTTGTAGTCCAGGGAGTAGAGTTCGGTGGTAGAAAGATGAACATAACGGAGACTTGGAAAACGTTGGCAAACAGTTATTAATCTGAAAAACGGACAGGCAAATTCAGGTGAGATCCATGCCTTGTTCATTTTCAGAAAAATAAGCCGGTCTACATTGTCTGAGGATAGTCGCCATGCGACGGTCTGTTAGTACACCACCTGCAGCACTAAAGACGCGCTCAGATAATACACTGGCAGCGGGCAAGCCAGCACCTCAAAGCATACCACACATCAAATACAAATATAAACAGTAATAATAATATTATCAATAAAAAATGAAATTGCACACACAGTACACAGACACAGCTTCATATGTGTGTATGAGAGAGTGTTTCTGTGTGTAGTTCATGCCTCTGCCTAGAAGATCAGTCTTGCTAAATCTTTAACAATGACCCCTGTTCTGTTCTTAAAATGGTGGATGCTGAACTGCTTCTCAGCCCCTCATACACAATCATTATGTGGCACTGCTGGGCTCAGTCAGAGCATCAGATTGAACTAGGCTGTCGGTCATTCTCATAGAACATTTTGTTCAGCAGTTCATCTAGTTCATTTAGTTCAGAGGTCACATGATGATTTCCTATCAGCTCCTCACAGGATAGGGTGGAGAAAAACTGAACTAAATGAACTAATTCTTTTGAATAATCTTTTCAGTGAACTAGTTCATGGTGAACTAATCACCAAAATTAACTAGATTTCCCATCACTATGGTGTACACCTTGGTGGCGCTGTCACAAAACTTCGCCAATTTGTAACATACCAGCTCTTGCCCTGTGCAGAGGCGCTGCTTGTGCTCTCTTTGTTTGCAGAGGTGTCTACTAATGCCTCGACGCACCGAGCTGCTTTGTAAAGCAGTAGCAGCGCAGCGCTCTCGGCTGGAATGGAGAACATTTATGGATTTCAACAGTGTGTCTTGGTCCTCCAACATTTTACGGTCCCGGTTCTACGGTTGTGATGAGGCTTTGTAAGTTGTCCCAGATAGCGAGGGTCTAGGAGGGTGTACACCCAATAATTGACGTGGTGAGAATGTGGCCGATGCAGCGGTGTTTCTCAGGCAGTGCAGCATGAAATCAACCATGTGCTGCAGACTCACAAATGGCCAACAAACGCTGTCCTCTGGAAGAGCGTCACACTAATATATTTTTGTAAATTTAAAATAGAATAAGCAGCAGCAATTTTTGAAAAATTACAAGGATGAGCCAGTGACAGACACTCAGCAGAGTACACGCTGCGGTGGTTGAGTGGAGCGGGATCTACACTCCTACAAAAAAATGAAACCTCAGACTACAGTGAACACTGAAACACAACTGTTCACTTGCTGTGAAAGGCCTTTTGTGGACTTCTATTAAGTTTGCAAGCATGTATTGTATTTTGATGAAGAGCGTCACACTAATATATTTTGTTAAATTTAAAATAGAATAAAGCAGCAGCAATTTTTGAAAAATACAAGGATGAGCCAGTGAAGACATCAGCAGAGTACACGCTGCGGTGGTTGAAGTGGGCGGGATCTACACTCCTACAAAAAATGAAACCTCAGACTACAGTGAACACTGAAACACAACTGTTCACTTGCTGTGAAAGGCCTTTTTGTGGACTTCTATTAGTTTGCAAGCAATGTATTGTATTTTGATGGAAGACGTACACTAATATATTTTTGTAAATTTAAAATGAATAAAGCGCAGCAATTTTTGAAAAATTACAAGGATGAGCCAGTGACAGACACTCAGCAGAGTACACGCTTGCGGTGGTTGAAGTGGAGCGGGATCTCACTCCTACAAAAAAATGAAACCTCAGACTACAGTGAACATGAAAACACACTGTTCACTTGCTGTGAAAGGCCTTTTTGTGGACTTCTATTAAGTTTGCAAGCAATGTATGTATTTTGATTGAAGAGCGTCACACTAATATATTTTTGTAAATTTAAAATAGAATAAAGCAGCAGCAATTTTTGAAAAATTAAAGGATGAGCCAGTGACAGACACTCAGCAGAGTACAGCAGCATTAGTTGAAGTAAAGGGGAGCGTGATCTGCACTCAAAAAAAAAAATAAAAAATCACAGACTGCCAGTGAACACTGAAACACAACTGTTCACTTGCTGTGAAAGGCTCCATTGTGGGACTTCTATAGTATTTGCAACCAAGGTATTGTATACGGATGGAAGCGCGTCACACTATTATTTTCAATTACATGGAGCAGCAAGAATTACACTGAAGAAAAAAAAAAAGAGTCTGTGAGTGACACGTACAGATGCCTACAGACAGCGTTGCATACAGAGAAACTGCAGCGTCACCTGCATCACACACACCTTGCTGAGCTGGTTAAAACAACACTGCAGGCAAAGGAAGCTTTAACACAGCGGTTGGTGCTAGCCGGCCTACAGCACAGTACACTAAATCGCAATCTCTAATGTCCTCAGAGTCAGCACAGCAGCGTTTGTCCCTTACTGAATTCACAGCACAGTGACGCTAAAATGGCCGCGGCGCCTTTTATACACTGAAGAAAAAAAAAAAAAGAGTCTGTGAGTGACACGTGCAGATGCCTACAGACAGCGTTGCTTGCAGAGCAAACTGCAGCGTCACCTGCACTCACACACACTTGCTGAGCTGTTTAAAACACACTGCAGGCAAAAGGAAGCTTTACACAGCGGTTGGTGCTAGCTGCCTACGCACAGTACACTAAATCGCAATCTCTAACTGTCCCTCGAGTCAGCAGGCAGCGTTCTTTCCCTAACTGAGTTCACAGCATCAGTGACGCTAAAATGGCGGCGGCGCCTTTTATAGGCATTCGACATCATTTCACGCAGCCAATCACAGCCATGCCATTAGTTAAGATGACCGCAGCATTCAGGAATGTGCCCACACTTCATAAGATTCATCTTGGCTGACTAACATCACATTGCCTCTCAAGAATTATGGACTTCCGATTCCGTATACGATATGAAAAAGTATCGGAATTAAGTATCGGAATTCCGATAACGCGAATATCGGCCGATACCGATACTTGCGGTATCGGAATGCTCAACACTCATATGACTCGTTGCTCCTGAATCAATAACCAACCAAGTGATGATTTCCTATCAGTTACTTTAAATGTGCCATTTCCAATTATTTTCACATGAATCAAAATTGTGTTTTTCACCTTCTGTATAATTATCTTTATAGTGTAATTTTGTTTTCTGCTTCCATATAGTACAGTCTTTCTTTAAATGACCTTTTTCTTACATCTGAAGCATTCTCTTGTCTCTTTATTATAGGTTTTTTTTGGTTCTGTAGCTTTAAGAGCATTCCATTATCTTTTTCAGTAGAAGAATCATTGCTTTGTTCTTTCCTTCTCTGTATTCATCTATGAATCTTGTTTTCACAAACTCTAATGTAATGTCAGTTTCTGGTTTTGTCTTAGTGATTTATTAAAGCTTTATGAATCTGGTAAACTGCACAATAAAATTGCTGCTATTTGGCTTTCTTTAATGTCTTCACCAATTAGATCTAGCGTGATATCACTTCCATCATTGAGAATATGTGCTTCTGCATGTCACGTCTGCATGTAGTCTGTACTGTAAGCTTTCTTAGTAGAAATAACTGGATTTAAGCGGGGTCTCCATATAGCTTTCTTAATTCTTCCCACATTCCTTTCGCTGTTTCTTCATTTCTTATATGTATTAATTGGCATCATCCACTAATAAGTGATGGTTAGCTTCGCTTGTCTATTTTTCTTATCCATGTCTGATTTATCTGATTGGTCTATCTGTAGTGATTACTTCCCATAAATCATCTTTAGACAATAACATCCTACTTTGAACTTCCTTAGCTGATAGTTCTCATCATTCAGTTTAGCTACTGTGAGTTTTAGCTCTGTGTATTCACATTTTTAACTTATCTTACTTGTTTGGAGAGACTTGCACTGAAGAATTCTTCTCGCATTCACCGGGTCTTGCTGAGAGTTCCAATGTCCTGGGTATCTGTATTCTTGGGTGTCTGGGATCTGTGTGTCTGGATTCTCTGTATTGGGTCGCTGTATCTGGGTGCTGTGTTGGGCGTCTGGGTGTCTGGGTGCCTGGGCCATAACTGTGCACAGCTTCTGATCCCACCTTTGCAGAGGAAACTTCCAGAGCAAGTTGCATGGGATAACAAGCGTTTACTACATGACGTGAGGTAAAAGAATAATGCACAGACATTACAGCATTGCATCAGCAAGAGGAACAAAACAAAAGTGAAACTAAACAGAGACTAATTCTTATACAATACATTAAAGAAGGAACGTTACAAACATCGTCATCTACTGTCAGGTCAGAATAAAGTCTTCTGTTACACATATATATAAGTTCTTATCTGTTGCATATGACACCCCTGCTTGCTCAGGGCCAGCACTTGCAATATTACCTCTCCCGGCTCCACCGCTGTGACGTCATCCGCGTTTCTGACAGTGACATTAGGTCAGGAGAGTGCGATGATGTATGCTGTCGCCCCTGCCTAACATCAC
>JARQOD010000007.1:129884605-129948750 GCA_033576555.1 Oophaga sylvatica
AATTCAGTCCTGGCATTTGAAATCACACAGGCCCATGTTGTCCCCGTCCCCAAGAACCAGATGGCATTTACACTATTACTAATATTACCCTGGATGGAGGAAAGGAAAATTTTCCACAAGACCAATATTCCTAATGATACCCGTAGCCTGCAGGGGTAAGTGACGGAGTCAGCGACTTTGTGCTCCATCACAACTCTTAACAGTATGGGTGTCTTGAGAACACAGATTCTGTTAACAACGTAGCAGACAAGGCAGCCCATGACCAGACAGGCCCTCCTGGCATTTACCACAATTTCCAGATGGCCAGTCTGGCCCTGGCTGTGACCTTGCTTACTCTGCCCCCAAAAATTCTTTGGGTGGAGGAGGCCCCCAATTAGGACTTTTGCCTTGCGTTCACATGATTTCTATGTGTTCCCCTGGATGAAACCACTGATTTTGGTGGAACAGTCAAATGTCTCAAGTGTATAAGGACCTCCAAAATATCCCATTACAAATGATGTCAGGGGAGAGAAGGATCGGGCAGCAGGAATCTCAATGCCCAATCATTTTGTTTTCAGGGGAGATAAGCTGCTGTCAGAGGCAATAGCTTTCTCCTCTCTCCCTCTCTCCCCATTGATAACAGAAGAATGCTCAACTGAGTGCTCATATGTATGGGGTAGTCGGGAAAGATGAGTGTCTGCTAAATGAACATTTGTCTGCGAGCTGCCTCAGTAGATATAAATGCAGGGAGTAGGCTCTAAACTCTGCCAGTATTTAGCCATACAACAGCACACATTGCCTATAGGTTGCAAACTGCTATGTATACTATGCATTATAGGTTTATGCAGTGGCAGTATATACAGTAAGTATAGTAATATATGAGCCTAGAAACTGGTCTGTTCATAGAGGATTGCCTAGGCTGGATATAGTTGCATATGACCAGCCAAGGTCTGTATAATTACAATAATGGGAGAATAAAGAATCAATGCAATAAGGATGTGCACACCCAATAAATGAATAAGTATATACAGTATGGCATGTTACGCACAGGCATTATGCCAGGACTCAATCTAAATTGTGACAGCACAGCATTTAATCTTAATTTTGCCAGACATATATTTTCAGTAGGCCAGGAGACATAGAATATTGTTCATTAGAGTCAACGTTTAAAGGTCATTGTTCATATGAGCCTAAATGTTGACTCTAATGAATGATAGTCTATGTCTCCTGGCCTACTGACAATATACGTCTAGCATAATTAAGATTAAATACTGTGTCGTCACATAAAGGGTCTGAGAATAAATGACAGATCATCTTACCTGATGAGTAGGATGAGAAAACAGGTTGCCAAATACAATCCAATGGTAAATATATATGCTAACTGCATATTATATGGAGCTAGACTGGTATCTTTATTGATGGTACTATTTGTATAATATCCATAGTACATAACTGTCTTTTCAAAGTAGCCCTAAAAAGAAAAAAAATGTGATATATTTTCAAGCAGGTTTCCATTTACGAGTGGGCTGATTTAAAAGGTTGATGCTTCCCCTTCACTCTTTTTTATTTGCTTTTTTATTTTTTTTATTGCTGGGCGGTATTTATTTTCACTGGGGCCAGCATGGACTAAAAACTTTAAAAAAAATGTATTCTCATGTACCAATTACCTGTCATGCTTCCAAAGCACAACCCAGGTCCCCACTAGCCTTCGTGGTTTATTTTCCAGCGGAGATGGCTTTTGCCCACTGCAGCCTATGAGTTGCCGCAGCAGTGACTAACTGGGCTCATATAAAAAAATTAGGGGACAACCCAACAACCTCTTTAAACTCAAGCTAAATTTTACTTCTGTGAACCTGTGATCTGTAAACGATTGAAGATCAACGTAAGTTGAAGGTTGACTTGAATGCAAAATCTCAAACAGGGCCCCCCAACTCTCATGGGTCTTTAATAGTATTGGTCTTCTCATATGAGTCAATGGGACCTATTGAGCCACTCTTGGCTTCAGGGCTGGGGTGCGACTGCAACCTTTGCATCGATAATAGTTAAGCCACTGGCAAAGATAGTAGTAACAGTGGTGAATATGCCACCCACGTTATAAATATCTACATAGTCCTCTTTATTGGACACAAGGGTTCCTTTACATACTGTAACTTGTGATCTTGCTGAGAGTTAACCTCTTCTCTCCATACTTACCGCTCCTGTTAAAAGCTCTAGACCCGTGAACGATAAGTTGTTCGGTGCCATGTCAACAAATTGAGGAATGGTTATAAAACTGAAGTTCACCACAAACGAGAAGATGTTGAACATCAGCAGCCACTTGATGAAATTGAAGAAAGAAAGTATACTTGTTCCAAATCTTCCTCCTATGGATTTCAGGGTGCCATGCCAAAGCTGGAGTGCCTCAAATACCTCTGACGTCACCTGCTTGGATCTCCGTAATGACTGATGAGGAAGACAAACGTGGATGAAAACAACACAGTTCTACCAGCAGTGTTGATTCCTCAACCACCACTTCATTAAGAATTTTAATTAACCTAATTTAAAGAATTAAAGGCTTGTTCCAAAAAATCAAGTTACCCGCTTTCCTCTGGGCATAGGGGTTAACCGCTGGGGGTATTAGGCCACTAGGACATATGTGCCTCCATAAGGCTAGCATGGCATCTGTTTATGGGTGCCTCCATAAGACTAGCATGGCATCTGTTTATGGGTGCCTCCATAAGACTAGCATGACATCTGTTTATGGGTGCCTCTATAAGACTAGCATGACATCTGTTTATGGGTGCCGCCATAAGACTAGCATGGCATCTGTTTATGGGTGCCTCCATAAGACTAGCATCGCATCTGTTAATGAATGCCTCCATAAGACTAGCATGGCATCTGTTAGTGAGTGCCTCCATAAGACTAGCATGGCATCTGTTTATGGGTGCCTCCATAAGACTAGCATGGCATCTGTTTATGGGTGCCTCCATAAGGCTAGCATGGCATCTGTTTATGGGTGCCTCCATAACTACCAGCATGGCATCTGTTTAAGGGTGAAGGATGTCACTGTTAGTCACAGTCAAAAGAAAAACAAAAACACAATAAAAACACATCCCAATGGTCATTAATATGTACTTGCACCTACAGGCAAATCCAGTTTTGACTTTTCCATTTAGAAAGCATTAATAATTGCAATATAATAATTGCTGCATAATGCTACAGCTCATGGTGCGTGATGACGGTAGAAAACACCCAAGCAAGCTACCAAATACATCATTTTATGGAAAAAATATAAATATGGTCAATTGGAGGAGCGCTATGGCTATAGAGCACACTGCAATGGATTAGTAGCAAACAAAACTTTTATTAGACCACTATTGTCTTACCAAATACATCATATCCTCCTCCTGGAACTGTCCTCTGCCTTTGACACAGTGTACCATTCCCTATTACTACAGACGTTCTCATCTCTTGGTATCACAGACTTGGCCCTATCTTGGATCGCGTCATACCTAACAGACCGGACATTCAGCGTCTCCCACTCGCACACCACTTCCTCACCACGCCCCCTATCTGTCGGAGTCCCGCAAGGTTCAGTCCTAGGGCCCCTGCTCTTCTCCATCTACACCTTCGGCCTCGGACAGCTCATAGAATCTTACAGCTTTGAATATCACCTCTATGATGATGACGCACAGATCTACATCTCTGGACCAGATATCACCTCCCTACTAAACAGAATCCCTCAATGTCTGTCCGCTATTTCATTCTTCTTCTCCACTAGATTCCTCAAAGCTTAATATGGACAAAACAGAATTCATTATCTTTCCCCCATTTCACACAACCCCTCTAATGTACCTATCAATTAATGTAAACGACTGCCCACTCTCTCCAGTCCCACAAGCTCGCTGCCTCGGGGTTATCCTTGACACTGATCTCTCTTTTAAACCACATATCCAAGCCCTCTCCACCTCCTGCCGACTTCAACTCAAAAATATCTCACGTATCCGTACATTCCTCAACCAAGAATCTGCAAAAACCTTAGTCCATGCCCTCATCATCTCCCGCCTCGACTACGGCAACCTCCTGCTCTGTGGCCTCCCCTCTAACACTCTCGCATCCCTCCAATCTATTCTAAACTCTGCTGCCCAACTAATCCACCTGTCCCCCCGCTATTCCCCGGCCTCTCCCCTCTGTCAATCGCTGCACTGGCTCCCCATTACACAAAGACTCCAGTTCAAAACCCTAATCATGACATACAAAGCCATCCACAACCTGTGTCTTCCATACATCTGTGACCTCGTCTCCCGGTACTTACTTGCACACAACCTCCGATCCTCACAGGATCTCCTCCTCTCCTTCCCTCTTATCTCCTCTTCCCACAATCGCATACAAGATTTCTCCCGCGCATCCCCCCTACTCTGGAACTCTCTACCACAACATATCAGACTCTCGCCTACCATGGAAACCTTCAAAAAGAACCTGAAGACCTACCTCTTCCGACAAGCCTACAACCTGCAGTAACCACCGATCCACCAAACCGCTGCATGACCAGCTCTACCCTCACCTACTGTATCCTCACCCATCCCTTGTAGATTGTGCCCCTCGCGAGCAGGGTCCTCTCTCATACTGTACCAGTCGTAACTTGTATTGTCTAAGATTACTGTACTTGTATTTATTATGTATACCCCACCTCACGTAAAGCGCCATGGAATAAATGGCGCTATAATAATAAATAATAATAATAATAATATCTGTTATGTTTCGGTAGCTGAGGAGTGCAGGTAAAAAAGGCAATACACTAGAGCAGTTGGAATCTATGAGATTGCAGTACCCTGACTAACCACCACAACTAGAGGCAGCCGTGGAGCGTTCCTACGTTGGTCCTAGACGCCTCGTCACAGCCTGAGAAACTAACTACACCTAAAAATAGATATAGGAAAGCTATCTGCCCCGGAGCAGAACCCCAAAGACAATAGAAAGCCCCCAAACATGTAATGGCGGTTAGACAAGAAGAAATACTGACACAGACAGAAAATAGTATGAGCAAACGCTGGGGCCCAAACTAACTAAATAGAAAAGGATAGGAAGGGCACTTACTGCAATCCCAAAAAACCCTGAAAAGCACCAACTCTACTAATTTCAAAATCACCTGAGATCACACGACCTCTACCACCTAAATTAGTTCTCTGGTGTAACAAAATCAAAACAGCAGCCACTGAAAAAACTGGAAAAAGCAAAAGTACAAACATCAGTGGCTGAACTAAACTGAGAGGGCAGAAGCCCCCGAAAGGGACCCAGAAGGCCCCCACAGAAGTGCAGGACAAAATGCAAAAATATAGTACAAAAACAAAAAGAAGAAAATGTCTTATCTGTTAGCAGGAGATGCAGACACGACACAGCAGGCTACAAGGGAAACAGGAATGAAGGATTCAGACCAGAACAATTGATCACCGGCAACCCTGATGGGAAGGTGACTCCCTTATATAAGACCAGTCAGTAACACCTGATTCCCAGTCCTCACAATCTTCACTGAACAGACCAGTACCGCTTGTAACCACCAGAGGGAGTCTCTGCTCAGAACTCATCTCAAACCCATATACAACAGTACCCCCCCTTGAGGAGGGGTCACCGAACCCTCATTTGAGCAACCAGGTCGGTCAGGATGAGTTCTATGATACGCACGGATGAGTCTCCTAGCATGGATGTCCGAAGCAAACACCCAAGAATTGTCTTCCTGACCATAACCTCTCCACTTAACCAAATACTGGAGTTTCCGTCTAGAAAAACGAGAATCTAATATTTTCTCAACCACATACTCCAGATTGCCCTCAACCAAAACAGGGTCAGGAGGCACAGCAGCAGGAACCACTGGCTCAACAAACCTCTTCAACAAGGACTTGTGGAACACGTTATGGATCTTAAATGTCCCTGGAAGAAGCAAATGAAAACAAACAGGATTAAGAATCTCAATGATCTTATAAGGTACAATGAACCTAGGCTTAAATTTAGGAGATGCTACTCTCATAGGAATATTCTTTGAGGACAACCAGACCAAGTCCCCCACTTTAAACCGAGGACCATCAGTCCTATGCCGGTTAGCAAACCGCTGGGCCTTCTCCTGAGAGAGGGACAACCTCTCCACTACCTGGTCCCAAATCTGTTGCATACGCTCCACAACAGAGTCAACACCTGGACAGACAGAAGCCTCCGTCTGTCCTGAAGAAAATCGAGGGTGAAACCCAGAATTACAGAAAAACGGAGACATCAAAGTGGCAGAGCTAGCCCTATTATTAAGAGCAAACTCAGCCAAAGGTAAAAAAGAGACCCAGTCATCCTGATCAGCAGACACAAAGCATCTTAGATAAGTCTCCAATGTCTGGTTTGTTCTCTCAGTTTGACCATTGGTCTGAGGATGAAATGCCGAGGAGAAAGACAATTGAACACCCAGTTTAGAACAAAAAGTCCTCCAAAATCTGGAAACAAACTGGACTCCTCTGTCAGACACAATGTTCTCAGGAATGCCGTGTAAACGAACCACGTGCTGAAGGAACAACGGCACCAATTCAGAGGAGGAAGGCAACTTAGGTAATGGCACAAGATGTATCATCTTGGAAAACCTATCACAAATTACCCAGATGGTGGTCATTCTCTGAGAAACAGGAAGGTCGGAAATTAAATCCATAGAGATATGGGTCCATGGTCTCTTGGGCACAGGCAATGGCATCAACAAACCACTAGAGCGAGAGCAAGGCTTGGAGCGAGAGCAAGTCCCGCAGGACTGCACAAATTCCCTGACATCACGAGACAAGGTAGGCCACCAAAAGGACCGACTAACCAAGTCTCTGGTACCAAAAATTCCGGGATGCCCAGCCAATGCGGAACAATGAATCTCAGACATCACACTCTTTTTCCACTGGTCCGGGACAAACAATTTTCCAACAGGGCAGCACTCGGGCCTATCCTCCTGACACCCCTCCAGAGCAAGTCTCAAATTGGGCGAGATGGCGGAAAGAACTACACCCTCTTTCAAAATAACAGAAGGATCAGATAACTCAGGAGAGTCCGCAAGGAAACTCCTCGAGAGGGCATCCGCCTTAACATTCTTAGTGCCAGGAAGAAAGGAAACCACAAAATTAAAACGTGTGAAAAACAAGGCCCACCTGGCCTGTCTAGGATTGAGTCGCTTGGCAGATTCCAGATAGACCAGATTCTTATGGTCCGTAAGGACCACCACCTGATGTTTGGCTCCCTCCAGCCAATGTCTCCACTCTTCAACAGCCCACTTCATGGCCAATAACTCCCGATTACCCACGTCATAATTACGTTCAGTAGGAGAAAATTTTCGAGAGAAAAAGGCACAAGGGTTACTTTTAGAGGTCTCTGGATCTTTTTGGTACAAAACGGCACCTGCCCCAATTTCAGAGGCATCAACCTCCACCTGAAATGGCAAAGAAACATCAGGCTGCCGTAGAACAGGAGCAGAAGTGAATCTCTGCTTAAGTTCCTGAAATGCAGAGACTGCCTCAGGAGGCCAATTCACCACATCAGAACCGTTTCTGGTCAAATCAGTTAATGGTTTAACAATAACAGAGAAATTACCAATAAATTTACGATAAAAATTGGCAAAACCCAAAAATCTCTGAAGAGCCTTTAATGAAGTAGGTTGGACCCAATCACAGATGGCCTGAACCTTGACCGGGTCCATTTCAATAACAGATGGGGACAAAATGAATCCCAGAAATGAGATCCTCTGTACGCCAAAAAGACACTTTGATCCCTTCACATACAGAGCATTCTCTCTCAAAATCTGGAACACAGTTCAAACATGTTTCACATGAGAGTCCCAGTCATTAGAAAAAATCAAGATATCATCCAAATAAACAATCAGAAATTTATCCACAAAATCCCTGAAAATGTCATTCATGAAGGACTGGAAGACGGAAGGAGCATTAGTGAGCCCAAAGGGCATCACAAGGTACTCAAAATGCCCTTCAGGGGTATTGAATGCCGTCTTCCATTCATCCCCGTGCTTAATGCGAATAAGGTTATACGCCCCCCTGAGGTCAAGCTTGGTAAACCAAGTAGCGTTTTTCACCCTGGAAAACAGGTCAGAAATCAAGGGTAACGGGTATTGATATTTCACAGTAATATTGTTCAAGAGACGATAATCAATACACGGCCTTAATGAACCATCTTTTTTGGCCACAAAGAAAAAACCGGCACCTAAGGGTGAAGAGGATGGTCTGATATGACCCTTCTCCAATGACTCCTTGATATAAGACCGCATAGCGTCATGTTCAGGTACAGACAAGTTAAAAAGGCGACCTTTAGGGAATTTACTACCAGGCACTAATTCAATAGCGCAGTCATAGCTCCTATGGGGAGGCAAGGATGCAGATTTACTTTCGCTAAACACATCAGAAAAATCAATCAAAAAGTCAGGAACATCCTGAGCCTGGGGGGAGGCAGAAAAAACAGGAGTGTTGGTATTAACACATTGGCAGCCCCAACTGGTTACAGACACAGATTTCCAATCCAAAACAGGATTATGAGACTGTAACCAAGGAAAACCCAGCACGATAATGTCATGCAGATTATACAGAACCAAAAATTTGCAGCACTCCTGGTGATCAGGTTCAACCCTCATTATCACCTGAGTAGAAAACTGGGGTTTATTCTCAGCCAAAGGGGTAGAATCGATCCCCAGTAGGGGAATAGACTTCTGTAGGGTATCAAGGGAAACCCACAACGTCTAGCAAAATCATAATCCATCAGGTTAATAGCTGCTCCAGAATCAACGAAAGCCTGAGCAGAAAATGAGGACAGAGAGCATATCAGAGTGACAGTTAATAAAAACTTAGTTTGAACACTACCCAAGACAACTGAGCGTGCAAAACGTCTTCCCCGCTTAGGGCAGACTGAAATAGCATGAGAGGCATCACCACAGTAGAAACATAACCCATTGCGCTTTCGAAACTCATGACGCTGTGCCCCAGACACCACTCTATCACACTGCATGGGTTCAGAAGCTGGTTCACAAGGCAACACCATTCCATGCATACTTCTCCGCTCACGCAAACGTCTGTCAATTTGAATCGCTAATGACATAGAATCATTGAGACCAGAGGGGACAGGGAATCCCACCATAACATCCTTTACATTATCTGACAGACCCTTCCGGAAAAGGGCCGCCAAAGCGTCGTCATTCCATTTGGTCAGGACTGCCCACCTACGGAATCTCTGACAGTATAACTCAGCGTCATAAGGCCCCTGATTTAATGCCAACAAGGCTTTTTCAGCTTGATCAGTGACATTAGGCTCATCGTACAATAACCCCAAAGCCTGAAAAAATGCATCAACATCACTCAAAACAGGATCCCCAGGTGTCAGGGAAAAAGCCCAATCCTGAGGATCGCCGCGCAGGAGAGAGATGATAATTTGAACCTGCTGCGCTGCGTTCCCTGAGGACTTATATTTTAAGGCAAAAAACAATTTACAATTATTTTTGAAATTCTGAAACTTAGCTCGATCCCCTAAAAACAAATCTGGCATGGGAATCCTAGGTTCCACAACAGGCAACCTAGCAAGATAGGCAGCAATACTCCGAACCTCAGTGGCAAGCTGATCCACACGGCCAGACAACTGTGCAAACTCCATTGAGAGAAAAGATCCTCCCCAGCACCCAGAGATACAGAGGGAAAAAAAAATGCAACAAATAGAAAAATATCTCTGACAACTCTGACAACCTTTTTTCTTTCAAAATATTTTTTCCCTTCTGTGAGTACCATACAATTTTCAATTTTTAGGCCGGTGATACTGTTATGTTTCGGTAGCTGAGGAGTGCAGGTAAAAAAGGCAATACACCAGAGCAGTTGGAATCTATGAGATTGCAGTACCCTGACTAACCACCACAACTAGAGGCAGCCGTGGAGCGTTCCTACGTTGGTCCTAGACGCCTCGTCACAGCCTGAGAAACTAACTACACCTAAAAATAGATATAGGAAAGCTATCTGCCCCGGAGCAGAACCCCAAAGACAATAGAAAGCCCCCAAACATGTAATGGCGGTTAGACAAGAAGAAATACTGACACAGACAGAAAATAGTATGAGCAAACGCTGGGGCCCAAACTAACTAAATAGAAAAGGATAGGAAGGGCACTTACTGCAATCCCAAAAAACCCTGAAAAGCACCAACTCTACTAATTTCAAAATCACCTGAGATCACACGACCTCTACCACCTAAATTAGTTCTCTGGTGTAACAAAATCAAAACAGCAGCCACTGAAAAAACTGGAAAAAGCAAAAGTACAAACATCAGTGGCTGAACTAAACTGAGAGGGCAGAAGCCCCCGAAGGGGACCCAGAAGGCCCCCACAGAAGTGCAGGACAAAATGCAAAAATATAGTACAAAAACAAAAAGAAGAAAATGTCTTATCTGTTAGCAGGAGATGCAGACACGACACAGCAGGCTACAAGGGAAACAGGAATGAAGGATTCAGACCAGAACAATTGATCACCGCAACCCTGATGGGAAGGTGACTCCCTTATATAAGACCAGTCAGTAACACCTGATTCCCAGTCCTCACAATCTTCACTGAACAGACCAGTACCGCTTGTAACCACCAGAGGGAGTCTCTGCTCAGAACTCATCTCAAACCCATTCACAACAAATATCACAATGTAAGAACAAAACTAAAGAGAAGACATCTAGAAGTTCTAAGCTGCGTAAAACCATGACTGTAAAGATCTAATATACTCGTCACTTATATAGGACCCTCGTCTGATGTATGGTATATACGAGGATCAACGCTGCTTGTCTATGTCCTGAATAGTATCGCTACATAATGACGTGTCAAACAGGGTATGGCCACTATTAGAACAACTTCTTTAAAAATCCTTTCAAATGTATGCACATAAGATGTAGGGACAGATGAAAGGTAATATGACCATTGACCCCTTTGATAATGACATTGATGATTAATTTTCTACACATATACAAATATTCCACCTACTAATTTAATGCTATTGAGACATCCGGTGCAGCAGTTAGCCTGCGAGACATTTTGTAAAGATTTCTGCTTCAGCTTCATAACCTTGTACCTGTGGAGATTCATATAATAGTTCAAATCATTAAATTATCATAGGAAATGGCTTAAGTAAAAAGGTAAAAAAATAGATTAAAATATTTAAATGGCCACTACTGATCTTCAGACAACTGATAGATAAGGTAATAAATTCAAAATCTGCAAATCACTTTATTTAAAAAAAAATCACTCCAAAGTGCTGACTTCTAGATCCCTCCTGTCTCCTGTCTAACTTGCTGTCTACTGCCTGTTTTCGAGTGTAATCTGTCCATCGCATTAGAGAAGCCGAGATGGAGATGGAGGTGGAGGTATGGGCATAAGAGAAAGGAGGGCTATCTTCTTGGGAACAGGTTGATTCCTGTACATGCATATTAAACTAGTATGTACACACAAAGGAAGCTTTAAAGGGGTATTCTCAAGGTATTAAATTACTTTAATTAGTTAGTATGAACATAAGCAAGTTTGCAATTGACTTGCTTTTTCTATCTACTTTCAGTTTCCTGCTGTGAGAGCTTATATCTTTCATCGTTTACAGCTGGTTTCCATGAAGCTTGGCCACTAGTCCCTGCCCAGACACCTTCCGAGTATGCGCAGTAGTTACATTACAGGAGAAAGTTAACTTCTAATCTCAGCTCTCTCCAACCAGTTGATTTCTATACAGCAGTTAGCTGCTCACCTCCACCCAGTCCCTCTCTGCTCCTGAAAAGTTGCTGTTATAAATCTTGCAAAATCACCAGTCCTCTCTATAGGCAGCTTTCAAAGCAGGTCTCATAATCATGGCTCTCAGTGTCCTGAGTTGTCTGTTTTTTTGAATGCCCTGTTATCACTATTGGTAAATATATTGATAACAGTGTAGACTCAAGAACAAACCCAGACATGTGAATGTTTTACAGGCAGCAGAATGTTTGCTGAGCTTAAGGGCCCCGTCACACATAGCGACACACCAGCGATCCCGACAACGATATGCACTTGTCAGGATCGCTGGTGTGTCGCTACATGATCACTGGTGAGCTGCCAAACAGGCAGCGATCAGGACAGCGACACTGCGGGTAACGTCGCTTAGTTACCTGCAGTGTACGTTGGATACCAGCCCGCTGGTGCAGGGAGCTGGTAACAAAGGTACACATCGGGTTTCCAGGCTCTGCGAGGCGCCTGGAAACCCGATGTGTACCTTGGTTACCAGCTCCCCTGCAGCAGCGTGCTGGTTTCCAACGTACACATCGGGTTTCCAGGCACCGCCCGGCGCCTGGAAACCCGATGTGTACCTTGGTTACCAGCTGATCGCTGGTCTCCTGCCTGCCACACGCAGCGATGCATGCTGGCCAGCGGGAGACCAACGATCAAAAAAATGTCCTGGCCTTTGGACAACGATCAGCAATACCCGGCAGGGGGGCCGGTCGCTGATCAGTGTCACACACAGCGATATCACAGGGGAGATCGCTGTTGCATCACAAAACTAGTGACTCAGCAGCGATCTCGCTAGCGAGATCGCTGTGTGCGATGGGGCTTTAGAGTTCTACTAATTCTGCAGTTCTACTACTCACTAGCACTGTCACTCAAGAGGAGAAAACCTGCCAGAAACTCAGAAGTGAGGAGACTGTAAGGAGAATGCATAGCTCTGAGCTGCTCAAAAGGCAACTTGAGAATACCCCATTAACTTGTTATGAGGATGAGGACAAGAAGACCTTCATTTCCTACAGGTTTTATTCAACAGGACAGAGAATTTCTGCAAAGAGGTTATCTTGCTTTGGAGCATCACAATTGCATTGGAGATGCAATGTTACTAGCCCCTCTTATCTCCCAAAGTGAGCAATACTGGAAAACTCTTTTAGGCAGTTCCCATTGTAATAAGTGCTGACCATGGGGATTCCAGAATTGGGGCTCTGAGTTATTAGTTTGTCTCATCTGAGGTATTAGTTTGTCTCATCTACACTACTTAGTTAAAAGAGTAGAGTAAAATAGGAATAAGAAGACAACTTAAAGGGTTATTCCGATCTCTAGAAGTCAGCATTTATCCATAGGAGGTAAACCTGACCTGGTGCCAGGGTTGGAAACCACTGACCTAACCTCATGAAAAATGTTTGGGAGAAATCCAGTTATTTTGTAATGTGGATATTATAGACTTCCACTGCTCTATATAATTTCATTTTAATCTTGAAAAGAATACTATGGATAATATATAACTTACGATGTTCATGTTTTTTCTTATATTTGTTTCCTACCTAAACTCGCGTTTCTCATTTAGACAAACTGGAATCTTCCGGACTTCCTTGGCTACGTCAGCATCAGACATTTCCGCTAGCTTTTGTATCAACTTTTCATTTTCTGATTAAATTGTGAACCAAAAAAAAAATCAATATAAAAAAAAAAGGAAAATAAATGCAAATTATGAACTGAAATACATTTTGCAAAATGCATAACGATGAGATGGTAATAACATTTCCCTATACATATATTAGGATCTATTCACACTAGTGAGATTAATAACAGAAGGAATGACACTGATTCGACTGCACTCGGATGGCACCCGAGTGCTGTCGTTTTTTTTTTTTCACAAACCCATACACTTGAATTGCCAGCACTCGGATCAAAATAGGACATGTTTCCGCAATTTTGCATGAATCACATAAAATCACAGACATGTGAACTGCCCCATAGACTATCACAGGTATGAGTGCTATCCGTGAAAACATGGTTAGCACTCGTACACGAAAAACGGACATCTGAATGAGGTCTTAACCACGATGAGTCAGTTACAATGATGGCCAGCATTTCATTGTCTGTTATTATCTGTAGTAACACCTTGCTTTTCCTCTACATTATCCTTATATATAGCCAGCACATTGCTTTTTAACTTTTAGAACAATGCTGTATCTTGGTCAGGAAAATGAGACATCACATTCTTTCCTTTTCATAATCTGAAAATAGTAAGAACAGGAAGAATCCCACTGGGATACATTTTATCAGGATACTGGCTGGGAAAAAAAGAGGCAATAACAATGAAGATGTATCGTAATTAAATATATCATCCTAGGAAATACAGCTCTCGAAGAACACATCCGCCATCATTACGAGGCTCCTAAGAGACTACAGTGCTTTGATCCATCACATATATTGATGCTTAACTAGACTAATTATTCATCCAGACATTCAGGACAACTTGGGACAACCCCATTGGGGGTCGTACGGACCATTGTCTTTTGTGTAAAGCGAAGAGGAAGAAGCAACTGAAAAGAGCTTAGAATAGAAGCAAAACATGAGGCCTTCTATTTCCAAGCATTTTAGTTTTAGGAAATGTGCTGTGTTTCTATAAGTACGAAAAAGGCATAGGGGTAAATCTTTAAACTTCTACTAACCCAATTTCTGCAAACCAATCAGACATTTATTTACGCGAGTCCTTTTAGCCATTACTAGGGAAACCTGCAACATCATTGATAACATTACAAGGATTTCTTTTAGAGCTCAGTTGTGTGCAATCTGTATGCAAAATGGGTCGTGAAAGAACAGCACGCTGACCGATACAAGGCAATCTGGTAGGTCACATGGATGGTCTGTACACACAGAATGAAGGTCTGTATTGGTGATGAGTGAATGTGCTGGGATACGGTGCTATCGGTGCTAAGCGAGTGACTTTGGTGTGATTGAATATTATGTTCAAGTCCCTGCAGCTGCATGTCTCGCCGCTGTTCAACAGCCGGAACACATGCAGGGATTGTCTAACAAACAGGAAATCCCTGCATGTGTTGCAGCTGTCGAATAGCCATGAAACATGCAGCTGCGGGGACTCAAACAAATTTTTCGAGCACGCCGAAGTCACTCGTTAGCACCCGAGCTTGCTCGATGACACCTATGCAGCTCGCTCGCTCATCACTAGTCTGGAGTGATGTTAAGTATTATGTTCAATTATTACGATAGGAAAATGTACTTGGCCTTTCATTAGTTCTTAAATTCTTCATGTAAAAAATGGATGCCAAAACGGACATACAGATTGCATATTGGTGGAAAGTTAGTGAAACTAAGGGCTTTTTCACACAGCTATATTTTAAGACTGGTCGCTGAACGTGTCCAATTTTAGTCCATCTGGTCCATTTGGGAAAAAAAAAAAGTGCAACAAGCACTATTCTCGTCCGTTACAGACCAGACAAATGCATGTAATAGAAATAGATGTTGCGCCCGTCCGCAATTTGCCAAAATGACTGGCAAGATTTTAACAGCAGTCATCTGAACTTAGCAGGGTTCTGACAGCCACATTAAATATCAGACCAGTCACGCTCCTTTTTTGGAGCGTTTTTAGAGTCGTTTTTCTTTTACTGAAGTATTTCTTGAAATGTTTTGCAGAGTTTTGGAAAAGTTTTTTCCTGAAGCGTGTTTTGGTTCCTTTTGATTTGACAGTCATTATTTTAGAGTGGATCCCATCAGAATTCGTTTCAAAAAGGGACATAGCGTAAATAAGGCTCTTAATATATAGCGCCGTGGTCTATTAGACAGTATGTTTATTTGGCATTAGTTATTCATGGGAGAACTGGAAAATGTATTTTTGGAGTACAACTTATTAACTGAAAAAAAAACTACCTCTAAAAGAGCATTAAAAAGGTATCACTTTAATTTTTCCTTTTTTTAAAATATTTTTTCTAATCAAGACCCACAAAGCTATACATATACTGCTTTTAAAGGGAACCTGTTAGGCAGGATAACATTATTAACCTGCAGGGTTAGCAAGATGCCCAGCCATAGTACTGAAAATTCAGCACCCGAGAGAAAATGATCTTCTCGGGAGCTGCCGGCTTTCTGTAAAGTGGGGCAGAGCGGAAGTCATGAGTCATGACCGAGCTGCGATCCGGTTTCGCTCTGGCACTTTACAGAAACGGGGTGTCCCAGCCCAAGTGTGCTGCATGGGACACCAAGTTCTTTGTAACAGTCAAACTTTTACTAAATAGTCCAAATTCATCAGGTGGTGACAGGTGGGATAGGGCACAGCAATTCACATTTTTCTCCTCCATAGTACAACTCTTCTTTAGTCCTGTTGCTAGCTCGTCCTGTACTACCTATAAGCCCCCTGATCCTGTCAGTCTCAGGAATTTTTTGTCCACCTCGGCTGTGCACTCTGGACCGGCCATCACCTTCTGTCTATGCAAGTCCGTGTCTATCTTCCACTGTGCTTCAGAGGACACGATGTGCCAGGCAGCCATTATGCTAGACCTTAGGCTCCGGACATTACAGGAGCAACCACTCGGGATCCCAGTAGTGCCTCCCACTGTGTGGAACAAGTGACCCACGCTGACCCTAGCAGCCCACTGAACCTGAACGTGGCCTTCACTTAGCAGTTCACTGTCTCTCACTGAACTCCCTCTAACCAGGAAGTGCCCACCTTTTTTTGACACTAGTGCCCACCCACTGGGCTAGTTCTAACCTTAACCATTTCCTATCTTACATGCTAAACTTATTATTGTTATTCTATATCCTATGTAAGCACACCCAGACACTCTGACTGAGAGCTCTCTGTGCAGTGATTCAGTCAAAGTCCAGGGACATGCTTACAGTCGCTGTTCACACTGCTGTAAGTGGTCACTGCAGCTGCACTGGCACACCTGTATGACTGAAATCCAGCAACTCCTGAGAAGAATAAAGTTCCCTTCATTCTGGTAGCTTGGCTTTCAGTACGGCGGATAGGCAGTTTTCTAACTTAATTACCCTACAGATTAACGCCATATCTGCAGATTAATAGAGATTTCTGACTTGACGAGTTCCCTTTAAATTACAAAAATTCCCATATGCCTTTCAACAACAGAAAAGAAAGCAACTTCAGAATATACCATTGTCAAAAAAAGAAAATATGTTCTGGGCTTTAAGGTCAAAAGTAACCCTGATTATGAAAGTGGAAATCAGCTGTATTGACTAAAAAGTCATCAGGAGCAAGTATCACGTTAACCTATGACTTTTGTGTAACCTAAGTCACACTGATAAGGAATAATATGGGCTTTAAAAGGTTATTCCCATCTTCATAAATGGGTATTGTCAGATAAAGCTTGTAAACACAAGGAATTTTACATTTTACTACTTATATAAATTTTCAATCTTTCTTTATAGGAAAGATGTGTATCTTCGTACCGTGTTAGCCAGTAGATAGGATAGGATAGGATCAATCTTTCTTTAGATATTTTAAAAAAATGTCTTTTATTTACAGCTCGTTGCTTTGGAGATCGACCACTGCTACAAAACAGCAGGAAATGGTCAGTGTTTACAAGCTCTTTTCTATTGAGTTTGTAAACCTTGCTTTGAAGCAGGCCAGGATTGCTAAAGAGTGCTGTTAACTCCTAATCATTGGGCAGCTTCAGTGCAGTAGTTATAAGCTAGACAGCAGTCGTGGTCGGTCTTCTAAGCAGCGAGCTGTAAACAAAAGAAAAATTATAGTATCTAAAGAGCGGCTACAAATTTTAATAATCAGTAAATTGCAAAAGTACTACGTGATAATATCCATATATGAAGGTGGGAATAACACTTTATGTTCATTTATGATTATAGGACATCTAGTGCACTCCCAATGGTTTCTAGGGCTTTGATATAGATGACCAAAGTTGGGTGCAACCTGTTGTAAAGAAGGGCCCAAAAGGGAAAAGGGGCTACTTTCACCTCCAAAGCAGTATATTAAGGGGTGCAATATGATGAACTATTGGACTGCAAAGGGCCCTCATACTGCTCTTGTTCTCTTCTGTCTCAGTCCTCCCCTGTATCGCATCACAATATCATATCTAATGATTTTTTATGATCTTGTATTGTGACCTGTGACCTACCACAATGGTTGCCGGTTGCAAATTTTCCGTCGCTGGTCGCAAATTGCAATTGACTCACTTGCCATAAACTATCTGGACATAACTACTCACCTTGTTTGTTGCTATTCTCTATCTGCCGCTCCAGGGAAGGGTCTACTCCTATGATTGTTGAAGGCCTTAGTCGTATCGGTCCTCTTTGCATGACTTAAAAAGCATAAAAAAAAACATAATTAAAACTGTTCTGTAAAACAAAAATCTTCAGTTTTTCATATAAGCCATTAAAAGTAAAACTGATACATTTGCTAGTAGTACTTCACAATACAATTAAATTCTAATTAGCAGAAAATCTACTGGAATTTTTTTTATTTTCAAGACATTTAGAAGCATGAGGCTTAGCAGGAAAAACCTCTGTTATTCCCAAAGGAGCACAAAGACCAATCAAATTAATTGTATATATTATTTGTTGTATGTCTGATAACTCAATTATTTCAGCCATTTTTTATAACACTGTCATGATCCAGTCAGGGTTTTGAGTCCTTTTCCCGGGCTCATCATGTCAAGGGTTAACTTTGCCTGGCCTCATTTTGGATTCAGGTTTGCTATTTCTTCCTGCTGCGTCCGGCAGATCATGTCAGTTATATTTTCTGCCTACGGCGTGAGTATCTGACTTGGGTAGTACCCTGATTTGTCCTCCTGCTGCTTCTGACTTTGCCCGTGTCTGTTTTGTTCCCCACTCCCCGTCCCGACTCTGTGTTTCCCTTTCATGTTTAGGACTTTTTGGTATTTGACTCAGCTTGGACCCTGACCTGAGTCTTTTGTCTTATCTGCTCCTAACCGTTACTAATCCTTTGACTTGTCTCTGACCCTGAGTTTGTTTATTCCTTTGATACTGCGCTATAGTCTAGGATTTGACCCGGCTTGTTTGACTATTCTGCTGCCACCTGGTGGCAGCCTCGCTGCTGCACTGCAGGTCTGCTCTTGCTGTGTGCAGTCTTCCCTCCACTCTATTGTCATCTAGTGGAGTTTGCATCTACCTGCATAGCAGCAGCCAGTGGCGTAGCGACCCGGGTGCGGGGGGTGCGGGCCGCACCGGGTGTCATCCTCTGCTTGGGGTGACACCACCAGCCGGTCACAGCTGATCGCGCAGCGTGAGAAGCTGCCTGTGGTGAGAAGCTGCCTGAGGAGAAGCGGTCCGGCCGCAGCGACACTCACCCGGCCTCTCCGCAGCCCTGACAGGACAGAGCGGCACAGCAACACCTTCTCCAAGGCTCCGCCCACCGCGTTCGAACTGTCCAATCGAACAGCAGCCGCCGCTGTCGCTGTCTCACCCAATCAGGTTTAAGGATACTGCGCAGTCAGACAGTTCAAACGGGCAGCACAAACGGCGGAGGATCTAGGAGCCCCGGAGCGTCGGGCATATCGCGACAGATCGCGGAGGCAGCACGAGCCGCGAGGGAGCAGGTTAGGCGCCGGTCGTGACTGTGGCGCGAGGAGAAAGGGCCGCTGTCTGGAGGTGAGGGGGCGGGCTGACATGGCCTGCACAGGGGGCTGCTGATACTGGGGTGACGGGACAGGTGAGGGGCCCAGCGGGGGGCGATGTCTGCTGCTCATCCTCTACTGTTCAGGTACTGTGTGAGTATGGGGTGCAGGGATTGTGGGGGCTACGAGGCCAGATCCCCCCTCAGGTGCAGGGATCCACTGGCTGTGATCTCAGATCACTCCCCCCATAAGGTGCAGGGATCTACTGGCTGTGATCTCAATCTCCCCCTCTATGTGCAGGGATCTACTGTATGTGATCTCAGATCTTTCCCCCACTGAGGTGCAGGGATCCACTGGCTGTGATCTCAGATCACTCCCCCCATAAGGTGCAGGGATCTACTGGCTGTGATCTCAATCTCCCCTCTATGTGCAGGGATCTACTGTATGTGATCTCAGATCTCTCCCCCACTGAGGTGCAGGGATCCACTGGCTGTGATCTTAGATCACTCCCCCCCCATAAGGTGCAGGGATCTACTGGCTGTGATCTCAATCTCCCCCTCTATGTGCAGGGATCTACTGGCTGTGATCTCAGATCTCTCCCCCACTGAGGTGCAGGGATCCACTGGCTGTGATCTCAGATAACTTCCCCCCATAAGGTGCAGGGATCTACTGGCTGCGATCTCAGATCTCCCCTCTATGTGCAGGGATCTACTGGCTGTGATCTCATATCCCCACTTCCCTGAGGGGGATCTGTCGCAGGGTTCTCCTTTGCAGGTCGCTTCTGGCCGCTGTTTTAATATTACTCCTCTGTTACTGAGAAATCAGTGTGAAATAATATGCAAATGATTGTTTGGGGGTGGGGGTGACACCATTTTATACCGCACCGGGTGACACCAGCCCTAGCAACGCCACTGGCAGCAGCGTTACAAACACGATATATTTATAAATACTGTAAGCTGTTATAATAGCTTTTATTGTTATTACTTATTAATATGAAAAGTTGGATATAAAGAAGGAGACGATTAAAGTTCAAGTGTGGCATAATTTATTTGCCAATTTTGATAAGTTAACAGCTCGTAGGGGTTTACTGATTTCGGAAAAACCCTGGCTGCAGTTTGTTTGAAAAAAACAAACACAGTGACCTTTACTCACCCTCCCTTGGTCCAGTGTTGAGTCTCTGACGCTGTTCCCGGATTCTATTATTGTCTGCAGTGCTGATGTCATGTTTTAGTGCTGCAACCAATCAGTGAACTGAGTGCCTCTGTGTGGCTCGTGCCATTAAATTGGCCAGACTCGCTGAACTCAGTTATTGGCTGCAGCGCTATCAACATGACGTCAGCACTGCAGACAGTAACAGACATGATGAGCAACAATGGACATTCAATAATGGACCCAGGCAGAGTGAGTAAAGACAGTTTTTTTTTTTTTTTTAACAAACTGAACTGGGGAGAAGGGTTTTCCAAAACTGATTGAATTAACTTATTGCAAATATGGAGGCATAATTTAATGCTCCCGTGTCCCAAGGAAATCAAATTCTGAACTGTCATGTGCCATTTATAAGACTGCTTTGGCCTTATGCGCACAGGGGTCGTTTGTGCCCCCTTAGACACTTTCCCCAAGAATAACTGCTCCCTGTATTGGGCATACATTGATTTCTATGTTGATACTCAGGTAGGATTTTACTCAATATCACAATACAAAAACCCTGAACTCTTACATTCTCAAAGGGTTTATTTAAAGAAATCCCCCCAAAAAAGGGGTCCATAAAGCAGCATTTAATATTGCATATTATCAGCACTACACGATTTGCATCATACTTGATAGACTTACAATCCCATTATCTGATGAAAGAGGCTGACTGGGATACGGCCCCCTGTAGTTGGTTCAAGAATTGGGGAAAGAACATTCGTTCCCAATTATTAGTCTGTCTAAGCAGGCCCGGCAATCACTTTTTGAACAGGTAAAATACTCATTAATCTCATGAAATTATTTTTCGGTTATCTGAAAGCGAATGTGTCAATCAAGTTTTTGTGTGAAATGTGTATAAAAAAAATATGGCTTGTTTTTTTCCATATCACAATCTGTATTAAAACTATGAATGAGAAAGCTTGCAATTTTCACACTATCCATTGCTACTATTTTAAACGATGATATCCTGTTGCTTCAAAAAATTCACATGTACATTAGCCACAATGCACAGTCTCCGACCCTATCTTTAGTATTAAAGCATCTAATAAGCGTGTGCAAAGATCATTGGTGAGGGGAAGGGGAGCAGGGGAGCTGTGACATCACCTATTGTGATTGGCGGATCCTGTATTATCAGTTGTGTATAGAGGCGTTACCTGTCATTGTAGTCATGCCTGTGATGACTAAAGCTTTTCTGAGAATTCTTCTTGAAAGGACAGGAAGTATGAATCTAAAAAAGCCATATTGGCCAGTGTTAAAATTGTAAGATTACTAATTGTGCTGGTTAAAGGGAATTTGTCAGATCATTTTTGTGTACCATACTAATAGTATCCCGAAATAGGGCTTGGGCAGCCCTTTTAGGATATGTAACTTTTATTGCTGTATGTGGCCTGGAAAATTTCTAGTCACGCGCCGGAAAGTCAAGCGTATGTAAATGTAAAATTAATATTCTTCCTCCCATAATCCTGCCCACCCGTCACTGAGTTAAGTCAGACTGCTATATTACTCGTCTGAGGATCACATCACAATCCTCGGACTGGCCGTCTGCTCTCCTGACCTGAGTGTAACAGCTGCATAGAAACACATTGTCCGATAAGTCATTAGTATACATACCTCCTTCTGACACATCAATTGCACTATCGGCATCCTTGTCTTCATCAAAGTAAGAAGACCTAACATCCGAGTCATTTTCAAATGAAGGATTATCTAGGAAAAAAATTAAAATATATTAAATGTGCTTCATAGCCTGGAAGCCTGGAACAACATTTGTGGAAATTACTATCCCCATATACAGGCTTGGACTGGCCCAGAGGAGAGCTGGAGAATCCTCCGGTGGGCCACCACCCTCTTATATGAGCAGTACTTTGCACAATATACTTGTATCACTATGTACAGGCAATGGTGGCATCTTATTATTTTACCAATCTACCCAGTTCATTGCCATATAAATTTGTGATTGAGGATAAAGTTCCCAGTTTATTGCTGTTGGGAGCAGGCGCCTTCACATATGAGAGACCTGGAGCCATTTGCAAAGGAAGAGTGGTCCAAAACTCCAGTTGAGAGGTGTAAGAAGCTTGTTAAGGGTTATAGGAAGCGACTGATTGCAGTTATTTATTCCAAAGGGTGTGCAACCAAATAAGCTGAGGGTGCCAACAATTTTGTCCGGCCCATTTTTGGGATTTTGTATGAATTTATGTCCAATTTGCCTTTTTTTTCTGTTTTTTTTTGTGTACACACAAAGGAAATAAACATGTGTCTAACAAAACCTGTGTAATTGCAATAATTTTCTGGGAGAAATACTTCATTTTCTGGCACAATTTAAAGGGTGCCAACACTTTCGGCCATAACTGTAGGTGCCGGTTGGGCAACAAAGCCATCACCAGCCAATTATGGTGTGACCTTTATGTACAGACGGGTGACTTACAAGTACATCACACATTGGAAGGGGATTAAAAAAACACATCATCCTTATAGCCGTCCCTATAAAATGCAAAACAATCTCAACATTAAAAAACAAAGTGTTAAAATCTAATTTTTATCTACTCACAGTGCCCAACGCTGTAGGGTTCATCTGATGTTGGAGGATATCTGGGTATTTGCTGATTATAATCCATGTCTAACGTTACAGCATTCATAGGTCCCTGATTTCCCGTCCAGTCTCTCCTCCGAGCTGGATACTCGTCATTATCATCTTCATATGGGTTGTTATGAAAAATTGACTGCTGCCTGTAGGAAGGCCTGTATGTGGTTCATAAAGAAAATATGGAACTAAGCCGTGCAAAAGAAAATCACAACTGCTCAAAATTCACTCAAAAAACATGTGAAAACTGTATGTTTAGTGCATCAGAAAGAATGAAGCAGTGGCGGCCATTTTGTGTGTTATGAGGTAACACGTATCAGTTGGCCTCCATAGCTATGCAACAGCCTGTCGCTTCAATACATTAATACAGTTTTAGGGAAAGTTTCTGAGGCCACCACATCACCACAAACCCTCTTAAAAAAATGTCCGATCACTGATTTCGCTGCAGAAATTACCAGCATTACATGGAGTCCATTCAAGTGTCTGAGTGACCATGTAATAAATGGTTGTGCCATGTCCTCCAGAGCAGGAGCTGTTCTTTCAGGCGTCTCCACGCTCACAAGTATAGGCTACTACACTTTTTGAAACCTATGTTTTGGGTTTTTTATAACGGCAGACAAATACTTTTCCTCACTATTCAATTAATATATAGTTTTAACCCATTAAGGACACAACCTATTTTCATTTTTACTAATTATTTTCTCCCCTTCTTCCAAGAGCCATAACATTTTTTTGGGGTTGTTGTTTTTATGTCGTTCATTGCCCAGTAAAAATCACCAGCTAACATGATTCTCCAGGTCATTACGATTACAGAGATACCAGACTTATACATATTTTTATTATTATTTAAAAAAAATAATTATTATTTTTTTATTTAAGTAAAAAAAAGAGTTGTGGTTTTTGTCACCATTTTCCTTAGATTTGTCACTATTTTAGTATTTTTCTGTCAAGAGAGCTGTATATAAAATGTTTTAATCGCCTTTAATTGTGCTTTGGGGAGGAAAATGTGGAAACTGAAAAAACGGCCATTTTTTATTTATTTTTTCTTTCTTTACAGCATTTATTTTGCGGTTTAAATAACTTTATATTTTGCTACATCAGACTTTTACAAATGGATCAACGCTGGATATGCTTTTGTTTTTTTTTAAATGGGGTATAGAAGATTAGTTGCATTTTTATGTTATTATTTATTTTATTTGTATTTTTTTCATTTTTTTACTTTACATTGTCTATTTAAGTCTGCTATCAAATATTGCAATATAAAGTGAAAACAAAGTCTCCTATGAAGCTCAACCTGTGGCAACCAAGTACCAAGGTGGCTTCAGCAAGACTTTGGCTCCCATTGCAACCAATTGGTTCCCTGCAAACGCGTTGTGGGGAGCCAATAGATGACTCACTGCGCCACTTAAATACAGAGATTGGCAGTGGCATTTAGGTGGGTAAACACTAGCGACAGAAGCTATCTCCAACTGTTGGTCTTAGAGTCAGGTGCTGGTTTTATTACACAACTGGCTTCGCTCCAAACATCCAAATCCTTCTCTATTTTGATAACCCATCCTGAGGCCACGTTCACATGTTGAGTATTTGGTCAGTATTTTACCTCAGTATTTGTAAGCCAAAACCAGGAGTGGGTGATAAATACAGAAGTGGTAACATGTTTCTGTTATACTTTTCCACTGATTGTTCCTCTCCTAGTTTTGGCTTACAAATACTGATGTGTTATGTTTCGGTAGCTGAGGAGGACAGGAACAACAGCAGGGCAGCCGAACACCTGAGATGTTGGTAACTGATGGGTTGCAGATTCCTAAACTAAAGACACAACTAGAGGTAGCCGTGGAGCGTTCCTACGTTGATCCTAGACGCCTCGTCACAGCCTGAGAGATAACTACACCTAAAGGCAGAAAGATGAAAGCTATCTGCCCCGGAGCAGATCCCCAAAGAAAATAGGAAGCCCCCAAACATATAATGGCGGTTAGACAAGATGAAAATACAAACATAGGCAAAAAACAGACTGAGCAAACGCTGGGGCCACAAGCTGACTAAATAGGATAGGACAGGAAAGATTACTTTCTGCAACCCAGAAAACCCTACAAAAATCCAACAATTCTGATTACAAAAATACTGAGATCACACGATCTCGCCACCCACTAAATCAGATCTCAGTGTGAACAAAAACCAAGCCGCAGCCGCTGAAAAAACAGGAAAAAGCAAATGAGCAAATAACAGTGGCTGCAGAAAAACTGTGAGGAGCTCAGGCCCCAGGAGGGGACCTGGCTGACCTCCACAAAAGTGCAGAAAACAATGCAAAAAGCAAGCACAAAAAGAAAAGCAAAAAATATCTTATCTGAAAGCAGGAGATGCAGGCAAGACTCCAGCAAACTTCCAAATGAACCAGAACCACAATTGAGGCAAGAACAATTGATAACCGCGACCATCATGGGAGGGAACCTCCCTTATATCAGACCAGTCCGTGATTCCAGATTGCCACTCCTCGCTGAAAGGTTCAGTACTGTCTGTAACCACCAGAGGGAGCCTCTGCTCAGAAACCATCTCCAGCACATTCACAACACTGATGTAAAATACTGACCAAATACTGAACGTGTGAACGTTGCCCTAAGGGTTAGATCATCAATATGAAAGTAGTGGACAATAGAGGTGGACAAATTGATTTCTAATAAATCAAAATCTGATAGCTGTGGCTGCCGGACATGTGAGGGGTGAACCTAGGACAGGAGAACATAATAATTTAGAGAACATAATAATTTATTATATTTTAACCCCTTCACTCTCTTTTGTTTATTTTTCTCCAGGATGCAGAGAGACTTCAGAGCATAAAAAAACACCTTTTCAGAGGACTTACAATTCTCTCCGAATCAAATTTTACAGACAATTCAGATGAACTGGGCCTGAAAGGAACTTTTTTTAATTTGTTTATGTTTATTGGACAACCCAATAAATAGTGGTCAAAATGTCAAATCTTGGGACAACAAGTTGGTTGAATGCTTTACGGCATTTGGTTTCAAATCTGACCAAGAATAATACTTAAAAAGAAGTTGAATGTTTCTCCAGGTGCTCAAGTCTCTTCACACTCTACAAAAACGTAATGATGATCCATTAATTATGTGAACATGTATCTGGTATGTTCATGAAAATCTGCGCCCAACTGAGGACATGAACTATTGTTGTGTATGATGACAACCTCTCATTGGCACTTCGGAATATGCATATAACAAATAAATAAAGCCTACTTTAGAAAATGCATAAAATAATGCTGCCATACCCTCGGTCAATCTCCAGAGTCTCTGAGTCATGGTAGCCAGAGTTGTAGGCCCCTTCATTGTACGCCATGGTGATGTCCCTTATGTTCTGCACTTCGTATATCACCTTCTTAGAACATTCTCTGCCATGTTATTCTAGAAAAAAAAAGTATGAAAATATTTCAATAAGTCGGTTCAGCCACTTTGTAACTACACAAATTAGTCCACATCAGGTAACTGCAGGTTTCAGATTTTCCCAGGGGAAATTTACACACAAGATTCCTTAGATACTTTGCCATAAAATAATATAAAAAGCTGTAATCGCTAGACTGATTAGTGTGACTTGAAGTGTCCGTGCTGTTAACAAGTAACTGGATGTTTATGACTCCCTATAAAATTATTCAGGGGTCAAAAAGCAATGGCTTCGGCCTCACTGCCCTCATTATCTTGTGGCAGAGGGAATATGTCTTTGGGGAGATCACACACACTCTGTCCGATGAGTGGATCGCCATCCAAACCAAGAGGATGCTGGACATCAGAATCGATCCCGTGGAAGTTTTCTTCACCAAACGGAACTATGACAAGAACGAGTGGGAAAAATGAGGCATCCGTCCGACCAGAACCTCGTGATCTGCTGTGGTCCATTCACAACGATACCTCATCGCTTAATTGCTGGAACGCTTCCTGTTACAAATAAAATGCTGGTTTACTTGAAAAAAAAAGCAATGGCTGATATAAATTCTAAACTATAGACATAGGAAAGATGTGTCTCTTCGTACCGTGTTAGCCAGTAGATAGAAACTATAGACAGAAATACTCCAGGGCTATCAACCTCTCCTTACAAGTCGAAATGATATTAAAGCAGCTTGTAGCCCATTAACTGGAGATAGTGTAGTGGTTAAAGTATTAATCAGCTGAGAAGTCAATTTGAAGGGGTTTTCTGTTTTAGGCAAGTCCATGCTTTGGATTGGTGATAACTGGTAGTTCGATGTGGTTCTCACTGTTGGATCTCCCACTGATTGACAGAACATTAAACTTGTGTTCCCTATTCTCCCTTGGCTAAAAGCAGGGTCAGACTGGCCCACAGGAGAACAGGAAAATTCCCCGGTGGGCCTCGGTGCAGAAGTAAACCACTTATTCGCCAACATGAGTAGCACTTGGTCCAATGCATTTACACTACGTGCAGACAAAAGTAGCATTTCATCATTCATTCAACAAGCTGCATAGTTTATTTTATAGAAGCAGAGGTAAATTTGTGAAAGAGGGTGATGTAGGGTAATATATGCATGTCGCTGAACAGTGGGCCCTCAGAGTATATGTTACTGGTGTGCCCTTTCCACCCCAGTCTGCAAGACTGCACTGATAAGGATAGCCAAGCTAACGCTCACCTAAATCTGCATATTCAGTGCGACAGGTCAAGTTTCCTATTCAGGCAATTGTCATGGGACCCACCCTATTTAACGATTCTCACCTATCTAGAGGGTAGGTGATAATTTGCTTAAAGTGGAATACCCCAATAAGCCTTTGTGGATCTGGTCAGTTTTTTGATCTCGTATTTTATAACCTTACAAGGGTATTCTGGAAAAATACTCAATTGTCCGATCACTGGAAATCCGACCTTTGATAGAGATGGAACAGGAGTCCCGTATCCCAGTTAGGAATGAGGTGCTGTTAGTGATGATGGAAGAGGAACATCTAAAATTATATATACAGTATAACTGAAAAATCATTAGTAAAAATTAGTAACGGCAGGCTGCCTGGCTAGGGGCTGGATTTTTTTAAACATTTTATATTATATTAGTGGAACCGAATGAAAAAACTAAATTCATTTATTAAGAAGTATGTCCCAATACCTTGTCCATATAGTGTAAGTTTACCATAGCTTTTGCATTTAACATAATAATGATAGTGCAAATATTGTGCATTTGGCTGATGGAATCTCGGCTATCTTTTTCTTTTGCTGTATCTTAGTACTGTATTATCCAAATATCCTAAATACACTACATAAATAAACCCTAAAATATGATTGAAAACTTTATATAGCTTATCTTATATTGCTCTTATGAAGAATTCACATATTTTTTCTCATCTCTGATTCGTTAACAGTATATATAAGTGAGAATAATTAAATTGGTTCATTTTACACTTTAAAGAGGGATGCTAAATTTTAGAAATTAGTGTTTTGTTAAATTAATTTTTCCAATTCATAAAAACAGGGCAGGACCTGACAAAGTGGCATGGTAGCTCTCTCTTCATATTATTGTAGCGTGGCGCAGGGTGGTAGCTGTGGGCAAGGTTCTCGTTTCTTACGCTACATGAAGATGGGTGTCCTGGCTGGGTGTGTGGACTTCGTCTCTGGGGGTGCTACGCCCTTGCAGGCTTTGGTTGGTCAGGACCAAATTTTGAACAGTTCAATGAGGGAAACCACCAGTCAACAATAAACTTTTGTCCGAACGATAACTTGTTGGGGATTATGTACAAAACATAGCGGGTACACAGCTTAATGAATGTTTCCTTCACAATACGGAGCATTTTTACACACAATCTCAGTTCCTTTCTTTTAACTCTCTTGGTTTCTGTCTCCACTGGTCACCACAACCCAGCACAGTACTAAAGTCCAGTTAGTGAGAGTCATAGTCTCAACCTGTGGTACCACATCCTCTCCCCCTTAAGGGAACTACTTTGCCAATAAGGCCTGTACTTAACGTCTCAGCTTGTCGACACCTTGGAACTCCCACCCGCAGCACTCTCTTCATCTCATGTTCTCTGTTCCATCCTGGCCCGTTACCTCTGTGAGTTGTAAACTCAGCTGTACTGCTAGATGTACTGTCCCAGGACCTGTCTCCAGTGCATTCACTATACTATAACAATTATTGGGAGTCTATCAGTACAAAATGACTATTCAAACTAAGCACAAGTGCTCGGAACACCATAATGTGGCTAAACCGTTAGACGAACTTTCCCACCTACTTGATTTCCATGGGAGTGAAATCTTCCATGATTGACAGATCTGGTTTCATAGGAGCCAGAAAGAGGAGTAAATAGCTGGAAAACAAGTAGTTAGGAGGGTGCACTGAACTGTTTGATCAGACAAAGGGGAATGGAGCATCTGTCACATCGTGTTGACAAAAAATGACCAAAAATGCAGTAGTTTTGCAAAATTACGGAGTGAAAAAAGAAACAGTTCAAAACTGGCAAGTGTGAATCCCGCTTAATAAGGATTGCAAGTGCGTAACACAATTTTCAGTTACGTGACTTTGGAAACTAAGTTTGAAAACAAATATCCTAAATCCTGGTTGCAAATCCCAATAAGTAGACAAAATATAGGATGTGTTGCACACATCAACCCAAACGACAGACTAACATTTCAGTACAAGGACAAGTAATCAGTTTACAACTTGTTCTGTTGTGTCACATAACAGGAAATACACACAATATCTGTGCGGTGTTTTACAAGGAAGAAATACAATTCTTATTTGTTTGGATAAGTGTCCTGACTACGAAGTTAAAATAAGTTCCTGATACCTGTTATTAGGCACCGTGACATTATAAGGAACTGTTCTGCCAAATCACAATCTATTGGGCTGTACTCAACTTGGTCACATACAATAGGTTGATAGCAGATAACAAAAGATTCTGTCATTCTTCCGGGAGGTGACTGTGTACAAGAACTGGGTGTGCAAGATTTTGCTTTATATATTTTTCCACTGAAACATTAATGATTATATATGTTCTTGAATGGTTTTCCAGGACTTCGGTATTAATGTGGGACATCCACCGATCAGCAGTTTACAGCTTCCACAGTGGTTGGATGCACTAAAAGTGCCAAGAACATGACAGCTCCATACACGATGTAGCGCCCACTACCTCATTCTGTAGCTTAGCTTCCATTGACTTTAATAGAAGCTGAGCTGCAGTACCCAAGAATGGCCACAATATTCAAATCTGTGTTCTTCTGGCTGTGCACCACTGGAGGAGCAAACATCTGATCAGTGGCATCTACAATATATTTGTCCTAAGCAAACTATCTCTTTGAATACAGTATCTTTTTCAAGCTTTCTAAGATCACTGTTTCTCAACCCACTGGTATGACAGGTAGAAGTTCAGTAAGGAGAAAAGTACAAAAAAAATTAGCTATTCCATGGGACACTGTGAAATCGGTCATCAAGAGCTGGCTTAAATTTGACACAACAGTTAAATTACCAAGAACGTCTCTCAAAAATTGATGAAAAGACAAGAACATATTGGTCAAGGTGGCCGCCAAGAGGCCTACAGCAACATTAAAGGATCTGGAGAACTTTCTGGTAAGTACTTGTGCACTACATGTGACAGCAATCTCCTGCAGACTTTATATGTCTGGCCTGTGGGGTAGAATGGCAAAATATAAGCCTTTTCTTACAAAGAAAAACATCCAAGCCCCGCTATGTTTTGAAAAAACTTACATCAAGTCTGCCGAAATCATGTGGAAAACAAGTTATGGTCTGATGAGATCAAGGTTGAACTTTTTTGCAATAATTCCAAAATGTATGTTTGGCGCAAAGCCAACACTGCACATTACAAAAAGAACACCATGCTCACAGTGAAGCATGGAGGAGACAGCATTATGCTTTGGGCTGTTTTTCAGCAGCTGGAACTGAGGCTTTCATCAAGGAAGAGGGAAATATGAACAGTTCCAAATGTCAGTCAATTTTGCTTCAAAACTTTCAGACATCTGCTAAAAAGCTGAAAAGAAAGAGGAATTTCACCATTCACCACCACCATGACCCTAAGCATACCTTCAAATCAACAGAGGAAAGGCTTTTCCAGAAGAAGATCAAAGTTTTAAAATGACCCAACCAATCGAGATCTAAATCCAAAAAGACTGCATGCTGTCATAAATTCAAAAGGTACTTCAACAAAGTATTAGTTAAGGGTGCGTATATTTATGCAAATACATTATTTTAGTTCTTATGTTTCTGTTTCCACCCAAAAAGATTTCTGTATATTTTTTAATTGAAATGTACACATTTTATGTGACATTAAAGGTGGAAATACTTCTGAAATTAATCTTCTTGGTATGATTTTTTTTTACAAACACCCACCATTTTAATAAGGGTGTGTGGACTTTTTATAACCACTTCTGCTTTCTCCACTCATATCCACCTTCCTCTGCTTGGATGAATGATATCTTACTGACTGTAGTCAAGCCAGTAAGCTATCAATCCAGGAGAGCAGAGGAAAGTGGGTACCGTAGCCAGAGAGGCAGTGGCTCGGGAAGTGCTCTGATTACACCAAAAGCACTTAGGTTGTGGTTCCACGGTCCGGAACCACAGCGCATTTGACGGAGCGGAAACTCCGCTCCGTCCTAAGCCCCGCCCCTTTTTGACGCGCGCTCTTTCCGGAGATGTTCAGGACACCTCCGGAACACCTCCGGAAAGAACGCAGGGCTACATAGCCCTGTGTTAAATTTCGTTGCGGCGACGCAGCGTCGCCACAATACGCTAGGACATGCTGCGGTCTGAAAAGACGCGCCGCATGTCCGTAAACGCAGGTCTTCCGCCTGCATGTTGTTACGCATAGTGGAGACGTGATTTCTTGAAATCCCCTCCACTATGCTGTAACAGACACGCGTGTTCCTAGAAGGAATCCTGAATCGTCGGAAACTCACCCTTACAAATTAATTAAAATAGTGATTTTTCAGTCATGGAGAAAAATACTGCATCAGTAAATATGTGAATGACATTATCTTTCAAAGAGCAACGTGACCATATTAACAGTTTGTGCCATCTGGCATTTAGGGCTGTTCGTTTTACTGCTCATTGATGACTGCAGAATGAGATTAACTAATAATCTATCACGGACTTACGGGCTACTTAAGAATGGAACTTTGTAATTAACGCTTTAATCTATCTATTACTATTAGGCCTCTTTCACACATCCGTTTTTCTCCTTGCGGCGCCCCCGGCATTTTTCCTCAGCGCCGCATCACAAAACCGTATGCACCGCATGCGGTTTTTTTCCCATAGACTTTCATTAGCGCTGGATGGCGCCGCATGTCACTGCACTGCCCCTTGAGAAAGCCCACGCTAAACGCGCGACGGGGTAGCACGATCTGACCGCTTGTCTGGATACATTTGGGTGAGATTACTTTTAAGATAAATGATTGATATGACATTGATATGATGTTTCTTTACTATATATAATTCCTATACAATCATTATAGATGTGGGATATTAATATTCTCTAGAGCCCGATCCAGTGTTATGTTCAATTGGTCAGATCTCAATTGCTGTTTGTGACCTTCACATTTTTTGTAAATTCTGCATTTTATTATTGATATAAATGATCTAAATGATATTGTCATTCTAATAAATTTGTACTTTTTTATTAACTTTGGGTTTTAATGCTCTTTTTTTCGCTTTGTATATAATCTTATTTGAGTATACCCTTATTGAGGTGTTTAGTGATAACCCTTTATTCTGGTAATTTTTCTAAATACATTTGCATGTGTTTAGTATCCAAATGTTGATCTACTTTTCTTTTTGTTGCAATTTTTTTTTTTTTGGGTGCCTCTGACCTTAAATCTACTCATGCTCGTATGTGAAATGTCCATGTTTTTATTATCATTATGTTTGTACTGTTTTTTTATTTTGTTATTGAGGATCGGTTGATTCAAACTGTTAATTTTTTATTTATTGTTTTTTTTTTTTGGTCCAGGGATACGGTTTACCCATGGTACTGTTGATGGCTACAAATGATTGCATGTGGTTGGAATAATGTCCTTGTTTGAATGTTATATTTTAAAACAGGGACAATCAATACATATAAACACAATTCCTTTTTGTCTGTTAATTCCACAGCAGAAGAATTGATGCTGCTGATCCAAGGGCGCAGGAGATCCTGGATGCAAGGAGGCAAGCCAGTAGAAAGTAAATATGACATCCCCCATGTGCCTAAAAATTAAATGTTTGTTTTTCTCTTTCAGCCAGGGACAAGGAATCCGCATATATTCACTGTCCCTTTTTGTGTCCTTATTCAACAGCAGAAGAATTCAACGAGCGGCGGCGGCGGCGGCTGAAGCGCAAGTTGAGCAGAGGGGAGGAGAGGACCTCCAAGCTAGGAGGCTAGCAAGCAGAAAGTAAGTATTACAGCACACTTTGCTCTAAATTACATGTTTGTTTTTCTCTTTCAGCCAGGGCAAAGGAATACAGATATATTCACTGTCCGTTTTTGTGTCCTTATTCAACAGCCGAAGACTTCACCGAGCAGCGGCAGCAGCGGCGGTGGCGGCTGAAGCACAAGTTCAGCAGAGGGGAGGAGAGGACCTCCAAGCTAGGAGGATAGCACGCAGAAAGTAAGTATTACAGCACACATTTTGCTGTAAATTACATGTTTGTTTTTCTTTCAGCCATGGACAAGGAATATAAATTTACAGTCCCTTTTTACTTAACAGCAGAAGACGTCAAGAAGAGGGGGAGGCGGCGGCTGGAGATAGACGAGAGGAGGAGAGGCGGGCAAGGAGGGAAGCCAGTAGAAAGTAAAGATTACATCCCCCATTTCAATAAAAATACATGTTTGTTTTTCTCTTTCAGCCAGGGCCAAGGAATATAGAAATATATTGACTGTCCCTTTTTGTTTCTTCCACAGCAGACAACGTCAAACAGCTGCTGCAGCTGCCGCAATGGCGGTGTTGGCGGAGGAGGCAGCGTCTGAAGCGGCGGCGGCAGCACCACCGGCATCGCCATCTCCTCCCTCCCAGCCAGAGCCAGAGCCGCCACAGCAGGACACATCTTCTTCTGGGAGCCCTCCTAGCCATCGTCAGGAATTGGCGGTAAAAATATGTATTTTTAATTTTTCTATCCACAATCCATCTGTGGGCTATATGTCTTGATTGTTTTTTTTTAATAACAGGAATCTGAAGATGACGAGGAGCTCCCAGAGGAAGAAGGACGGGGTGGAGAGATACCCGGAGTGGGCTCACAATTCGTAAGTATCCTGCATCAATCGCAGAAACACACCATCACGGTACACACAACACATAGAAAAACATTTAGTACATACTTCACACAGCGGCCACACCTGCCAATATCCTAATTTTTCTTTTCATTTTCAGTCTCTCGCATCTGGGAGCCAGAGGGATTCTCCCAGCGCCTCCCAGAGTCATCGTGAGACTGTCGGCGGTTCTCAACGTGTAAGTTTTTTTTAGTGCCATTTTCTATAATTTTTCATTTGTACAAAACGTGTTATCTACAAATGTTTTGTGCATTAATTTTCCCATTGTAACATGTATAATTTTGCAAATTTCACACAATGTGTCTGATGTTTTTTTTTTTTTCCTTTGTTAATTTCACAGGCTTCACAGCGTGCTCCCGACTCGGACACGGAGGAGGGATTGGACGTGGAGTTGATGATCGACCTGGTCCGAGAAAGGGAGCCGCTGTGGAACATGGGGGACCGCCAGCATGCGGATCAAATTGTGACACGACGGCTCTGGACGGAAGTGGCAGCAGCAATGGTGCACCGCTGGGAGGACCTCAATCCTAGGTCCCAGACTAAATTACGTAAGTATAGTTCATGTTGCTGACTGTAAAGGTGTATTTTCAAAACTTCTGTCCTCGTGTAACCAACGCTTCATGTTTTCATGATTTTCTTTTGTGTGAAACACTATGGAAACAATGAAAACATGAACTCTGGGGGACACGAGGACTAAAGTGTGGTTGTTGTATAGTAACCAATGTGTGCTTTCTGTTTCAGGGGAGAGAATTATGAAGCGGTGGCGGTCTGTGAGGGATCGCTTTAAGAAGGAATTTAACAAAGAGATGTGGGCCCCGAGTGGATCTTCAGGACGCCAGAGCAAGTACAAATATGCACGAGCTCTGGCGTTCCTGCGTGAAACAATGGTCACCAGAAGGTAAATATAACCATAAAATGTTAACTTTTTTTCTTTACAGCCAGGGCCATTCCACATCTGTATATTAATTTTATGTTTTTGTTTCTTCCACAGCACGGTGAGCAGCACTCGGGCGCCCGCAGAGTTGGAGCCTTCTAGAGCGATCCCTCAGGAGACCGACACCGAGGGACACTTTGACCAACCCTCCACATCTGCCCCTTCCCAGACTTCACACACACTTGATCCCGCTGTCCCCTCCACCAGCGCTGGAGCATCGTGGCCGGCTGCATTACATGAATCTGCTGGTCAGGATATAGCCTTCCCTTTACCCCACCCTTCTGACCCTGCCACCTCTAGTACAGTTGCGGGTACCGGGCGGCAGCGTCAGAAGGGTCAGGAAAAGAACTATGCGCCCGAGTTCTTACACATGAACGCATCTTTCCAGAACTGCCTTAAGTTGCTATCTGAACAAGTTGCCGCAGGCGTTCGTCAGATAACCACACTAGTTGGTGAGGTGAAGACACTTGTGGAAACTGTGCGTTCTGAGTTAAGAACACCCCCGAACTACAGCTTTTTTAGGTCGGTTGCGGAGCGCATAGATCCGCTATCTTATGACCAGCAGATGTATGTGATGCACACGTGCCACTCTGCTCTAGCGCAGGTTGTCTCCCATCCTCAATCCACCCCAGTCATTCCACCACTTCCCCCCCCTACAGCCGCCGTCCATCTCCCCCCCCTCCACCTGCCATACCTCCTCCCCCTCCTATTCAATATCAACCTCCCCAATACCAACCACCTCCCCAGCTCCATCAACCTCCAGTATATCAACCACCTCCCCAGGTCCAACCACCTCCCCAATATCAACCACCTCCCCAGGTCCAACCACCTCCCCAACTGCAGTCACCTCCCCAGTACCAACAACCTACCCACTACCAGCCACCTACCCCCTACCACACTTCTACCTACCAATCTCCTTCCCCCTTCCAAATACCTACTATGTCACCTGCTCCTCATGCACAACCCTCCACTCCACCACCACCCACCTGTTCTGCCTTGTCTTCCCATTCTTTTGGTCTTTCCACCCCTTCACCTCTTCCTGTTCCTTCCCCACCACCATCCCGTTCGTCCCTCCACACTCTCCACACTCCCACGGTCGAAGTGTCCCGCAGCCCCTCCAGCAGTATTTCCACCCCACACTATACAGACCTTTAAATATGTGTTTGTTTATAATTTTTTGCATGAAAAAAAAAAATTTAATAAAAAATAAAGTTGAATAAATAAAGTTTAATAAAAAAATAAAGTTGAATAAATAAAGTTTAATATAAAAAAAAGGTTATTTCTATGTTAAACATTTGGCCAAAATGCATAATTTTATAACAATTATATTAAAAAAAAAATTTTTCAATAAATTGTTCATTGGTTTAACATTGTTGTCTGTCTTTAATTTATAGGATGTTAAGTATTAAATTTGTTATACAGGTACAGCTAACTTTGGCTAAAAGGTTCATAAATGCAACCTTTTTTACAAAGTTATGTCCCGGGTTTCTATTATCTTTTCACTAAAAATGTGTACTTTTTTAGATTATCCCCTACCCAGGTTTCCCCTACTCCAGTCCTCAAGGCCCACCAAAAACATATCATGTTTTCAGGATTTCCTTTGTATTGCACAGGTGAGGCAATTATCACCTGAGCAATACAAAGGAAAGACTGAAAACTTGACATGTTGGTGGGCCTTGAGGACTGGAGTAGGGGAAACATGGCCTAGAATGTACACTTTTTTTTGACAAATGGTGAAATACTTTTGTTAATACAATTTCACCTTTTGTCCAAAAAAGGGTACATTGTAGGCCATGGGTCCCCAAATCCAGTCATCAAGGCCAACCAACAGGTATTGTTTTCAGGATTTCCTTTGTATTGCACAGGTGAGGCAATTATCACAATACAAAGGAAAGACTGAAAACTTGACCTGTTGGTGGGCCTTGATGACTGGATTTGGGGAACCATGGCCTACAATGTACACTTTTTTTGACAAAAGGTGAAATAGTTTTATTAAACAGCCATGGACACAACAATGGAAAAAAGGTTACAGTAGAAAACACACAAGAAGGTAGACAAGTAAAACTATTGGTTTATTGTGGGTAAAGAAAATTATTAAAAGAAACAATACATTTATTACACTCTGTCATCCTGCCAGTCAACACTACCTTCCGGTGACACAAAGTATTGAGCAAACTTGTCCCTCATTCTGGAAACCGCGACTGTACTGCGAGTGGTAATGTTGCTGTAGTCGTGCAAAGTTGTTTCTTGATTGTGGTCCTCCAGAGAAATTGGTTCCTTGGTTAGGACAAAATTATGGAGGACCACGCACGCTTTCACTACATCATCAACAGTCTCAGTCTTCAAGTTAATTGCAGTCAAAAGGACACGCCATTTTGCTGTCATAATGCCAAAGGCACACTCACCATCCGTCTGGCTCTTGTGAGGCGGTAGTTAAATATCCGCTTTGTATGTGTCAATTCTCTGCTGGCATACGGCTTCAATAGGTGTTGGGACAGCTGGAATGCCTCATCACCTACACACACGAATGGCATCGGTGGGCCTGAGGGTTTGAGGCAGTGGCCTAGGGGGGGGAAATGAAAACTGTTTCCATACAATTTACGTCCCATAGCAGATAGTTTAAAACTTGGGAGTCATTAGACCGTCCATAAGACCCAATGTCCACCGCGATAAACTTGTAGTGCGCATCTGCAATAGCCATCAGGACGATAGAGAAATACTTTTTATAGTTAAAGAATTCAGATCCAGTTCCTTTTGGCTTTTGAATGCGGATGTGCTTTCCATCAACGGCCCCCAGGCAATTGGGGAACTGGCAGATGAGTAGAAACTGGTCCGCTATTTGAAGCCACCGCTCTGTTGTTGGCTCTGGAATAAATTCTCCAACCAAAGTATCCCACAGAGCACGACAAGTGTACTTAATTATGCCGGATAGTGTGGAGATTCCAATCCGATAATAATTAGAAAATACAAATTAAAATAATTATTTCAGAAACGCAGCATTACATACCAGAACTCAGCTACACTATTGGAGATACCAAACATAATCACATCTATGACAAAGACTGTTTTATAACTAAATTTGGGGATACTCATGTGGTTTCCTAGTTGGCCTGTGATGTTCAATTAATGATAAAATTACAAGTGCGCTCAAGCAAACAGATCCAATACATATAGCTTACCTTATAGTCACCATGAGACGCTCCGTCGGAGATATCGAGAACCGACAGTAGGTGTCTGATTTTTTAATTTGGTCTCCAACACGCTCCAGCAAATCATCAAAGTTTTCTTTGTTCATCCGCAGATAGGCAAAGAACTTATCTGGATTTTGTCGCAGCTCCATGTTCAGTGTGGAATAGATACCATGAGTTAATCTCTGTGCCGTAATGGGGTGGATCCACAAACGGCGGCGTCTTCGCTGACGTCTAATGCGCTGCTCCTCAAACTTTCGCTCCTTCTCCAGAACGATAAACCTCAATCGATTCATCTCCGCAGTAAAATCAACAAGATTCCTGAAGATATTGCCGATAATGACATCCATGTTCGCCAATCACTTGCTACTTGCTCTTCTCTCAAAACTGCACTTGCTCCTCTACAACCTGTCAAAGATGGGTTGTAGGAGCAGTGTATATATAGGATTACAGTAGCCAATCATATTTGGAACCCCAAAAAGGGCGGTCTTAAAAAACCGGATCCGGCGCATACGGCGTCAACGGATGCCAAACCGGATACACCGGATGAGACGGATGCGGTTTTTTGCCGCATTCGTGAACCGGATGCGGCGAAAAACCGGATGCGGTGCATCCGGTTTTCATACAAAATACCGGATGCGGCGCTGCGGCTAAATGCCGGGGGCGCCGTTTAGGCGCCCGCCGGATGTGTGAATGAGGCCTTACTGTACTTTCTTTTTACTGATTTATGACCACAAAGTACATCAGCTACGAGTTGAACATTTATGTTATCATAAATCATCTTAGAGAAGCGCAGAAAAAGAAAGTTAACAAACTTCCAAACTCTATCAGAACAGCCTGACTGATGGATTCTCAGTTAACTCATTCTTCAGCCAGCAATATAGTGCAACACAGAGGCTATAGAAGGCAAATGGTGCAACATTTTTAATGAAACACAATTGCTAAAATGATTTTTAGCCCAAAATACATACATTTAGGTAACAAAAATGCTCCAAAGGTATTAAAACTCCATATCCTTTACAGAGATAATCCAACATGTGCCAACACATGATCAATGGCCAACTGTGTGTTACATGAATGACTCGTTACTGATAAATGGAGATCACAAGCAGAGGACTATGTCTGGATTCATCATATAAACAGCATATTAAACCAATACACTTTACAAACAAGGGTATGCCACACTAAACGAGATCGCAAACGAGATCACTAACGAGATCATTAAAACGTCACTATTTTGCGATCTCGTTAGCGACCTCGTTGTGTGTGGCATGTAGCAACGATGTGGCCCCTGCTGTGATGTCGCTGATCGTTCACTAGAGTTCTGGACCGTTTTTTGATCGTTGGCGTCCCGCTGGTGAGCCTGAATCGCTGTGTTTGGCACCTTTTGCGAACGATGAGCGACCTCGTTTGTGACGCATGACTGTTTTGCGTCACGGAATGGATAGCAATATTTGTACGTTCTCTTTTGCGTCACAGAGAGGATCGCAGAAGTTGCAAAGCAGGCTAGCAGGACGCAGAGAGCAGGAGCAATGCTGGAAATTCCTATGAATCAGAAGCGCTCAGTACATGCTAATGACAGATCCTAACGACCGCCAAAGTCGTTAAAGAGATCGCTGACTGCAGATGAGTCGTTTATGAGATCTCCTGTTTGGCAGCTACTAGCGACCTAAAAGAGATCACACCAACGATTGCGTCGTTATCGTGATCGCTAACGAGATCACTAAGTGTGGCAGTACCTTTAGAAATAAAGTTGTAGATTCACCTTTAACTATTGAAATTAAAACTAAACCAATATTAGCTTGATCTCCAGTGAATGTTGCACTGCCTTGATGAGCTTCACTGCAGCCAGAAATATGACCCATTGTGAGGCTGGATTGCCACATACTCCTTATTTTCCTATTACTTCCGTTTGGCGTTGACACTTTAGAAAGGGCACACTATGAGAGAAGGCATATTTACATAAAAGTAGGACTTTATCAGTAGATTACTAAATGTAGATAAGATTTAGATAACATTACATATGAAAGATTACTATTAACTAGAGTGAGGTAAAGCCATTCACAGGAAATTACAGATACATCACCGTTAAAGGGGCATAAAGTCCGGTCACCGGCCTCACTCCCCTCCCGATGTAAAATAATGGGTTTTAGATATTTTTTTAATTTTATTAAGCTACTTACACTATTCAATTCTTGCCTACCATTACTCCTTTTTCCATTGCCAACCACCTAACTTCTAGTCTGTCAGACTAATACCACAACCGGTCCATGCAATCCTACCTTTATTGTATTGTTTGCCATCACTTCGATATCTCGGTTTAAAGGTTTTGTCCACCACTAGGACCACATCTTCTCAATCTGAATGTTTGCCCCCCCATTAAAATAAAAACACCTATACTCACGTCCCGTGTCGGCACTGTTTCAGTGGTGTCGGAACTCGTATTCCCTCGATTTAACAACCTCACATGACTCACATGAGATGTGCACCCAATTAGCGCTGGAGTCACTGTCCCCATCTTGGGACATATAAGTAATCATCATGAAGTGTTGAGCTGTGGCTAGTCGCTCACATCTTCTTGATTACTTGCTTGATGGCGACGACAGTGACGCCAGCGCTGACTGGCTCACATGACATAAGAACCGCATGAGAGCCCCGGGAACGCGAGTGCTGACACTGTTGAAACGGTACTGGAGGTGAGTATAAGTGTTTTTATTTTAATAGGGGCAAACATTCAGATTGAGAAGGGGTTGTCCTAGTAGTGGACAACCCATTTAAGATCTTGACATCCAGTCACCAAACTTCCCAATCCTATACACATTAGATGGCTTCCAGCCGAAAGATCATTCGGCTAACAACCATCACAGCTGACTTGTGAATGTTTTGGAAATGAATTCTGAGCAGAAGCTCCCTCTGGTGGTTACAAACAGTACTGAACCATTCAATGAGGATTGGCAATCAGGAGTCACAGAGTGGCTTGAGATAAGGGAGGTTCCCTCCCATCATGGTTGCCGGTGATCAATTGTTCTTGTCTCAACTGTGGTTCCTGGTTCACTTGGAAGCTTGCTGAGTCTTGCCTCTTCTTCTGCTTTCAGATAAGATATTTTCTGTATTTGTTTTTGTGCTTACCATTTGCATATTTCTCTTGCATTTCTGTAAGGTTAGCCAGGTTCCCCCCCCGGGGGGGCTTGGGCTCCTCTCAGTTCCGCTGGAGCCACTGTTATTTGTTCATTTGCCTTTTCCAGTTTTTTCAGTGGCTGCGGCTTAGTTTTGTTACACCAGAGAACTGATTTAGGTGGTAGAGGTCGTGTGATCTTAGGTGTTTTTGCAATCAGTAGCGTTGGCATTTTTTAGGGTTTTTTTGGATTGCAGTGAGTATCCTTTCTATCCTTTTCTGTCTACGCAGATTGGGCCCTAGCGTTTTCTCATACTATTTTCTGTCTGTGTCTGTATTTCCTCTTGTCTAACCGCCATTACATGTTTGGGGGCTTCCTATGTTCTTTGGGGATCTGCTCCGTTGCAGATAGCTTTCCTCTTTCTATCTTTAGGTGTAGTTAATCTCTCAGGCTGTGAAGAGGCATCTAGGACCAACGTAGGAACGCTCCACAGCTGCCTTTAGTTGTGGTGGTTAGTCAGGGTACTGCAATCCAATAGATTCCAACCTCTCTGGTGTATTGCCGTTTTTGCCTGCTCTCCTCAGCTACCAAAACATAACAGTATCACCGGCCAAACTGAAAATTGTATGGTACTCACAGAAGGAAAAAATAGTGTGGAAAGAAAAGAGTTGTCAGAGATTTTTTTTTTTTCTGTTTCTTGCATTTTTCCCCTCTTTTTCTCTGGGTGCTGAGGAGGATTTTTATTTTTTTTTCTCTCAATGGAGCTTGCACAGTTGTCTGGCCGTGTGGATCAGCTTGCCACTGAGGTTCGGAGTATTGCTACCTATCTTGCTGGGTTGCCGGTTGTGGAACCTAGGATTCCCATGCCAGATTTGTTTTTGGGAGATCGGGCCAAATTTCTGAATTTCAAAAATAACTGTAAGTTGTTTTTTGCCTTAAAACCTAAGTCCTCAGGGAACGCAAAACAGCAGGTTCAAATTGTCATCTCTCTCCTGCGCGGCGATCCTCAGGATTGGGCTTTTTCTCTGACACCTGGGGACCCTGTTTTGAGTGATGTTGATGCATTTTTTCTGGCTCTGGGGTTATTGTACGATGAGCCTAATGTCATTGATCAAGCTGAAAGAACCTTGTTGGCATTAAATCAGGGGCTTGAGGACGCTGAGTTGTACTGTCAGAAATTCCGAAAATGGGCAGTCCTAACCAAATGGAATGATGATGCTTTGGCAGCCCTTTTTCGGAAGGGGCTGTCAGAAAATGTAAAAGATGTTATGGTGGGTTTCCCTGCTCCCTCTGGTCTCAATGATTCTATGTCATTAGCGATTCAAATTGACAGACGTTTGCGTGAGCGTAGAGGTATGCGTGGAATAGTGTTGCCTTGTGAGCCAGCTTCTGAACCCATGCAGTGTGATAGAGTGGCTTCTGGGGCACAGCCTCATGAGTTTCGAAAACGCAATGGGTTATGTTTCTATTGTGGTGACGCCTCTCATGCTATTTCTGTCTGCCCTAAGCTGGGAAGACGTTTTGCACGCTCAGTTGTCTTGGGTAGTGTTCAGACTAAATTTCTGTTGACTGTTACCCTGATTTGCTCCCTGTCCACATTTTCTGCTCCGGCTTTTGTTGATTCGGGAGCAGCTATTAACCTGATGGATTTTGATTTTGCCAAACGTTGTGGGTTTCCCTTGATACCCCCTACGGAAGTCTATTCCCCTACTGGGGATTGATTCTACCCCTTTGGCTGAGAATAAACCCCAGTTCTCTACTCAGGTGATAATGAGGGTTGAACCTGATCATCAGGAGAGTTGCAAATTTTTGGTACTGTATAATCTGCATGACATTATTGTACTAGGTTTCCCTTGGTTACAGTCTCATAATCCTGTTTTGGATTGGAAATCTGTGTCTGTAACCAGTTGGGGCTGCCAATGTGTTAATGCCAACACTCCTGTTTTTTCTGCCTCTCCCCAGTCTCAGGATGTTCCTGACTTTTTGACTGATTTTTCTGATATGTTTAGCGAAAGTAAGTCTGCATCCTTGCCCCCTCATAGGAGCTATGACTGCGCTATTGAATTAGTGCCTGGTAGTAAATTCCCTAAAGGTCGCCTTTTTAACTTGTCTGTACCTGAACATGACGCTATGCGGTCTTATATCAAGAAGTCATTGGAGAAGGGTCATATCAGACCATCCTCTTCACCCTTGGGTGCCGTTTTTTTCTTTGTGGCCAAAAAGGATGGTTCATTAAGGCCGAGTATTGATTATCGTCTCTTGAACAAGATCACTGTGAAATATCAATATCCGTTACCCTTGATTTCTGACCTGTTTTCCAGGGTGAAAAGTGCTACTTGGTTTACCAAGCTTGACCTCAGGGGGGCGTATAACCTTATTCGCATTAAGCACGGGGATGAATGGAAGACGGCGTTTAATACCCCAGAGGGGCATTTTGAGTACCTAGTGATGCCCTTTGGACTCACTAATGCTCCTTCCATCTTCCAGTCCTTCATGAATGACATTTTCAGGGATTTTGTGGATAAATTTCTGATTGTTTATTTGGATGATATCTTGATTTTTTCCAATGACTGGGACTCTCATGTGAAACATGTTCGGACTGTGTTCCAGATTTTGAGAGAGAATGCTCTGTATGTAAAGGGATCAAAGTGTCTTTTTGGCGTACAGAGGATTCATTTTGTCTCCATCTGTTATTGAAATGGACCCGGTCAAGGTTCAGGCCATCTGTGATTGGGTCCAACCTACTTCATTAAAGGCTCTTCAGAGATTCTTGGGTTTTGCCAATTTTTATCGTAAATTTATTGGTAATTTCTCTGTTATTGTTAAACCATTGACTGATTTGACCAAAAAGGGTTCCGATCTGGTGAATTGGCCTCCTGAGGCAGTCTCTGCGTTTCAGGAACTTAAGCAGAGATTCACTTCTGCTCCTGTACGGCAGCCTGATGTTTCTCTGCCATTTCAGGTGGAGGTTGATGCCTCTGAAATTGGGGCAGGTGCCGTTTTGTCCCAAAGAGATCCTGAGAACTCTAAAAGTAACCCTTGTGCCTTTTTCTCTCGAAAATTTTCTCCAACTGAACGTAATTATGACGTGGGTAATCGGGAGTTATTGGCCATGAAGTGGGCTTTTGAAGAGTGGAGACATTGGCTGGAGGGAGCCAAACATCAGGTGGTGGTCCTCACGGACCATAAGAATCTGGTTTATCTGGAATCAGCCAAGCAACTTAATCCTAGACAGGCCAGGTGGGCCTTGTTTTTCACACGTTTTAATTTTGTGGTTTCCTATCTTCCTGGCACTAAGAATGTTAAGGCGGATGCCCTCTCGAGGAGTTTCCTTGCGGACTCTCCTGAGTTATCTGATCCTGCTATTATTTTGAAAGAGGGTGTAGTTCTTTCCGCCATCTCGCCCAATTTGAGACTGGCTCTGGAAGGGTGTCAGGAGGATAAACCCGAGCGCTGCCCTATTGGGAAATTGTTTGTCCCAGACCGGTGGAAAAAGAGTGTGATGTCTGAGATTCATTGTTCCGCGTTGGCCGGTCATCCCGGAATTTTTGATACCAGAGACTTGGTGAGTCGGTCCTTCTGGTGGTCTACTTTGTCTCATGAGTCATGACATCAGGGAGTTTGTGCAGTCCTGTGGGACTTGCTCTCGCTCCAAGCCTTGCTCTCGCTCTAGTGGTTTGTTAATGCCATTGCCTGTGCCCAAGAGACCATGGACCCATATCTCTATGGATTTTATTTCCGACCTCCCTGTTTCTCAGAGAATGACCGTTATCTGGGTGATTTGTGATAGGTTTTCCAAGATGATACATCTTGTGCCATTACCTAAGTTGCCTTCCTCCTCCGAATTGGTGCCTTTGTTCCTTCAGCACGTGGTTCGGTTACACGGCATTCCTGAGAACATTGTGTCTGACAGAGGAGTCCAGTTTGTTTCCAGATTTTGGAGGACTTTTTGTTCTAAACTTGGTGTTCAATTGTCTTTCTCCTCGGCTTTTCATCCTCAGACCAATGGACAAACTGAGAGAACAAACCAGACATTGGAGACTTATCTGAGATGCTTTGTGTCTGCTGATCAAGATGACTGGGTCTCTTTTTTGCCTTTGGCTGAGTTTGCTCTTAAAAATAGGGCTAGCTCTGCCACTTTGATGTCTTCGTTTTTCTGCAATTTTGGGTTTCACCCTCGATTTTCTTCGTGCCAGACGGAGGCTTCTGTCTGTCCGGGTGTTGACTCTGTTGTGGAGCGTATGCAGCAGATTTGGGACCAGGTAGTGGAGAGGTTGTCCTTCTCTCAGGAGAAGGCCCAGCGGTTTGCCAACCGGCATAGGACTGATGGTCCTCGGTTTAAAGTGGGGGACTTGGTCTGGTTGTCCTCAAGAAATATCCCTATGAGAGTTGCATCTCCTAAGTTTAAGCCTAGGTTCATTGGACCTTATAAGATCATGGAGATTCTTAAGCCTGTTTCCTTTCGTTTACTTCTTCCAGGGACATTTAAGATCCATAACGTGTTCCACAAGTCCTTATTGAAGAGGTTTGTCGAGCCAGTGGTTCCTATGGCTGTGCCTCCTGACCCTGTTTTGGTTGAGGGCAATCTGGAGTATGTGGTTGAGAAAATATTGGATTCTCGTTTTTCTAGACGGAAACTCCAGTATTTGGTTAAGTGGAGAGGTTATGGTCAGGAGGACAATTCTTGGGTGTTTGCTTCGGACATCCATGCTAGGAGACTGATCCGTGCCTATCACCGAGCTCATCCTGACCGACCTGGTTGCACAAATGAGGGTTCGGTGACCCTCCTCAAGGGGGGGGTACTGTTGTGAATGTTTTAGAAATTAATTCTGAGCAGAAGCTCCCTCTGGTGGTTACAAACAGTACTGAACCATTCAATGAGGATTGGCAATCAGGAGTCACAGAGTGGCTTGATATAAGGGAGGTTCCCTCCCATCATGGTTGCCGGTGATCAATTGTTCTTGTCTCAACTGTGGTTCCTGGTTCACTTTGAAGCTTGCTGAGTCTTGCCTCTTCTTCTGCTTTCAGATAAGATATTTTCTGTTTTTGTTTTTGTGCTTACCATTTGCATATTTCTCTGCATTTCTGTGAGGTTAGCCAGGTCCCCCCCCGGGGGGCTTGGGCTCCTCTCAGTTCCGCTGGAGCCACTGTTATTTGTTCATTTGCCTTTTCCAGTTTTTTCAGTGGCTGCGGCTTAGTTTTGTTACACCAGAGAACTGATTTAGGTGGTAGAAGTCGTGTGATCTCAGGTGTTTTTTCAATCAGTAGCGTTGGCATTTTTTAGGGTTTTTTTGGATTGCAGTGAGTATCCTTTCTATCCTTTTCTGTCTAGGCAGATTGGGCCCCAGCGTTTGCTCATACTATTTTCTGTCTGTGTCTGTATTTCCTCTTATCTAACCGCCATTACATGTTTGGGGGCTTCCTATGTTCTTTGGGGATCTGCTCTGGGGCAGATAGCTTTCCTCTTTCTATCTTTAGGTGTAGTTAATCTCTCAGGCTGTGAAGAGGCGTCTAGGATCAACGTAGGAACGCTCCACGGCTGCCTTTAGTTGTGGTGGTTAGTCAGGGTACTGCAATCCAATAGATTCCAACCTCTCTGGTGTATTGCCGTTTTTGCCTGCTCTCCTCAGCTACCAAAACATAACAGCTGACCCTCCTCACACACGGGAGCGCTCGTATGGTCAAGCACTCCGACATTCTCTATGAGAAAGCCTCAGGCTGGCATGTCTTATTTCAGGGAGAACAATATGATCGGCAGTCCAAAACTGGACATGTCTGATCAACATCACTCCCAACTATCATTTGGTCAGTGCCTCCATACACATTAGACTATCGGCTGGACCCGTCGATATCAGGTAAGGCCGCCAAGAGTCTAATATTAATGGCCAGTTTAAGGGTTATTACTTGTACAACAACATGTAGCTAAGTCTATTTCTTCTTACAAGGAACCTTAGTTAGAACTGGATATCCATTACACTCAATGAGGGACATTTTTTACTTTTCATATACCCGTTGTCAACAAAATCCTCCGGGAGTAAAACATGGAAAACACAAAGACCATCATAGGACACCTTCTACTGTTCACAAGCCAGAAAAATAAATCTATGGTAGATTAGACCAGCCTATGTATTGCCTATATTAACCTTGTCTGCATGCAAGAAGCAATGCCAGTCCTCTTTATTACAAAGTGGTGCGAATGGTATAAATGTTTATAAGGTTCCCAAAATCACTAGAGTGCCCCATTCTTCCTCTTCATGTTAGAGACTGGATGCATATACATGGTTGCGCATGCTCCATTCATTGTCTATGGGAATGGTGGAGAAAGCCCAGAATACAGCTTAGGCTACTTTCACACTTCAGGCTTTTTGTATCAGGCGCGATCCGGCGTGTTTTTAAAAAAACACATCCGGTACCGGATGCGTTTTTTTTACCATTGACTTACATTAGCGCCGGATCGCGCCTGATGTCACTGCGTTGCATCCGTTTTTGGCCGGATCCGTCGGAAATGTACATTCCGGCGGCTGGACAAGACGCTGGCTGCAACGTTTTTTTTTTTTCCGGAGCCGCCTGATAGTGCCTGAATCGGCACTTCAGGCGGCCGGAAACAATGCAAGTGTATGGAGCCGGACCAGTCTTTTGATAAATCCGTCAGAAAACTGATCCGGAATCCAAGGTCTCTCTCTCTCTCTCTCTCCTCGGTCCGGGCATTGATAACTGCATTTTCATCATGGAAATTTTATATTTCCGGGTTGAAAAGGTCAGGACGGATCCGGCAAAAAACCTGATCAGTTGCATCAGTTTTTTAAAATCAGCGCCGGATCCGTCCTGTCAGGTATAGGACGGATTATGCCTGACACAAAAAGCCTGAAGTGAGAAAGTAGCCTTATACTTTCATTTATAACGAACGGCGTGGTTGGGAGTTAAAGGGGTTTTCCATCTTTGAGTTACAGTACTTTCTTTTTTTATCATAACTACGGTAAGTCTTTTTCTGTGTAAAAATAAGAAAATAAACCTTACCGATCCACTTCTGTTTTTGTTGATATGTCTACGCTATTGACATGACTACAGCATTTGACCACTGCAGCCAATCACTACCGCTCAGTACAAAAATGTCACTGCTAAAAAGCTATAAGAAAATTGTAGGGTCTCTTAACACACATATTGGAGAAACCCAGCATTAAAATTGAAATTAATCAATACCATCAGTACCCAGTATCTCCTGCTTCATAGTCTTAAAGGGGTTGTCCACTACTGCAGCCATCATTGTCTGGCTGCAACTCATCACCTATCGCATCAGGGTAGACTATTGTCTGCTGGAATAGTAAAGGCTGCAGTCAAACAGCAGCCGCTGAATGGCTGCAGCAGTCATGTGACACAACAATGTCACGCTACCAGTCTGGAATGGTGGTGTCAACATCGTGGGAACAGCATTACTGTGGGAGGTGAGTATCCATTGTTTTTAATTTATTTGGGCTCCTGAAGTGATTGAACAGGAGAATTCTGGAAAGTTATAGGATATATTTATTATTATTATGTGTCAATTAAGTAATTTTTGGCAAAGTGCCTATTGCTCAATTGAATACTGCAATGTGTACCCAGCATATGTTAGTCTATTGGGATAAAGCAAATATATCGATATCAAACAATGAAAACCTTCCAGTTCTGGAAGTACTGTCACTTATCATTTTCCAGAAATAGCATTAGTATATATACAGCTAGATGTTGGCTCTCGCCTCTCTATTTACCAGGCAAATGAAAGACTTGCTTACAATTCATATTCATACAGACCTAAGTAAATGTTTGTCGAAACCTATGGAATTTACTAAGCTACAGCAGAGAACAGCGGTCAAGATAAGGGGAATTAATAACACAAATATGAATTACGAGTTGAATACTATTTACAAGCCGCATTGCCAATCTGCTATGAATACATTGAATGGTCTCACACTATTGACTTGTCTTATCCTTTTCAGACGTAGGACGTTTTGCAATAAGGAAATGAAAAACAGTCTCAACACTACGTCATCACCATCTTGTGGCTTTCATGTGACAGTTACATAGTTACATACAGTTGTGCTCAAAAGTTTACATACCCCGGCAGAATTTTTGCTTTTTTGGCCTTTTTTCAAAGAATATGAATGATAACACCAAAACTTTTTCTCCACTCATGGTTAGTGGTTGGGTGAAGCCATTTATTGGCAAACTACTGTGTTTTCTCTTTTTTAATCATAATGACAATCCAGCTTGTAGTCCGCCCAACAGCAGTTGTTAAGTCAGGTGGACACAATGACCTTAGATTTTATATTGACTTTTTTGTTTTCATTTTTTTTTTTATAAACCACTGAAAGTATTGATCTCGTTTCAGGAACACTTTTCTGGTTCTGGTGCTGCAATGTGTAATATGTGTGTAATGTATATGTGTGTTAAGTGAATAAGATGTACAGGTGTTTCTCACAAAATTAGAATATCATCAAAAAAGTTAATTTATTTCAGTTCTTCAATACAAAAAGTGAAACTCATATATTATATAGAGTCATTACAAACAGGTTGATGATTATGGCTTACAGCCAATGAAAACCCAAAAGTCATTATCTCAGTAAATTAGAATACTTTATAACAACCAGCTTGAAAAAATGATTTTAAAATCTGAAATGTTGGCCTACTGAAATGTATCCGAAAAACAAAAAAATCCCTATTTGGGAGAGAACAGACAAAACGCGGCGCCCTAAGTGCGTAAACACAATATATGATAGTCTTTGATGGGTGCACAACTTCATGCACTTCATATGCACTCACCTGATAGAAGACTAATATGGCTATGACTGAACCTTACTGCTCGCTCACCCAAGCGTATAACACTGACAAACGCTATGCAGCGTTTTATCAGATAGCACTTGGACCAATGTTATACTATGGGACAGTACAGATCTGTGATTTTTTGCAAAACTTGCAGCATGCTGTAAGTAGCTCCAGAATTTGCATCACGCACACCCACACAAGTGTTTGGGTGTGTGTGAAACATTTGACTACACTTGGATGCCATCCTAGTGCAGTCCGACATCCATGGACTCAGACAATGGAGAAGTTAAGTTCTCCTTCTTCACACCAGTGATACAATACTCTCATGATGGAAAATCGGATCACACTAAGATGACACTTGGCTCAAACGCTATCAAAGTTTAAGCTGAGAGTTATTAGCACAGTCGGCTCGATTCTTTAGTATAAGAGAATTTACAATTGTGTGACCCCGATGTTACTACACATTTATTAACTAAAGTTAAAGGGAATCTGACACCAGGTTCTTGCTACCTCATCTGAGAGCAGCATGATGTAGGGGCAGAGACACTGATTCCAGCTATAAATCGCTTACTTTACTGCCTGCTGCGGTTTTGATTAAAAACTGTTTAATCTGCTGAAGACCTAGCAGTTCTCTGAATGCTGAGCTCTGTATAATCCCGCCCACATCACTGATTGACAGCTTGCTCTGTACATTGTGCAAAGACAGAAAACTGCCAATCAGTGTTGGGGGCGTGGCTGGACTATCTACCAGGCCATGTAGTCCTCTAGTGATAATCTCCAGCTGATAAAACAGTGGTTATATAAAAAAAACACTAAGCAGCCCAGTAAGTGACGCATCGCCGGAATCAGGGTCTTTTTCTCTACATTATGCTGCTCTCAGATTAGTATAGTAATGTCAAGACTCATATCGTAACCAATGCAAAGTGAAAATCACTTGGCCACTACATATAACTCCATATGTGATAATACAAAAACTGGAGAATCATAGGAGCTTTATAAAAAATACAAAAAACTTTACTGTCACAATACCAAAAGTTAAAACGACAAACATCAATAAAAAGATGTGATATATAAGACACCAGAAACTATGGCACTCAGTACATCTTGTATACACTATTGCATCACATGTTACATACAGTTATTGGTGAGAGAACCCAGATTAGGTAGTAAAAACCTGGTAACAAATTCCCTTTAACTGTTAAGATATGTAAAATATTTTTTTCTATGTCAAAGATTTCCATAGCTTTTGGGGTTGTATGAGATTAAAAAGAAGTACCTGTTGTTCTTTAATTTTTTATTCATTTAAAAAATATATATATGACTAATTTGGCTAATTTGATGGATTTTGCAGCACAATTTGACTGTTGCTTTCAGTGATTTTGTACCTCTGTCCCATTTATGCAAGGTTGCAATACTAGTCACAATCTATCGGAATTAGCTCCGATGTAGAAAAAAACACCCCTCCATTCTAATTAAGTACACCCCCTTTAATACCACATAGCGTGACCTAAAGGGTATTTATTTATAAACTCAAGGTATATTTTAGAATCTCTCCATTCATCACAGGAATGCCAAAATGAATGGATGGGGAGGGATACAAAAGTTTTCAAGCTTTTTACCCTACATTTGTTATTGTTTGCTTAAACAAACTTAACCTTCAACTGGTTACAAAAGTCTGTGCAAATGAAATGCTATTACTGTACGTGGCAGATTACATGAGCTCAACGCAAGCAGTCATCAATAAAGAGGATTCCCTGTACTCCGCAGCAATACCCTTAGAGATAACAGGTAATAATAACTGATAACATTAACACTATGTCATACATTAATGTTCATGGGAAGATAATAAGCCTGTAATGAGCGTCGATCGATAGCATTCCCAACTGATTGGCACTTGTAAACTTTAATTATTTGGGATTTGGGGATGACCAATCATTGGTATAACCAGTTAGACATTTATTCAATAGCAGGAGAGGGTCTGCTGAGTAGTCGACAATGAAGAAAATGAATAATCTAGGCTGGGTCTGGTCGAGCAAGAACCACTTGTAAGCATTTCTGTTCTATAGCACCAAGAAGGAGTCCAGAGAACGAGATCCCCCATCTACGATGCCCACATCCCCCATAGAAAATAAGGAAAGGGCTTCTATTCCATTGGACAACCCTTTTAACACTAGAGAGGAACCTTAGACTTTTCTGACTGGTGTAGAAGCCTTTGATACATATCTTATATTTCCTATATACAGTATATTGTATGCAAGACATATATTTACATAGAATATTGATATTCAAAATGTAAAAATTCCCAAAATAACTATATTTAAAAAGGTATATAGTTGCTAACAGAGGCAATTCGCTGCCTGTTGTACCTGGCGCTGGACATTGACCGCTCCTGCCAGAGATTCAGCTGCTCCCTGTCAACAGAGCAGTAGTTTCTCTTCCTGTTGACAGGGCGGGACTACTGGCGTCATGCTGATTGACAGATGGCTTCTGCTGCCTAAGTGGGGGAAGCCTGCTATCAATCAGCATGGCTCCAGTATATCTACTGGTTAATAGAGTTATCGGACCTTAAATTTTTTTTTTTTCTGCTTGTCAGACGTTTTGTTACTATCCATATTAAGTAGTCTCATAATAGGGAACCGAAGTAGCCAATTATTTCCTAATAAATGTAATAGATTTTAATGTAGATTGTAACGGGTCTGGTAGGCGGAACCTCTGAGCTTTATTATACAAGAAGGCTTTCCTTGTAAAGGAGCGGGTGGCGCCCGGGGAGACGGACAGGAAGTCACGGCAAGTGACAGGGACAGTCTCTGGACAGACGGGAAGGGGATCACGGCAAGTGAGCGGGGCAGTCTCTGATTATACGGGCAGGTAGTCACGGCAAGTGACCGGGGCAGTCTCTGGATAAGTAGGCAGGGAGTCACGGCAAGTGACCGGGGCAGTCTCTGGATAGGTATGCAGGGAGTCACGGCAAGTGACCGGGGCAGTCTCTGGATAGGTATGCAGGGAATCACGGCAAGTGACCGGGGCAGTCTCTGGATAGGTATGCAGGGAGTCACGGCAAGTGACCGGGGCAGTCTCTAGATAGGTAGGCAGGGAGTCACGGCAAGTGACCGGGGCAGTCTCTGGATTGACATGCAGGTAGTCACAGCAAGTGACCGGGGCAGTCTCTGGACAGACAGGCAGGTATATACGACCTGAGATGGTGGAGCCTCCCGGTAGGCTAGCAGGCAGCTAGCAGATGACCGCTCCCAAGTGAGCAGGCGAGAGTCTCTGGAATAGCCGAGGATCACCGCATGTGACGTCCGAACCTCCGGGTAGGGCTGCAGTCAGATGGCAGATGAGCGCCCCCAAGTGAGCAGGCGAGAGTCTCTGGAATAGCCGAGGGTCACCGCATGTGACGTCCGAACCTCCGGGTAGGGCTGCAGTCAGATGGCAGATGAGCGCTCCCAAGTGAGCAGGCGAGAGTCTCTGGAATAGCTGATGGTCACCACATGTGACGGCCGAACCTCCAAGTAGGCTTGCGGACAGGTAGCAGACAGCAAACGGGCAGGAAACAGGCAGGTAACTGGTAACGGCACCTGAGGGCTGAAGCAGAGTAAAACAGTGCAACAACAACATTGCTCGGGCACCTCCATTAAGGAGGAAGTACTTTATATAGGGTGGAGTCCTCCGGCATTGGCTGGGGACCTTTTTGAAAAATGTGCGCGGCCCCTTTAAGGGCGGGGGAGCGCGCGGGCGCGCGCCCTAAGTCCAGAAGCAGGGAAGGAGCGCGCGGCCCCAGCAGGAGGGAAGGAGGACGCTGAGCGGGGTAAGGGGGGCGACGTCCCTGCCTGGCAGAGGACGCTGTTGCAGGGGAGCAGCGTCCCTGCCTGGCAGAGGGCAGGGACGTCGGCGCTACAGTACCCCCGCCTCTAGGCCCCCCTTCTTTAGGCCAGAAAGAAATTTAGCTAGGATGAGAGGGGCATGGATGTTCTCCCGAGGCTCCCACGTTCTCTCCTCAGGACCAAACCCCTTCCAATCCACCAGAAAATAGGTCTTTCTTCCTACCCTTTTTGTGGCCAAAATGTTCTCTACCTCAAATTCATCTTCAGCAGACACTGGAGCAGGAGGTGTACCTGTCGATCTGACAAAAGAGTTAAGTACCACCGGTTTGAGGAGAGATACATGGAAGGAGTTAGGAATCCGCAAATTGGCCGGGAGTTTCAATTTATAGGACACCGGGTTGATCTGACTGATGATCTCAAAAGGACCGATGAACCGAGGACCTAACTTGTAGGAAGGAATCTTGAGCCGGACATACTTGGACGAGAGCCAGACCCTATCCCCAGGACGGAATTGAGGAGGATCCAGACGTCTTTTGTCAGCATGTCTTTTCATGCGCTCGGATGACCGAATGAGTGCGGACCGGGTACTCTCCCATATGGAGGAAAATTCCTTAACCAGAGATTCCGCAGCTGGATTGTCCACAGAGATGAAGACAGGAACAGGGATCCGAGGGTGTTGACCGAAGACTACAAAAAACGGAGATTTGGAGGAAGATTCGCTCTCGTGATTGTTGTAAGAGAATTCGGCCCAAGGCAGGAGATCCACCCAGTCAGAATGGTGGGCATTAACGAAGTGCCGGAGATAACTGGTCAGATTCTGATTGATTCGCTCGACTTGTCCATTGGACTGCGGGTGGTAAGCGGAGGAGAAATCCAGGGTGACGTCTAGCAACTTACAAGTGGCTCTCCAGAAACGTGAGGTGAACTGTACCCACGATCCGACACAATGTGACGAGGCAGACCATGAAGACGGAAGATGTGGCGGATAAAGTCTTTAGCCAGCTTGGGTGCAGACGGAAGCCCTGGCAGGGGAATGAAGTGAGCCATCTTGGAAAATCGGTCAACGACCACCCAAATGACCGTACAACCAACAGAGACGGGAAGATCCGTTATGAAGTCCATGGCTATATGCTGCCAGGGGGCAGCGGGTACAGGAAGCGGGAGAAGACGGCCGGCAGGCAGGTGTCTCGGAACTTTGTTGCGGGCACAGGAGGCACAGGCAGAAACAAAGTCTATTACATCCTTGTGCAGGGTAGGCCACCAGTAATGCTGGGTAATGAGCTGGAGGGTCTTTTTCTGACCAGCGTGGCCAGCTAATTTAGACGAATGACCCCAGTGTAGGATCCTTTCCCGATCAGGTTCCGATACGAACGTCTTACCAGGAGGAAGACGATTTAGACTCAGGGGAGCCACCTGCATCACTCTGGTGGGATCGATGATATGTTTAGGTTCCTCCTCGAGATCCGACACCAGAAAAGACCGGGACAAGGCATCCGCCTTGATGTTCTTGTCGGCTGGGCGAAAATGTAACAAAAAATCGAAGCGGGCAAAAAACAAGGACCACCGGGCTTGGCGAGGGTTAAGCCTCTGGGCATGCTGGAGGTAAGCCAGATTCTTGTGGTCAGTGTAAATGATTACCGGATGAAGAGCCCCCTCGAGTAGGTAACGCCATTCCTCTAATGCCAGCTTGATGGCCAATAACTCTCGGTCTCCTATGGAGTAATTGCGCTCAGAAGAGGAGAAGAGTTTGGAGAAGAAGCCGCAAGATACCATCCTCCCGGATGAAGATTTTTGAGTAAGTACCGCTCCGGCTCCAGAAGAGGAAGCGTCCACCTCCAGGAAGAACTGCTTGTTGCCATCCGGGCGATGCAGCACTGGAGCGGAAGAGAAGGCCTGTTTTAAGGACAGAAAGGCCTCTTCTGCTTTGGGCGTCCACTGTTTGGGGTTAGCATCCTTGCGGGTGAGCGCGGAGATTGGAGCAGTCCGGGAAGAGAAGTGCGGTATGAAGAGGTGGTAATAATTGGCGAATCCCAGGAACCGCTGAATGGCCTTCAACCCTCCGGTCGGGGCCATTTCTCGATGGCAGATAGTTTCTCCGGATCCATTCGTAGGCCTGTCTGAGAAATGATGTAGCCCAAAAACGGAAGCGAGGTCTGCTCAAAGAGGCACTTCTCATATTTGGCGAAGAGGTGATTCTGCCTGAGCCTGAGCAGAACCTGACGAACATCCCTCCGGTGAGACTGGAGATCCGGAGAGAAGACCAAGATGTTGTCTAGGTACACCACAACGCAGGAGTAGAGAAGGTCTCGGAATATGTCATTGACCAACTCTTGAAAGACTGCCGGAGCATTACAGAGACCGAAGGGCATCACCAAATACTCGTAGTGGCCGTCTCGGGTGTTGAATGCCGTCTTCCATTCATCTCCCTGACGGATACGGACTAGGTTATATGCTCCGCGAAGATCCAGTTTGGTGAAGATTCTAGCCCCCCTCAGACGATCAAACAATTCTGGAATGAGCGGAAGAGGGTACTTATTCTTCACTGTGATCAAGTTTAGGCCTCTGTAGTCAATACAGGGACGGAGAGAGCCGTCTTTCTTTTTGACGAAGAAGAAACCTGCTCCCGCTGGGGAGGTAGATTTCCGGATGAATCCCTTGGCCAAATTCTCCACGATATATTCGGACATCGACCTAGTCTCAGCAGCGGACAATGGGTAAATACGCCCACGGGGAGGCGTAGTACCGGGTAGTAGGTCGATCGGGCAATCATACGGTCTGTGAGGAGGTAATGTCTCTGCTTCCTTTTTATTAAAGACATCAGCGAATAACCAATATGGAATCGGGAGCCCTGGTAGATTAGCTGGTGTAGGAGAAGGACGGACGGGATGAACAGGAACCAAACACGTTTTATGACAGTCCTGTCCCCAGCGAAGGATCTCTCCAGTCTGCCAGTCGAGCACGGGTGCATGCTTTTGGAGCCAAGGCAGACCTAGTAAGAAAGCGTGAGAGAGTCCAGGCAGAACATGAAACGAGATACTCTCCGAATGCAGCATTCCCACCTGCAGGGTTATAGCTTCAGTGATAAGTTGGATGGGACGTGGTAGGAGACCCCCATCCACAGCAGCAACAGATACTGGTTCAACCAGAGGTCTGGTAGGAATGCGATATTTTTCCACTAGAGCCTGTGAGACAAGATTCCCGGCTGCTCCAGAATCAAGTTGGGCTAGTTCGAAATAACGGTTTTCACCGAGAAGAATTGAGACTGACAGCAGCAGGGATGAAGAGGATTTATTCTTGTCTAGGTTGACCTCTCCGAGCGAACCTAGACACAGGCGTTTCCCGACCTCTCCGGACAGGTACGGATCCGGTGCTCCCTACTGCCACAGTAGAAGCAACTCCCCTCAGCACGGCGTAAGTCCTGACGGGCTTTGACCATCTTGGTTTGGTCGACCTGCATAGGCTCAGCATTGTGCACCTGGGGAGAAACGGAAGGAGTTACAGGTCTCTGAAAAGAGGGTGCTAGACGAGGAAACCTTCTCTCACGGGTGACCTCTTTGGCACGCTCCTGGAACCGTAGATCAATTCGATTGGCAAGAGTTATTAGGTCATCAAGAGAGGTTGGAATGTCCCGACCGGCAAGTTCATCTTTAATACGGCCGGACAGACCCTCCCAGAAAACCGATATCAGAGCGTCATTGTCCCAAGCCAGCTCCGAGGCTAGAGTACGGAACCGTATGGCATATTGACCAACGGTGAGACTTTCCTGACGGAGACGCAGCAGAGATGATGCAGAGGAGGTCTTCCGTCCGGGTTCGTCGAATACCTTCCGGACGGCCGAGAGGAAAGCGGGCAGGTCAGACACCAGAGGATCCTCCCTCTCCCATAGAGGATTAAGCCAGGCCAGAGCCTCTCCGGTGAGATGGGACACGATGAAGGCAATTTTGGCCCGGTCGGAGTTAAACTGGTGTGCCAGGAGTTCAAAATGCAGGGTACACTGGTTAATGAAACCCCGGGCCACAGCTGGATCGCCTCCAAACCGAGGAGGAGCTGAGAGTCGAGGTCCAGGAATGGAAACCACGGAATTGGTAAGCAGCGGGACTGCCGGATTACGAGTCATGGCGCCCGCGGGGGTTGTTGGTGAAGTAGTCAGGGTGTCCAGGCGGGAATTAACATTCCGTAAGTGACCCAGGATGGACTCCTGTTGAGACCTCTGACGAGACAGTTCATGACACAGGTCCGAGAGCGAAGGGGTTTGGGTGCCACCGGGTTCCATGGCCCCGAGCAAACTGTAACGGGTCTGGTAGGCGGAACCTCTGAGCTTTATTATACAAGAAGGCTTTCCTTGTAAAGGAGCGGGTGGCGCCCAGGGAGACGGACAGGAAGTCACGGCAAGTGACAGGGACAGTCTCTGGACAGACGGGAAGGGGATCACGGCAAGTGAGCGGGGCAGTCTCTGATTATACAGGCAGGTAGTCACGGCAAGTGACCGGGGCAGTCTCTGGATAAGTAGGCAGGGAGTCACGGCAAGTGACCGGGGCAGTCTCTGGATAGGTATGCAGGGAATCACGGCAAGTGACCGGGGCAGTCTCTGGATAGGTATGCAGGGAGTCACGGCAAGTGACCGGGGCAGTCTCTAGACAGGTAGGCAGGGAGTCACGGCAAGTGATCGGGGCAGTCTCTGGATTGACATGCAGGTAGTCACAGCAAGTGACTGGGGCAGTCTCTGGACAGACAGGCAGGTATATACGACCTGAGATGGTGGAGCCTCCCGGTAGGCTAGCAGGCAGATAGCAGATGACCGCTCCCAAGTGAGCAGGCGAGAGTCTCTGGAATAGCCGAGGATCACCGCATGTGACGTCCGAACCTCCGGGTAGGGCTGCAGTCAGATGGCAGATGAGCGCCCCCAAGTGAGCAGGCGAGAGTCTCTGGAATAGCCGAGGGTCACCGCATGTGACGTCCGAACCTCCGGGTAGGGCTGCAGTCAGATGGCAGATGAGCGCTCCCAAGTGAGCAGGCGAGAGTCTCTGGAATAGCTGATGGTCACCACATGTGACGGCCGAACCTCCAAGTAGGCTTGCGGACAGGTAGCAGACAGCAAACGGGCAGGAAACAGGCAGGTAACTGGTAACGGCACCTGAGGGCTGAAGCAGAGTAAAACAGTGCAACAACAACATTGCTCGGGCACCTCCATTAAGGAGGAAGTACTTTATATAGGGTGGAGTCCTCCGGCATTGGCCGGGGACCTTTTTGAAAAATGCGCGCGGCCCCTTTGAGAGCGGGGGAGCGCGCGGGCGCGCGCCCTAAGTCCAGAAGCAGGGAAGGAGCGCGCGGCCCCAGCAGGAGGGAAGGAGGATGCTGAGCGCGGGTAAGGGGGGCGACGTCCCTGCCTGGCAGAGGACGCTGTTGCAGGGGAGCAGCGTCCCTGCCTGGCAGAGGGCAGGGACGTCGGCGCTACATAGATATTATATTATTTTCTCTGTAGGATGTAATATCAATTATGAATGTACCATCCTAGGCTTTAATAAAAAAAAAATAGAGGTATGCTGACACCTAATAACTACTCATTCGGACAGCCTGGGGAAGATACGTCTGTACTAGCCTTTGCTATGTAGGAAACCTAATCTCATTTATGTTTTCTTTTTTACATGTTGTTAGAATTTAATGAGATGTATCCATTTCCACAATTGTTTGCCACTAAACCAAAAGAAAAAAGTATAAATTATACATGAGCTGGATCCATTGCCTTGAACCAAGTTGCTTTTATTCGTAGATGATCATGTATTAATCACATTACCTGGAAACTTAGCAGCTTATACTACATAATGCAGCAAAAAACATGTAAAAGGTTGAAATTTTGCTCTTGCGTAAAGAACTTTAAGGCCTTTTTACATAGCGTCACTGTATGGGGTTTATATGATGACTGTTTCTATTAATCAGTCTCCATACAGTGTGCAAATTATTGGCAGTAGATTCTCTAAATGATTTTAGGAACCACATTAACAATACAAAAAGCCAACAAATAAGTGATATAATATAATACCCTACTGGAACGGAGTGGTGGACACAATTGTGTGGCACCGCTGTTTTTATTCTCTATGGTATTGTCAGAGACAGTGGAGCACTTTTCTCGGCTATCTCCACCAGTCTAATATATAATAAAATACTTAAAGGGATGGTCCGAAACACAAACTAATTTTCAGTCTAAATGCCTATCTATTTAATGCCATAATTTAATCTATTTTCTGATATATTTTAATTAAAAATTCCCTATTCTTCCCTCACTACAATATCAAACTGATTTTTTTACCACTTCCTTTTTGATTACGTTGTATTTGAGAATGCTGGGAAGCATCATCAGGAGGCAGCGGCTGCGGTCACTGGCGCATCCTCTGCTCCTTCCCTGAAATTAATCGTAATTATTGACTCTCATTTCATAGTCCCTGCTGTAAAGAGCATATATCGGTTGTTAATTCCAACAAATCCTCAGTAGATTGTTATCACTGCGCGATGCGCACAATGACAGTGCGCTCTGGTCTAGGTCAAAAGTAACAATCCTGTAGGAGAGCGCACTGGCAGTGCAGATTGTAAGATGAATACCCAGAGACAAGTGCTATGATGTCACTTTTCGTGGACAACGCAGGTTTGTGCATGGTGACAATAGTCTACTGAGCATCCGTCAGAATTGATAACCGATGTACGCTCAGTAGAGTAGGGACTAGCCCAGCTTCTGAAATGACAGTCACTGATGACGCTTCATTTCAGGGTGGGGGCAGAAGCTGTGGCAGTGACCACAGCCTCTGCCCCTTTATATGACACTGGGAATCACAAATAAAGCCTCTTCAAAAAGGAAGTAGAAAAAAAAAAAACAGCAGTTAGATAGTTAGGGAAATATAGTGAATTTTAATTAAAGTATATTAGAAAATAGATTAGATTATGGCATTAAATAGATAGGAATTCAGAATGAAAAGTAATTTGTGTTTCGGACCACCACTTTAAAGGGAATCTGTCACCCTAAATTGGCGGGATATTTAAATGATGGCAGTCAGGTCAGATGGGCGGTGTTTTGGGTACTTGCCTTAACATGTTGTTCGCCGCTGTCTCCATTATTTCTGGGAATTGTAGTCGTTGCCCTCCATATAACGCGCCTGTGCATTGCAATCTGCGGGCAAAGCATACTGCGGGTGCGCAATTCAAGATTGCAATGTGCAAGTGCGTTATATGGAGGGCAACGACTACAATTCCCAGAAATAATGGAGACAGCGGCGAACAACATGTTAAGGCAAGTACCCAAAACACCGCCCATCTGACCTGACTACCATCATTTAAATATCCCGCCAATTTAGGGTGACAGATTCCCTATAAAGCAGCAATACTCACCATACCAACAATGGATTATTACATGGATTTTACTGCAGATTTAGAAGCATGTGAAGGAATTTTTGTTTTAAATGTCAGCCACATGCTTAAACTGTTAATCATAATGGAGTTTACATATGAAAATTTGTAGGTAAAATCTGCAATGCTTCGGTGTGCATGTATCATTACATTAGGTAAGCAACATTGCATAATCTAAATACATTTGGCACATAATTAAAGGGAATCTGTCAGCAGGATTGTGCATAGTAACCTACAGACACTGTCAGGTCGGCGCCATTATACTGATTACAATGATACCTGTTGATGAAATCCGTCTTGTGGTTGTTGTTTAACCTTTATGTTCAGTTTTGAGTTAATGATATGCTCGTGCTCCGGGGCGTCCTGTGGGGGGTCTTCATGTGGTGCTCTGATTAGGTATTCAACAGTATGGCTTCTGACAGGTCACTGATCCCTCACTGACCTACCCTCTAGCATATCATTAACACAAAACTGAAAATAAAGATTAAACAACAACCACAAGATGGATTTCATCACCAGGTATCATTGTAATCAGTATAACAGCGCCAACATGACAGTGTCTGTAGGTTACTGTGCGCAATCCTGCTGTCAGGTTCCCTTTAAAGGGTTGCTCTCATCTTCTTGTGCAGGAACGCACCGCTCCCCTGCCTCCTGGCTTCCTTCTTGCTGGTGGAAACTCCTGTTTAATCTACAGTTTGTATCAGTGGCATTGTTGCGCAGATGTGACATCTGTACGTTCTCCAATGCTGCAATTCAGTTGCACTGAAACTGACTGGTTCGGAAGCTAAAGGTACTGCCACACTAAACAATCCCGCTAGCGATAACGATAACGACGCATACTAATGCGATCGCTAGCGGGATTGTTTGTATATCGCTGATAGCGGCTTAACTTAGCGATGTCGTTAGGACGCTATCACGGTTAGCGATCTCCTTAACGACTTTAGCGGTACAAAAGTACCGCTAAATCGCTAAGAAAAGGTGCCACACTCAGCGATATATACTTACCAGCGGGGGCGCCGACGATAAAATAGGGTCCGGAACGATGTCAGCGACGAGCGAGATCACAGCAGGATCTCAGCAGGGGCCACGTCGCTGGTAGATGCCGCACACCACAACATCGCTAACGGGATCGCTAAATAGTGACGTTTTTTAGCGATCCCGTTAGCGATGTTGTTTAGTGTGGCATACCCTTAACGGTGCACTCCAAGTAATCCTAGCCAGCTTCAGTGCAGTGCTTACAAGCTGAGTAGGAAAGAGCTTGTAAGCTCTTGTAAGCTCTGTACATGTCCAAACGACATTAAAATAAAAAATCCCTATTCTTGATAACAGAGAGGATTCTTAATAACAAGTAAAATGCAGAGTTGCTTGTTTCTACAAGCATGTTGAAATTTTATTTTTGGAACAAGAGACAACCCATTGTCTCCACGGCTCTATGAAGCCAGAGAGGCCAATAAAAGAAGACGGGAGAGTGGAGACTGAGGGAAAACAAGCAGGTGAGATGGTGCACTTAAAATTTTGACCCCGCCACAATGCACCGAGCACCTGTACTTGGTTTCTGCAGTCATTCTGTACTGACACAGTCCCTTTAAGTGATTGACAAGGGCTTGACAATATATGCCGTCTCCGCAGAACCTCCTGGGACTTATGGTCTCCAGCTTTGTTCATTCCTGCGATACTATATACATACTTTTGCTCTATAACACATGTGCTGGACTCCTTGCGTTCTGAATATCAGCGGCACCTGACGGACCCCTGTGATTATAAATCTAAAGGGAAAGTTTGGAAAATAAACAGATGCGTCCTATCAAAAACTTTCTCCATAGGAAAAAAATAAAAGCATTTGTATTTCTTTTAATAAAATTAGCCCTGTAACTCATGATACACCCGTCAGCATAGATGGCCTATATACTGTATCAGAATAGACATTTCCCACATTGTTACCTGGCCACATTCTCCATTACTGTAATGATAGAAGCCTCATTGCCTACAGCAAGACCTACTGGTAAAGCCAGTATTTATGGAACCCAATATTCTATTTTTTTTTTTGACAATAGAAGGTGTATTAACTGGCAGAATGTTATAGGTAGAGAATGCGAAAAGAACAAAAGTAACATAACAATTAAAGGGGTTTTCTCATGTTGCTGTTCAGGAACACACAGATCCCCTGGTTCTCAGCTTCCTGCTTTCCGAGGAGCACTGTGCTCCTGATTGATTGTTTGACCATCCAGACCAGCGGTATCCAGCTTGCCAGAACTGTGCACTCTCCGATGCTGCAAGCTGAAGCAACGTTGCCTCTACAGCATCAAAGGAAGGAGCAGACAGACGGCCTTATAACTCGTGCGAGGATCGCATCGCAATCCTCGGACTGGACAGTGGCCCTCCTGACCTGCAGAGAAACACATGCTGTCACGCTCAGGTCCGGAGAGCAGACAGCCAGTCCAAGCATTGCGATGCAATCCTCGCAGGAGTTACACGGCTGTCTGACTGAGCCCGAACGTAAAGAGACTGAAGCTTGCCAGATGCAGCAATCCATCTAGCATCAAATCAGTGATTACAAGCTCTATAGTAAAGAGCTTTTAAGCGC
>JARQOD010000007.1:129948850-129974833 GCA_033576555.1 Oophaga sylvatica
AGGAGATGAACTGATTAGTGTGGGAAACTTAATTGATTTTTTCCCACGCTATTGCGTTCACTTCAGGTCAGCCGGGGACTCCGCACAGCATCAGTGACGTCAAAGGGATCCATTATATGTTGGTTTTGCAAGCCGGCGAGAAAATCTCACAATACGGATGCTTACATGCACAAAATACGCAGCCACACCATGACAACGGATGACGGATCACTGTTCAGGGAACTTTTCTGCGTATTACGGCCATACAATACGGTCCGTATTTTTATACGTTGTGTCTGACGCTGGCCTAAAAGGGGACTCGATCAATCATGTGAGCGGACCTTGGACTGTTTTCTCTAGTAACAAGACACCGGTTATTTGTAAAGAATGCCTTCCGCAAGTCGATACTCCCACCAATCAGTCAGTGACGGCTCATAGCTGGGAAACCGGAGAGTGAGCGGGTGAAATGCAAGACTAGAGCTGCATCATACACCATAAAGCTGTGCGTCCAACCTCTCTGCCTTTGCCAAGGTGCTGACGGAGCAAGTGGCACTGTCCTCAGCTGACAGCTCGGCTTTATAGGGGTAGTACAGGATTAGAAAATAAAGGGGTTTGCTTATACTAAATTGACCATAGGAATGGTATATTCTGTTACATCACTCTCCAGCGGCTTAAGAATCATTGACTTGTATACCTGAGCCCATAGACCGTATACAGCGTCAGTGCACATGTGCAAACATGAGACCCCTGTTCTATCAATCAGTGGGGTCCCATCTGTCTTATTTCCTTCCCCTGCCCCCAATTCAACTTATTCTACTTAGAATACTAATTCTTACGTTTCATAACACTTTTATGCTAAGGAATTAATGTGGATTTCGGTCTGGATTCTGTGCCGAATTCTCATCAAATCGGCTGATATTCAGCATCCAGTGCAAGTGAATGTAGTGCTTAATTCACATACAGCAGAAATAATCTATATAGAATATTGACAAGGTATTTGGACTATGACCGCTATCTCCTCCTCAGCTTTGTGATAAGTTTTCGTTTTTGGACAGTCATTTAAATGTAGGCATAAAGGATACTGTATCTGTACCGCACTTACAAGCGCTAATCTAGGTTGATAAAATCTATGTAAAGTAGTTTTATCCCTTCTAACCATCCTTTATCGTTACTTTTAGGTAAATTTGGTACTGGCATTGGGTCTTACTTCTTGTTTCTGAGATTTGTGGTGCTGCTGAATTTTGTCATTTTCCTTTTGATGTTCTGCTTTACAACCCTGCCACTTATCATTTCTAAAATGGAAGTTTTCAACAGCACCCAAATAGTGTCATCCAGTGTTGGTAAGAAACATGTTGTCTTTTTTGTATATTTAATAGGTTTTCACTTCATTATAAATTGTAAAAACAAGCGAATTTACAATTTACTACTTATTAAAAATTCTCTCCGTCCACAAACTGAGGGATTTTTAATTTTGTATATTGCACAATTCCGAGGTCACCAGCCACCGTTGCATTCAAAGATGGCTGTGTTCCTATGTAAGGAATAAAGCGCTTACAAGCTCTTTGCTATGGAGCTTGCTGATCACTGGATTTGGCCAGATTCCGTCCCCCTGGGGTCCTTCAATGCTGCAGAGGCAAAGCCGCCTCCTACGTGCAGCGTGGAAAAAGACACAGTTCACACCAGTGATATGACAACGTTAGTAGTCCAAACTGTCAGTCATTCAGGAGCACGTCGCTCCCCTGCAAGCAGGGAGCCTGAAGGCAGGGGAACGGGATGCTCATGAAGTTCTATCAGGAGAACAAATCAGAACCAGGGTGTTATGACTCAATCTAATCCAAAGTTTAGACACAGTAGGTTCAATGCATGGACATACTGGAGTCAGATGCTCCCGATTCACACCTTTTTATAAGTCAGGAGCATCTGACTAGTGATGTGCACATACATGCTCCTCGCAACACAAATCTTACTCCAGTTGGGGATTGGAATGATATTTTCTGGAGTAGAAAACTCCACAACCTGCCATAAATTCAACGAGCTGCGGCATCCCACTGGTGTGGCAATGCCAAAAGTCGCATAATTTAAGCCCAACTTGGAAACGCGTCAAAATTTTGAGACTTTTCGAAGCTTTTGCACCAGAATTCTGGTGTAACAGCTTTAATGAGTCATGCCCAATGTTGCAGACCCCTAGGTACATAAAATAATCCTCATCCTGAATATTCTGCGTACTTTACATACTTGCTGAAGATCTTCTGGACACCGATTTAAAGAAACAGACTCTTAATTATAAAGACTGACCCCATTGTTTGCTCTGCTTTATAGATATGGAATTTTGCCTAATATTTCTTTTCCCGTTTTCAGAGACTGAATGTTCAAACTACTCCCCACCCAGCCGAGTGCTAAAATATTTCTACACGAATATCGTGGATCTGCTGTCTGGAACGGTATGTGTCCGGCCTCGGTTATCGGAAGACCTCCTTTCTCTTTTTTTCTTTTCTCCTTTTCCTATCTTGTTCCATGCCATCCCTTGGAAAGCCCTGATGTATCAATAATTCACAGCACTTGGTTGTTTCCAGCAGTCCTATAACTATAGGCGTCAGTCCTTCAGTATTTCAATAGCAGGGGGGAATCGTTGGGGTCCAAGTGTTTGTACCTTCACCAACTTATCTATCACATATCTATCACATCTATCTATAACATATCTATCAGTTATCCTGTCGACTAATATTAAACCTTTTTGGGCCAAAACACTTCTGAAAGGAGCTCGTCTTTAGTTCAGTCATCGCATTATTTTACATGAAAGATCTCCCTACCGTTGATGATGTAGTTCTTAAAAAAAAAAGAAAAAGGTGAAAATGCCACAATAAGTGAGTCTTTATAGATGACAGTTTAAAGGGTTATTCCCATCTCTGAATTTCATGGCTATAGTTATAGAAAGACTATAGAGCTGCCGAAACGCGTCATTTATGATCTGTTGTAATGGAGTAAATCTTGGAAAACAATTTCATCCTACTTTAGTGCTGGTCTTTGTATAACTATATACAAGTGGGTCGCCATCCCTTGATGTGAGCATCACTGTCTTAAGAGTACCAACTGGAAGTATGTGTGGACTGAATGTCATGGCTGAGACAGGGATCTAAGGGGTAAGGTTTCTGCATGTGGAGAGCGACTTGCCAGTATGAGGAGACGTAAATGTTTCTTCAGAGAGGAAGAGGATTTGAGCTCTAGTGTCACCTATTGGAAGTAGCAATCCTACAAGTCAATATGGAGCCTTTATGCAAGATGTTCAAGTTTCAACATACTGGCATGTCACTCTCCAGAAGGAAAAAGGTTACCCCTTAGATCCCACTCTTCTACTCTCACCTAGCCAAATCAGTTCTCATACTTTGCACTGACGAGGGGCAATACCCCCGAAACACTGTGTCTGCAAATTGAGATTTTTGTTTGTGCTTTTTTCCTAAGTCATATTGCAAGGCTCGTTAAAAAAGTCAATATTGACTTACAGGATCGCTACTTCCAATAGGTGGCGCTACAGTTCAAGTCCTTTTCATCTCTGAAGAGACAATTTGCATTCATGGCCGAGGCAGAAATCACTGCTTCTAGGTCCCCGCGGGAAGATGTGGGGTTGTGAAAAATAGCCAAGTGCATCTACAGTATGTTGTTTTTGTAAGGTGCTTAGGAATAAATGGGAAATTCCGCCGTTCCATCACACTGTTCAGTGGTTGCTGCTGAGTAAGGTGATCAGTTCCTAAAATATTAGATACTGATCTGCAGTAACAGGTAGCGACAACTACACAGTATGAATTGATTTAACCAAATACAGCCGCATTGGTAGAATATATGTGGGTCACACCACACATGTGTGTGACCAGAAATCACCACTCATAATAGCATAATGACATAAAGGAGAAAATAGGAGTCACTGGTGAAAAAGGATTTTTTAGCAAAAAATAGTAAATATTTATTTATATAAATCGTATAAAAAGTAACACAAGATCATATGAAAAAGACATAAGAAACACATACATAGGACGGATGCATATGCAGGGGGAATGCGTTCCTGTTAATATCAAGTGACATTAATAACAGTGGCAGTGGAATAAACAAATGGTAGCCCCAAACAGGGAGTCATATGGAGCACCTCCCGCAGTGGGAAAAAGAAATGCGGTGCTGTAGCTACCTACATGTTAACCACAAAGTGCCTGAACATGCTTCAAAAAAAAAAGTCACAAACATTGGTATATATTCAGGTCAGCAATAGACTGTGCAGCGCTGCCTAATTCAGCAAGAAGCCATGCTCACCAATACAAAAGTAACACAGGAATGCAGTCACCCCGCTCACAGATGTCACCCCAACGCACGTTTCGTGGCTAGCATGCCACTTTTTCAAGGGGGTAGTGATATAATGCACAAAGGACCTTCTTATACCTCCCCTTCCCTGATCACATGATCAGATTTAGCCAATGGAGAACGGTGTGTCGGCGCATGTGTCGCTGGAGCCGGGCAAACCCACAGCGACGGCGGCGTCATGTCTCCAGGGGTGTGCACTGGTCAAAGGGCCCGTGCGCACTCCGGACACAAAAAGACGCCCCATCACAGCGGCAATCGCCCAGATCACAGCGGGGCATGCGCACTCCCGGGACTCCATTTATGGCAGTAAGCACTACATACATCATGAAAAAACTGGTTTACAATCATATATGCAGAAATACAAAGCAAGATTTTTTGCATCATATATCGATCAGAGTTGTCAAAGTGCAACAAATAGTCGGTACACAAGAATTAATACATTAGAGAATCACATATATTACAGCTTTGTTCTCTCTTCTTTATTTCTTTAATGATTCAGGAATGAACGGGACGGAGGTAGAAAGCCAGATGACGAGTTAGGTGTAGACAAAAACACAACTGTAAAAGATATATATTAAAAACAAATATTAAAATCAAGAAGACATCAAAAGGAACCAAAATAGGGGATACTCAGAAGGAAAAGCAATTTATAAAAAAGAGGCAAAACTTAAAGATTCATTAAGGCCATTGGGCACCATTGTGTCCAACTGAATGATCCAACGGGCCTCCATTTGGGCCAGGATTTTTTTATAGTCCCTCCTCTTGACACCAAGGTGTAGAATATCGATTCCACGAACTTTGAAAGAGGATGCGTCACAGTTGTGATGGTATTTATAGTGACGAGGAATGTCTTTAGGTCCGAAGGATCAGAAATGGTCCTCGCTGCGCCAATGTTCCTTACGTGTTCCCTAATACGTATTCTCAATTCCCTGGTGGTGAGGCCAACATATATCCTCGGACAGCCGCACGTAGCATAGTATATTACATTTGAACTCCCGCAGGATATACGCTGGCGAATATCAAAAGTTTTATCACCACCAGAGGAAGAGAAATTCGTGGAACGCAGGGCATTGGCGCAAGCGAGGCAATGGCCACACGGAACAAAGCCCGCGGTAGGACCACGAGTACCAAAGACATTTTTGGAAGGTGGAAGGTAGTGACTCCGAACAAGCATATCGCGTAGATTTTTTGACCGTCTGGATGTCATGGATGGGTAATCGCCCAGCGAGCGCAGCAGAGCGGGCTCGGTTTTTAAAACATCCCAATGTTTAACTAGGATCTGTCTAATACCAGACCATTCATGGTTGAAAGTGGTGATAAATCTTATTGGTCCCTCTTCACACCCCTGACTGTCCACACGAACGGTATTGAAGGAGGCACGATCATATCCTTTTTTAATACCGTTATGATCGTGCAAACATTGGGATACCGCGGGCTTTGTTCCGTGTGGCCATTGCCTCGCTTGCGCCAATGCCCTGCGTTCCACGAATTTCTCTTCCTCTGGTGGTGATAAAACTTTTGATATTCGCCAGCGTATATCCTGCGGGAGTTCAAATGTAATATACTATGCTACGTGCGGCTGTCCGAGGATATATGTTGGCCTCACCACCAGGGAATTGAGAATGCCCGTAAGTACAACGGTGCAGATTCCTATCCCGGGCCAAAATTATTTGCCGATTTGGAATGCGCGGGGTTAAAATTTCGACTCAAAACCTAGCCTATGACGCTCCCGGGGTCGAGACGTGCGGGTGTGCAAAATTTCATGCCCGTAAATGCAGATTCCTATGCGGACATACACACAAGCATTCAGCTTTCTCCCCATTATGTAGATAGGGCCAAAATTGTTTGGCGATTTGGAACGTGCGGGGTTAAAATTTCGATTCAACACATAGCCTAGATGCTCTTTGGGTGGTCGATGAAAATTTCATGCCCGTAAGTACAAGGGCAGATTCTATCCGGCCAAAATTATTTGCCGATTGGAATGCCTTTCGATAAAACAGTATGACGCCCGGGGCGAGACTGCGGGTGATTTCAGCCTAAATGCGATTCCTGCGGACATACACACACATTCAGCTCCCATTTGTAGTGGCAATTTCGATTTGGAACGCGCGGGGTTATTCGATCAAACATGCCAGGAGCTTCGTCGGACGTGCGGGGTGCAAAATTATGCCTAAGTGACGGTGCTTCCAATCCGGTCCTATACACATAATATTGTTTAATATAGTATTTTACAGTTGTGTTTTTGTCTACACCTAACTCGTCATCTGGCTTTCTACCTCCGTCCCGTTCATTCCTGAATCATTAAAGAAATAAAGAAGAGAGAACAAAGCTGTAATATATGTGATTCTCTAATGTATTAATTCTTGTGTACCGACTATTTGTTGCACTTTGACAACTCCGATCGATATATGATGCAAAAAATCTTGCTTTGTATTTCTGCATATATGATTGTAAACCAGTTTTTTCATGATGTATGTAGTGCTTACTGCCATAAATGGAGTCCCGGGAGTGCGCATGCCCCGCTGTGATCTGGGCGATTGCCGCTGTGATGGGGCGTCTTTTTGTGTCCGGAGTGCGCACGGGCCCTTTGACCGGTGCGCACCCCTGGAGACATGACGCCGCCGTCGCTGTGGGTTTGCCCGGCTCCAGCGACACATGCGCCGACACACCGTTCTCCATTGGCTAAATCTGATCATGTGATCAGGGAAGGGGAGGTATAAGAAGGTCCTTTGGGCATTATATCACTACCCCCTTGAAAAAGTGGCATGCTAGCCACGAAACGTGCGTTGGGGTGACATCTGTGAGCGGGGTGACTGCATTCCTGTGTTACTTTTGTATTGGTGAGCATGGCTTCTTGCTGAATTAGGCAGCGCTGCACAGTCTATTGCTGACCTGAATATATACCAATGTTTGTGACTTTTTTTTTTTGAAGCATGTTCAGGCACTTTGTGGTTAACATGTAGGTAGCTACAGCACCGCATTTCTTTTTCCCACTGCGGGAGGTGCTCCATATGACTCCCTGTTTGGGGCTACCATCTGTTTATTCCACTGCCACTGTTATTAATGTCACTTGATATTAACAGGAACGCATTCCCCCTGCATATGCATCCGTCCTATGTATGTGTTTACTTATGTCTTTTTCATATGATCTTGTGTTACTTTTTATACGATTTATATAAATAAATATTTACTATTTTTTGCTAAAAAATCCTTTTTCACCAGTGACTCCTATTTTCTCCTTTATGACAGTATGAATTGAGCTCTGGTGTTCCTTTCTGAACTGTATATATCTGGCCACTGCAAAAAGCTGATCGGTGTGACTGCGGAGTGTTGGACGTCCACTAAACTGATATTGATGGACTAGTCTAAGGATAAGTCAGCAATAGCAAAGTAGTGGAAAACCTCTCTAGCATGAACCTTTCAATATTAGTGTTGATATCATTCTGAAAATCAGCTTCTCTTTCAGGGTTTTCTTGAAGTTACTTATCTGTTCTATGGATTTTACACCATAGACTCGGTCACCGTTTACAATTTCAAGTACCGGCTTCCACTAGCCTATGTACTGGTCACAATCATCTACCTGTTATTAAGCATCTTCTGGATCGTCAAGAGGTAATGTTGTCGTTTTCTATGACATTTTGTATATAAGTTTCATTCTATTAACACTAGAGATGAGCGGATTGATTCACAAGACTCCGGTCCGACGTCGGAGAGGCCTGAGAATCTAACTTTCGGCAACCCCTTTGCAGCAGGACTGGTGCTACTTCATCTGTGCGACGTGAGGCTAGACCAAGTCCCGCAAAATTGATCCACTCATATCTAATTAGTACTTATTAAAATTACATTTGAAGTGAAATTGCAAACATAGCAATCATGTTAATGTTGGTTTCATATGTTCTGATAATAATGGTTGGTTACGGAAATCCACGTGGTCAGGAGTGTTGGAAAAACGGTGTTATCCGAGCACGCTCGCGTCTTAATTGAGTATTTTTGGCGTGCTCGAAAAATATGTTCGCGTCCCGCTGCTGCATGTCTCAGGTATGTTACACATCAGTAACTCATGCAGGGATTTCCTGTTTGTTAGGCAATCTCTCCATGTGTTGCGGCTGTCAAACAGCCGGGGCGACTCGAGCACATTTTCCAAGCACAACAAAATGCTTTATTAGCACTCGAGCATGCTCAGATAACACCGTATCCGAGCACACTCACTCATCACTAGAAATGAGGACTAAGAAGTGACGTCTTGTTTTTTGCATGTTCTCTCCAGGGCAGTGGAAGGCTTTAAACGCAGCCTTGTACATGATGAAGACAGATTCCAGAGCTTCTGCAATAAAATATTTGCCGGCTGGGATTTCTGTATTAAAGACCAGTACTATGCTCGTCTGAAGCACAGCACTCTGCTGCACGAGTTACAGGCGAGTGATACGTAACCACAGAGTCTCTTTGTTTGCTATGTCATCAATACTTTTCTTATTCTGCCTTAAAACACAATGGAAACTCACCTTTCTCCTCACCTTTAGGGTATGCCACACTAAGCGAGATCGCTAACGAGATCACTAAAACGTCACTATTTAGCGATCTCGTTAGCGACCTCGTTATGTGTGGCATGTAGCAACATGTGGCCCCTGCTGTGATGTCGCTGATCGTTCACTAGAGTTCTGGACCGTTTTTTGATCGTTGGGTCCCGCTGGTGAGCCTATATCGCTGTGTTTGGCACCTTTTGCGAACGACGAGCGACCTCGTTTGTGACGCATGAGTTTTTAGCGTCACGGAGTGGATCGCAATATCTGTAAGTTCTCTTTTGCGTCACAGAGAGGATCGCAGAAGTTGCAAAGCAGGCTAGCAGGACGCAGAGAGCAGGAGCGATGCTGGAAATTCCTATGAATCAGAAGCTCTCAGTACATGTTGACAGATCCTAACGACCGCCAAAGTCGTTAAAGAGATCGCTGACCGCTGATGAGTCGTTTATGAGATCTCCTGTTTGGCAGCTACTAGCGACCTAAAAAGATCACACCAACGATCCTCGTTAGCTTGCGTCGTTATCGAGATCGCTAACGAGATCGCTAAGTGTGGCAGTACCTTTTGTCCAGTAACATACAGCTGACACCCCTCTGCTATTGGCAGGACTGCAAATACTGGTGATCTCAGACGTTTAACCCCTTATTAGATAGTGACTACTGCATGTGTTTAGGCCGAGGGAGCGAGCACACTCTGCCATCTCATAGCCCCCTGTGATGCGATTGTGGGGCGCCAATGCATTTTCATGGTAGCTAAAAGCCTAACAATGACACTTTATGGCTGTCATCTTACTGTACGTAGTCATTCCTGACAAAGGAATAAAAGCAAACACTGGAGTGGTACCTTAAAAATATCTTTAAAAAAACCCAAACATATAAATTGGCATCACTGCGTCTTTGACAAAACGATAAAGGGATCATATACTTTAACCCCTACAATGAGTGCTAAAAAAAAGCCAAAATTTGCTGCTTCTTGTTCATACTACCTTGTGAAAATACTGAATAAAAAAAGCAATCAGTCGTATGCACTGTAAATCAAAACAGCACTAACTCATCCTGCAAAAAAAGAGTAGTAAAAACATTAAAATTTTGGTATAAAAGCGCACCTAAGGCGAGGGGTTCAAAGTGCTGTTTGTGAAGGAAGTCAGTCCAGCTTCAATCCATAAAATCTAATCCGTTATGTCATGATTAAAACAGATATGACAACACTAAAATATTCCTAGGCAAAGTTGGGGATAAGGGATGCAAGGAGGTGAAACCGGTCACCTTTCAAACGACTGCTTCATTCTTAAACTTGGTCTGATGATATTTTAGTGTTGCCATATCTCTATTTTAATCATGAAATAAAGGATTTGATTTTATGGATAGAAGCTGTACTCACTTCCTTCACAAGCAATACCAACGTCTGGCAGAGACGAGACTCTGGGCTTCTCCACACCAGAAACTTGTCTAGTTTCCATCAAGGTTGAGCTGATTTTTTTTTTGTTGCTTTTGTGCAAAGTACTGTACATTACCCGATAGCTGCAACTATCAGGGTCAAGTCTGGGACTACTAATCAACAAACACTCCGAACAGGTAGGAGGAGGTTCACAGGGCCCTGTTATTTCCATTTTTTGCTCAACTCTACTAAGAGAAAGTGTTTTCCTTGCCTTTACATATGTGGTTCTCATCCGGGCTATTATGGCCATGAGACTTCAGCCTTATTCCCGTCATATACACGTGTCCTACTGGTGCCTGAGCTATGTGTGCACCTGATGTAAAGTTCTGTGGCTGCGATGAGCTCTGGAATATGCCATGCAATGACACGCATATATAAAAAGACCTACCGTAAGTAAGAGATGTCAGCTGCTGGTGGCCCGGGCAGCCAGCAGCACATTTTTGCCAACTTTTATCTTTCCATTGCACCTTAAATATTCATCAGCACAAAATGAGTGTCATAAAGTTCCCATTACATCTGTGACGGAGTTGTAATCCTTTTAGTTAAGTAAATTTAGTTTGTTTGCTTAGGCTAAATAAGCCACAGATCCTTCCAAGGAAATATTTACCGTCGTAGTCAGCCGCCGCCGGTGTTGCCATACTTCACTTTATGAACTCTAGATATTTATCAGTTCATTGTTTTTCCTTACAGACTGATTTAGCAGAAGAAAGATTGCGGCACAGAAAGCAGAAGCGAACGCAGAGAGAAACGATTAAAATCTACTCCTTGAGAATTTTCCTGAACATTATCGTCATTGCAGTGTTGTGTGGCTGCTTTTATGCGGTCTACTTGGCCACGGCGTATTCACAAGAGAATAGCAATGCTGTGAGTATCCGGGTGCCGCCGGTAAGATAAGAGGCAAAGCGATTGTCAGGAAGGTGGCACTATTACCATACTTACAGGGGTGCATATCCAGAACCGTAGGAAGTCGGCTTTCCTTCTCTGACTATATAGGGGGTCTCATTAGTAACACAATGTTCAGTCCTATTTCTGTAGCCCCTGTTCACTGTGTCGCAGAACTAATCCATGTTATACGGTTGAACTAATGGGGTAGGAGTGTGAAGATCTAGACTTTTAGGATATGTGCACATGTTGAGTAATATGTCTGCACTATTTCTGCATCTCTTGGCAGGAAAAACGCATCTGAAAAAATGGAAAAATATTTAGAGTTGAGAGTCCTCAGTGGTTGATACCTTTTAATGGCTAACTGAAAAGATGGTAACAAATTGCAAGCTTTCGAGACTACTCAGGTCTCTTCATCAGGCATAGACTAATACAACATCTGAAGAATCACATATTTATACACAAAATAGCACAGAAAAAATGCAATAGGTAGGACAAGTGACGTGAAGCAGAATAGTCATTATGGCAGAGGGATGAGCATAAATATTGGAACAGTTCATAGATAAGGAATGTGAAAGTTTTATTACCCTCTGATTGGGGTCTGGTAATGTTTTTACTCCAAGGGTATTTGGAGTAAATTCCTTAATTGATGTAGTAGGCCATAAATCCATGTGATAGGTTCATTCCAGCATTAAGAGTGTCAAAGGTCACCATCAATTTGTATTCGTAAATTCTTCTTTGTCTCAGAGATGTGAAATTGCCTCTGAGTACAAGTATTTTCATATCTAGCAAGCTATGATCAGGGGAGCAAAAATGTTTTGCCACAGGTAGATCCATTCTTTTTTCTCTTATTGTGTGGCGATGAGAATTCATCCTTGTTCTCAGTTTTTGCCCGGTCTCCCCACATACAGACCCCAGTTGGACATTTAGTACATATAATTAGGTACACCACATTAGATGTGATGCAGCTGAAAGTACCTGGTATCTTGTAGTCCCGATGGGAGTTGGGGATCTTTATCTTGTCCGTGGTCATTATAAATGGACAAGTTTTGCATTTCTTCTTGTTGCAAGGAGAGGTTCCTGCAAAGATATACATCTTTACTGTCTGAAAAAAATGCACATTTTTGATTGATTGGAGTGAAGTCAAAGGTGCAAAAACGCACAGAGACTTGATATGCTGCAGATTATTTTCTGCACTTCAAAAATGCTTAACGTGTTGTAACCAGTTCAGGGGGTATATAGCTCTGGGATCGCCGTCTCGGGTAGACGGAGTGGCATAAAGAGTCCAAGCACAGACAGCAGCACTGGTGCAAACTGGCGTCAACCAGCTTTTATTAAAGTCCACAGCAACAAACATAAAACAAATCATAAACCAAAATCCTAAGCCTGTCAGGCTGCTAACTAGACACGGTTAGTTCCCTCACTACCGTGGTCTAGACTCTAACAGCCTGGCCACAACAACACAGAGTTATAATAGGTATTTACCAGAGCTTGGCTTCCAGGAGACTCCAACAGCGTCTGAAGTCAGATCCAGACTGAGCTCTGTCTGTCTAACTCAGCCACCTACTTCTGGCTGCTTGATTAGACAGCTGAGTGCAGTCAGGGTTGGGCTGCAAACCTGTATTGGATGGGGAGTGGAGTGAACTTCGTACATATTCCTTATGCCACCCAGCTAAGAAACCTGGGCGAGATATACACCCCGTCCAGTACGCACCCTTCACTGTCTTACAGTGTGCATGAAACTTCAGGATTCTCATTCACTTTGCTGGCATCAGGATTTCTTCAGGGTTATCTAGAGAATCTGCAAGGAAAAATACGCACCAAATGATCTACATAACATTTTCCAAGAGGTCCACAACAGCGTAGTACTCCTTATTGTTGTAGTCAAATGAGTTCTCAAGGGTAGAGAAAGATAAAGTAACTAAAGGAAATGTCGTTACTAATTAGAAATAATTAGGAATTTACAGGTCACACTTGTTTTGTCTAGAGAGGTAATCACTATAGTACAAAAAATGGCTGCACTCCTATTACATTTACAGAAAGTTGGCCTTAAATGTTATTAGGACAGGTGCCTGCGAGCATGTGTCATAGGAAGCTCTGTTGCTGTGACTTGGAACTAAACTATACCACATAGTGTCAAGCTGTCTCCATGTCACAGCAGCCGCTTAGCATTCTGGAAGACATGGTGGACAGCAGTGTGAGCAGCCTCTTCTTACTTCAGCACCCTGGTATCTCCAGTATTATATCAAAAAGACAGGGTAGACAGCAGTGTGAGCAGCTTCTTCTTACCTCAGCACTCCTGGTACCTCCAGTATTAGATCAGGTAGACAGCAGTGTCAGAAGGCTATCTTACCTCAACACTCCTGATACCTCGAATATTAGATCTGAAAGACCTGGTGGGCATCAGTGTGAGTGACCTCTTCTTGCCTCACAACTACTGGAATCTGCAGTATTAGATCAGATAGACAGGGTGGACAGCAGTGGGAACAGCTGACACTAGACATAATATTTTTCCTAAAGCGATTGAATCATCTCAAACATTTGTATCATGCTGCTGCAATGCAGGTAGGTGCAGGCTCCACAAGATGGCAGTAGAGTGGAAGCAGGACTGCACCTAAACAGAGCTGGCCTGCAGTGCAGCAGTAAGGCTACCACAGGTGGCAGCAGAATAGTCAAACAAGCCGGATGAAATCCTAGACTGTAGCGCTGTACCAAAGGAATAAGCAAACTCACGGACAAAGACAAGCCAGGGAATCTACAACGATCGAAAGCGGATAAGACAAAAGACACATGACAGAAGCAGGTCAGGATACTAGCCAAGTCAAAACCAGGGAGTCAGCACACTAAAGGGAAACACTGAGTCTGGACGAGAATAGGGGAAAACAGAGACACGGGATCAGATAGCAAACGTAGCAGGACCAATCAGAGCAATCAGAGTCAGCTACAGCAGCCCTAGGCAAAACTATGACTGACACCGCCTGCAGTAAGCAGCGGCGATAAATAGTCAACCTGAACCCAGCAAGAGGCTGAGAAAGGTTAACCCCTGACATGACCAGACCGGGAAAAAGGGAAAACAGACTCAAAACCCGGTCTGGATCATGACAATTTGTAGTCTATTTCTAGATAATGTTACCATGTCTGATCTACAGGGTCACATTGGTCATCTTAAAGACAGTCTGTCATGACAAAATGATGCTCAAACCAAGTGTAGGCTCATTGTGCAACCTTGCCATGGCACCTTCCCACTTACTGATTTTCCATGCATCTCCACCCTCCTGTTTCCAGTAAAGTCAGAACTGACAATTAAGGAAGAGGATGGAGTAAATAGATAGACAACAAGTGGATGGGAAGGTGCTGCATTGAACTGTTGGGCCATGTTACAGGTCCATTGATCGACTGTGCTTGCTTTGATCAGTCTATTTGTTGTCACAGTCTCCCTTTCAGAAAAGTAATCATTATAATGAAGGAGCAGTGGTGCTGGCAAAGTGCTGTCACCCTTTATCTCCAGTTGTCTTTGAGGCTATAAGAACCAGATTAGCACAAGATGTTGGTATAGGGTGTGTAAATTTATATATTTCCATTTACTTAGAGGGGTTGTCCAGGCTTGAGGTTCAAGTCTGCAGTCAATCTATCACTGAAGACTTGTGCATCCTCACAGTGTGCTCTGTCAGGATTCACTGGGAGCAGTCGGTCATGTGACCACAAGTATACTTCCAGCCACATTCCGACTAGACGTGTCTGGCCTTCCTCAATAAACTTTTACGCCTCGCACGTCTAGTCTGCATATGGCCGCGTGTATTTATGAGCCCGAAGCCTGAACAACCCCTTTGAAAGTGACAGCAACTTATCAGTGTATAAAACACTACTTAATTTCGAAGCCATATTGTCAATACCCTCTTACAAGAATAGTCTTTTTATTACCATGTCCGCTAGGAACGTTAGTAATGTGCAGTGTTATCCAGATTAGAAGCCATTAATGCCTATAGTTCTCCTTGTCTCATTTCTAGATGAGCGCTCAGAATGACCGGCTGAGCCTGCTGGTGGAGTATCTTCCATCCATTGTGATCACTATTGCCAACTTTATGACTCCCATCATCTTCGAGAATATAGTACGCTATGAAGACTACTCTCCGGGTTTTGAGATCCGTTTTACTCTTATAAGGTAAGTAACCCTCTCGCTGTGATGATGCCAGTCATATCATTTTTTTTTTGTCTGATGTGCCTACATGACAGCAACTTCCCACGGTGCACCATCTGATGTTCCATACAAATGCTTTACAGGATGGTATTCTTAGGCATTCAGTGGTCGAAAAGGCCATCAGCGCCCATCCCATGACACCAGAGCTCCTGCTTCCATCACCCTGTATAGATCTGACCTATGTACATTTTTCATGGTCTCTTTACACAGGCCTATGATGGCTAATATTAGTCATGTTCCTTATCAGTCCTTTGCTTCAGGTTTTGTCTGTGCGGGGCTGCGTTCCTGCTTCATTGAGCAAATAACTAACACCTTGCAGGACAGCAGAAAATCCTCCAGCCGAGAGGATCACGGGACTCTAAAGGTACTGCCACACTAAGCTATCCCGCTAGCGATCTCGTTAGCGTTGCATACTAATGAGATCGCTATCGGGATTGTTTCTATATCGCTAAATGCAGTCACATTTAGCGATATAGTTAACGACGCTATCGCCGTTAGCGATCTTCTTAACGACTTTAGCGGTACAAAAGTACCGCTAAATCGCTAAGAAAAGGTGCCACACAGCGATTAGATACTTACCCAGCGGGAGCGCCGACGAGAAAATAGGGTCCGGAGCGATTCCAGCGACGAGCGAGATCACAGCAGGAAGCTCGTCGCTGGAAGCTGCCGCACTGAACAATATCGCTAACGGGAATCGCTAAATAGTGACGTTTTTTAGCGATCCCGTTAGCGATATTGTTTAGTGTGGCATACCCTTAAGGGTCCCGACACACTCTTCAATGTCCCAGCGATCCCACCAACGATACGACGTGTATGGGATTGCTGGGACGTCGTTAGCTGATCGCTGGTGAGCTGTTACATAGGCAGACTCACCAGCGATCAGAACCAGCGAGTATGCTGGTATCCAATGTACACATCGGGTAACTAAGCACCGCGCGGCACCTAGTTACCCGATATGTACCCTAGATACCGGCTCTGAGCGCTCTACAGCAGAAGCTGGGAGCCGGTATCTAGGATACATATCGGGTAACTAGGTGCCGCGCGGTGCTTAGTTACCCGATGTGTACATTGGATACCAGCTCGCTGATCGTTGGTCTCCCGCTGTCACATGCAGCGATGCGCGCTGGCCAGTGGGAGACCAACGATCAAAAAATGGTCCAGGACATTAAACGACGATCAGCGTTACCCAGCAGGGGGGCTGGTTGTCGCTGCGTGTCACACTAAGTGAGATTGCTGGCTAGGTCGCTGTTGCTTCACAAAATCGGTGACGTTTCAGCGATCTCGCTTAGTGTGACGGGGCCTTAAGAATCTGACTTCATTGGTATATTGTCATATACTCGACACAGGATAAACACTTTCTGATCAGTAGGCAGACTGCTGAAACTTTCACATATTCACCGAGAATATACAAGTCACATTACCAAGATCACATACATGTTGGTGGAGACATGAAAAGTAAAGTAGTTCCAAGTTCCTCTAATGGTTGTCCCTTGGTCTTCCCAATCCAGGTGCGTGTTTGTCCGGTTGGCCAGCATTGCTGTACTGCTCATCTCCTTATGGAGTAAAATTACTACCTGCTCAATTAAGGCTTGTGCAACCTGTGGCTACAACTACATAGACTATCCAGTAAGTGATGTGTCAACTATACAATGTGTATGTAGGTTTGCTGACTAGTGTTGAGCGATACGATACCGCAAGTATCGGGTATCGGCCGATATTAGCTGTATCGGACTTTCGATACTTAGTTCCGATATTTTCCATATATCGTATACCGGAATCGGAAGTTCCCATAATTCTTTGAGAGGCAATGTGATTTTAGTCAGCCAATGAGGAATCCTAAGAAGTGTGGGCACATCCTGTACTGCTGCGGTCATGTTAACTAATGGCATGGCTGTGATTGGATGCTGAAATGATGTCAGAATGCACTATAAAAGGCGCCGCCGCCATTTTAGCGTCACTGTGCTGTGAATTCAGTAAGGGACAGAACGCTGCTGTGCTGACTCTGAGGGATAGTTAGAGATTGCGATTTAGTGTACTGTGCTTTAGGCAGGCTAGCACCAACCGCTGTGTAAAGCTTCCTTTTGCCTGCAGTGTTGTTTTAACAGCTCTGCAAGGTGTGTGTGAGTGCAGGTGACGCTGCAGTTTGCTCTACATGCAACTCTGTCTGTAGGCATCTTCACGTGTCACTCACAGACTCTTTTTTTTTTCTTCAGTGTAATTCTTGCTGCTCCATGCAATTTAACTATTAGTGTGACGCGCTTCCATCCGTATCCAATACATTGGTTGCAAACACTATAGAAGTAGACAAAGGAGTAGCCTTTCACAGATTGTGAACAGTTGTGTTTCAGTGTTCACTTCAGTCTGTGTTTTTTATTTTTTGAGTGCACATCACGCTCCAGTTACTTGTTCAAGCACTGCTGCTTGTACTCTGCTGAGCGTGTCTCAGTTCCTCATCCTTGTCATTTCTCTCCAATTGGTTCTGCTCCATTCCATTTAAAATAAATATAATCTATTAGTGTGATGCGCTTCCATCCGTATCCAATACATTGGTTGCAAACACTATAGAAGTAGACAAAGGAGTAGCCTTTCACAGATTGTGAACAGTTGTGTTTCAGTGTTCACTTCAGTCTCTGCGTAATAACCACACTTAGGCCTTATAACTTTTCTGACTTTCTTTATCAATCTACCAAGATGAAGAAGTCAGTGAGTAAGGCACGTGGTCGTGGCCGTGGAGTTTCAGCAGGGAGGGACGTGGGGATTCTGTGGCTGCTGCCGCCCTCAGTAACACAGCATCCACCATTTATCCCGTGAGCGTTCCTTTATGCACTTTGGTAGGAGCTCGGCGTGCCCCCCTGCTGCGGGAAGAACAAATTGAAGCCGTTGTTGGTTGGATGACAGCCAATGCATCGACTTCAATTCCTTCCACTCCTCTCAGGAACACAACACTGTTGAGCAACCATCTGTCTGTTCACCGCCTGTCAAATTGGCCAGGCAGTCAGAGAGTTCTGTACAGGAGCCAGCTGAGTCTCTGCTTCTGTTCTCAGAATCTGTTGGCTCGCAAACACGGGCACAGGCAAGCAGCATTCTGCAATTTGAAGAAGAGGGAGTATGCAGTGATGCGCAACAGCTGTGTCTCTCTCAATCTGAAGAGGCGGGTGAGCCAGTGCCGATGGACAGCACACCGCAGAACGCATCTCATGATGATGATGAGACTCAGGTGCCAGGTTTTGTGGAGCATGGTGCTGCCCAGACCATCCAACAGCAGCAGGTGTTGGAAGAGGGTAGTGGAGATGATGAAGTCCGAGACCCAACATGGCATGAGCAACAGGAAGGTGGTGGGAGCAGCTCTGAGGAAGAGATTGGCCCAACGGTACAAAGAGGAGGGAGAGGTAGGCTGCAGACTCGCTTGCCTGTAGCCTCCAGTTTGGCACCTGTTGGGAGCAGTTCTCTTACAAATGTCAAAATTGGAGCTCCCATGACTTGCACTGCGTGGTCCTTTTTTGACAGACTTGTAGATGATATTTGCTATGTTCAATGCAAGCTGTGTAAGCAAAAAGTTAAAAGAGGTAAAAATATCAGTAACCTGAATACCACAAATATGTGGAAACATGTACGGACAAAGCACGTAGCTGAGTTACAAAGACACACTGGAGATGTAGGCCAACCTACAGCAGCACCTACATCTTCAGGTCGTGTTGGAGCCTCTACCTCCAGCTCACACACACCTGGTTCGGCTTCCTCACAGGATCTCCATGGAAGAACCTCGGTCACTGTTGTCCATAGACAAACTGTTATTCCACCCACAGCAGCAAGTTCACAGTCATCCTCACACTCCCAGACCACAAAACACCCATCAGTACCACAGGCATGGGATAAAAGACGGCCATACTCGGCAAACCATCCACGAGCACAGGCTCTGAATGCTGGCATTGCAAAACTCCTGTCCCTTGAAATGCTGTCATTCAGGCTGGTGGAGACTGACAGTTTCAGGAACTTAATGGCATTGGCAGTCCCACAATATAATGTGCCATGCCGATTTTATTTCAGCAGGCAAGCCGTCCCTGCTCTGCAAAAACATGTCGAGGGAAACATTAAACATGCGCTACTAAACGCCGTCAGTAGCAGGGTCCACCTGACCACCGATGCGTGGACCAGTACCCATGGCCAGGGACGATACCTTTCCCTCACTGCCCATTGGGTCAATGTTGTGGAGCCGGGTACAGATCTTGCCAGTGGCGCTGTACGTGTTCTGCCAACTCCAAGGATTGCAGGAATCCAGTCTGTACACATTGATTCCTCCTCCTACTCCAGTTCCTCAGAATCATCGCTGCACGAGCCGTCACGGTATACCTCCACATGGACCCGTGAACGCTTACCTGTTGCGACCGATATGAGCACAGCCGTGGCCAAACGTCAACAGGCCGTCCTGAAATTAATTTCCATGGGGAATCGAAGCCACACAGCGCAGGAGCTCTGGGATGCCATCAAGCAGGAGAGCGACGTGTGGTTTTTGTCAGCTAATCTCCAGCCAGGCTTTGTAGTGTGTGACAATGGCCGAAATCTGGTGGCAGCTCTGGGCCTTGGCAACCTCACTCACATACCATGTCTGGCACATGTGCTCAACTTGGTCGTGCAGAGTTTTTTGAGGGACTATCCGGATCTTGATGCACTGCTGCACAAGGTCCGCCTAGAGTGCGCTCACTTGTGACGTTCCAGCATGGCCAGATCGCGCATTGCAGCTCTGCAAGTCAGATTTCGCCTTCCTGAACATCGCATCATATGTGACGTACCCACCAGGTGGAATTCCACGTTACATATGTTGGAGCGGTTGTGTGAGCAGCAGCCAGCAGTAATGGAGTATCAGCTGCAACAGGCGCAATCAACTCGCAATTTGCGCCGTTCACACTTCACCACTACTGAGTGGGCCTCTATGAAGGACATCTGCGACGTTTTGCGTGCGTTTGATGTCTCAACGCGGATGGCGAGTGCAGATGATGCACTAGTCAGCATGACTGTCCCCCTTATCTGCCTGCTTCAGAAATCACTGAAAGAACTAAAGGAAGAGGTTTTGGAAGAGGTGGAGGATGAGGAGTCACAAATTCAATTACCTTCAGGACAGTCAGCGCAACGTGGTTCCTCACAAAGGGCTGGGCAGGGCTCACTTTGTGAGGAGGATCAGGAGGAGGAGGAGTCAATGGAGGAGGAAGAAATCCCTACAGAGGGAGGTACACAACGCTCTAGTCAGTATGTAGAGCGAGGGTGGGGTGATGCAGAGGAGGCAGAGATGACGCCTCTTCCAGAGGACAGCCTTTGTTGGCCAGTTGGGAGTCTGCAGCACATGGTTGATTTCATGCTTCAGTGCCTGAGAAACGACCGCCGCATCGCCCACATTCTCACCACGTCAGATTATTGGGTGTACACCCTCCTAGACCCTCGCTACCGGGACAACTTACTAACCCTCATCACACCGGTGAACCGGGACCGTAAAATGCAGGAGTACCAAGACACACTGGTGCAATCCATACTGTTGTACATTCCAGCCGAGAGAGCTGCTGCTGCTACTGCTTTACAAAGCAGCTCTGTGCGTCGAGGCAGTGTAGACACCTCTACAACAAGAGGGAGCACAAGCAGCGCCTCTGCACAGGGCAAGAGCTGTATGTTACAAATGTGGCGAAGTTTTGTGACAGCGCCAGCAAGGTCTACACCATCCGAGACGGCTCCAGTCACCAGGAAGAAACGTTTCCGTAAGATGGTGACAGACTACTTGGCTTTCCCTCTAAGTGTACTCCCAAATGCCTCTTCCCCTTTCAAATTTTGGGTCTCTAAGTTGGATACATGGCCAGAGCTTAGCCAGTATGCATTGGAGGTGCTGGCTTGCCCTGCTGCCAGTGTATTATCTGAGCGCGTCTTTAGTGCTGCAGGTGGTGTAGTAACAGACCGTCGCATGCGACTATCCTCAGAGAATGTAGACCGGCTTACTTTTCTGAAAATGAACAAGGCATGGATCTCACCTGAATTTGCCTGTCCGTTTTCAGATTAAATAACTGTTTGGCAACGTTTTCCATGTCTCCTGTTATGTTCATCTTTCTACCACCTGAACTCTACTCCCTGGGCTACAACACCGCCATTTGTTGCTCGTAAGTAATTGGCAGGGGTACTGACTCCTGGCCAGCCTGGTTACAGCACGACAGCTGTTTCCTGGCAGTGTGAACGTCAATTATCCTCCAATAAGTTGTGCTGTCGTGTTGCATTCGGGTTAGCCGACTCTATGGTGCCTGCAGTTTAGGTGATTCCTATGTGTGCTGTGGGATATGTAAATAAAGGCTGTTTCCATTGTGACAATAGGACAAGCACCCACTGTAGGACTGTGTGATTCGGTAACTGCGGACGGCTTGCGTCCTGTCAACTTACATTTTCATGGGTGCGTTCTGCTACCCGTCCGGGGTCCAGTACCGTCAACTGGTTCTCCCCAGTGCCTTTGGCCTAGGTGCCTCCATCTCCGTATCCGAGTTCCACCAACGTCTGCTGGTCCTTGGTAGTGCTTTGGAGCACAGGTACCTCCTGCTTAGTAACCGTGTCACAGTAACGTCAGCTGGTACTCGGTTGTGACATTGCCTCTTTTCCTTCTGCTACACGTCCGGGGTCCAGTACCGTCAACTGGTTCTCCCCAGTGCCTTTGGCCTAGGTGCCTCCATCTCCGTATCCGAGTTCCACCAACGTCTGCTGGTCCTTGGTAGTGCTTTGGAGCACAGGTATCTCCTGCTTAGTAACCGTGTCACAGTAACGTCAGCTGGTACTCGGTTGTGACATTGCCTCTTTTCCTTCTGCTGCCCCTCCGGGTTCCAGCACAGTCAGCTGGTCCTCGTTACTTCCATTGTCTCTTGCTCCATCTGATACCCGTCCGGGTTCCAGTAACGTCAGCTGGTTCTCGGAAATTAGACGACCTTAAAGACCACCCAGAAGAAGATGACGACAACAAGGACGACGAGCATGAAGCCAACCAGCCTGAACACCATCACAAAGAAAAAATAAAAGATTACCCAGAAGAAGATCACCAACAGGACAAAGAAGGTTAAGACAAACTACAAGATACAGAACAAGAGACAGAAGAACAATAAGCAGAAGATCAAAAAGCAGAAGAACATGAAGTATAAGACCAAAATGAAGAGCAAAATATATGCTCTAAATTCTAAGCAGAAGAAGACTAAGCAGTGTATGGGGGTGAGTCCGTTCCTCCTCGTGGTGCCCCTGGAAAATGCCTGCTGCTGCAGGCTAAACTGAACACGGACAAATACTGTTGTAATTTAAATCTTTTGTGACCGCAAGAACGGAAGGATGAACAATTCATACTTTTACAGATTACAAGTACAGGAATCTCTGTCACAAATAATAATAAGATGAAGAGGAAGAAGATGAAGAATTTGAATATGAAGAAGATTAATAGTTTAATAATAACAATATGAGTAATGTAAACAAAAACATGAATAGCAAGAAGTTTAAGAAGAAGATTAAGAAGGTGAAGATGAAGAATAATTTGATGAGAAAGATGATGCTGCTGAAGATTATGAAGGAGAAAGTGTGGCACTGGCAAAAGTTAAAAAGGTGAAGAGCATGGAAGTTGTGAAACATACATATTTGCCGAAATAGAAAAAAGGTTAACAACATTGTCAATTTGTTCGTCAATCCAAATGTATTTCCAAAAAAAAAATATTAATGCTATTCCAATGCATTGGGTTAAACATGTATGTCTTTATTGTCTCCTCAACCTCCCCCAATACATTCTACATTACTCTTTGTTGTTTTCCTTCATGTACAATTAACCAACAAGGCAAGAATGGGTTTTTTTTAATGTCGATATTTGGTTCCCATAGACTTACGTTGGACTTCCGGTATCGGGTATCGCCGATATTTTAGTGATATCGGCGATACCATTCCGATCCGATATTTTTAGATATCGAGCAGTATCGCTCAACACTATTGCTGACATATGCCCTCCATGTGTGATTCTTGGGGGCTACCTTCTGGGATTACAGGCATAGTGCAGCTTTGTGCGGATCGCCGTTCTGCTCCATTCACGTAAGTTGTGCTGAGATGCAATACCAGCCCCTATATATGGAAGAGAGGTGATCAGTGAGCGGGATAGGGGGTCATAGCTTCACTGATCGCTCTTTAAAGGGATATCCAAGGGGTATGCGATCCTCGTAAACGTATATCCTGTATAGATAGTTCAAAAAAATATCAGTCCCTTCCTTTCATACCCAATTTACTTCCAACTACACCTGGAGCTACAAACATCTGATCGGCGTGGGTGCCGGGTGTCAATCCGATGAACCTATCCTATCCTTGTGTTATCAATATCGAAGTTCTGCACTGCCCCTTTAAGTCTTAACCCTATAGTGTGTGTCATATATTTTATAATTTTTTTTTCGCCTTTTATGTTTGTTCTTTGCAAAGATTGTGTGCATGTAATAATGTTAAAACCTCTTAGCAAATCTTCTACTATTTATTATTCTCTTTTTCTACAGTGTTGGGAAACCAGGGTTGGACAAGAAATGTACAAGCTTATGATCTTTGACTTCTTAATCATTCTGGCAGTAACCATATTCGTAGAGTTTCCAAGAAAGTAAGGTGTTTCTTTTTTTTTGTTTTGTTTCCTTAATCATTAAATTATCGTTTAGTCAACCATTACATTGATCTGTTTATTCACTTTTTTTTTACAGTTTTTGTGCTTACTTTCAGCTGCAGATGGAAGGAAGAGAGACACAGTATTCATTACTGATGGGTAGGCGGAGCCAGATAGGATTGACACCTCAGATTAAAAAGAGTGTTGACCGGCCCCTCCAGCTCGGGCTCCTCCTACTCAGCTTTCTCCAGTCCTAAATTTGAGGTCCCAGAGGATGGTCGCTGCTGGAAGCAGCTCCTCAGAAAACTTTATTATTTTAATTCGGACAAGAGACTTGGATCACCAGAAGTGGTCTAGAGGTCTCAGGGGTCTCAGCGCTGCTGGACCCCCACCTCTCCCTTGGCAATCTGCAATTACCCTGATGGTGGTCCCTGCAGAACCTGCCGGCCCTGGGGGATGAGGAATGGCTTCCCTGGGGGGATGCAAACCGCGCACAGGGGTCACTGTGTTCCCCGCCCGGGGGGGAAGCATGGGCATAGCGCCAGAAACCCCTGGGGGTCCCTGTGGCGCTTTGGCTGGTGAGTACTCACATTTTTATTAAAGTGTGTGTGAGTGATTTAGCGGCTACTGCAGCAGCCGCTGTACAGTATATATGCCGGTGACTAGTTTTTCTGTGTCCGCAGGAGGATGCCTGCAGGACGGGGGAAAGGAGAGGAGTATGCGCTCTTTTTATTTTTGAATTTCGCGCGCTCTGAGCGCGTGCGCTTTTCGGCAGTCTCCATTTCCAGCTCCTCTACATGGAGCACATCGGAGACAGAGCGCGGCGGCCATTGCTGATCAGAAGCAGGCTGAAAGCTCTCCGGATCGCTCCCCTCCACTCCCGGCAAGAACCGTGACCAGCTGGGTGAGTCGCTTCTACCCGCCGGGCAGAAGCTTAACCCTTCACCTCCACAGCGCAGGCGCCGTCTGGGGCACTAATGAGTGACAGACTGCGCTGTCCTGCAGCTGTTGTCGCATAAGGGGGCTCGCACACTCTTTCAATAATAATAAAGAGGTTATGGGGAGTCTGCGACATTAATACTGCCACTAGCGTTCCCGCTAACGATCCCAATAACGACGCATACTATGCGATCGTTTGTGTGATTATTTTTAATGTCGCTAGTAGCTGCCAATCTGGACGATCTCATTAACATCGCATAAGCGATTAGCGATCTCCTTGACAACTTTGGCGGTCATTGCGTTATACAAAACAGCGCAATTTTTTTTTAGCGATCTTGTGGAACTTGCTCTGTTTAGTGTGGCATAAAAAGCTGCCCTGCAGCTGCGACCTTATAAGAGGCGCTTGAGATTCGCACACCCTTTTCATTATCAAGGTTGTGGGGAGTCGGCTACTTTAACCCCTTCTTAGACGGTTAACTCTTAATGGGGGACAGCTGGGGTAGCTCTCTCTTTTAGAGCTTTAACCCTTCAGCGTTTGTGTTTTCTTTAAGAAACACTGTCCTGGTTACTGACAGGTTTAACCTGCCATATACTGTGCAAGGGCATGTCAGAGATTGTCTCCCAGATCCGCTACGGTTCAGCCTCGCGTATCTGACACGCAGACCTCGACTCATGCGCGGCGGTCGGAGGTTCCAGTGGTGTCAAAATGGAGGCCTTCACTAGTGTCTATTGATGGCCTGTCTGACCTTTTTAGGTTATGGAGTGTCAGCTAGATCCTCTCAAGGAAGCGACACAAATCGGTGCCTTCCTTCTCGCTTAGCGAAGAAGTCCGATTCGGATAAGGAGGATCGGCAGGGACACTCTGCCTCTCTCATGGGCCGTACTAAAATTTCTATTGCAACCATGAGGGCGTTACAGTTACCGGAGGAGGTAACTAGACGTCCTGGTAAGTCGGCCCGGATGTTTCAGGAGTCGCATGGGTCGCGACACTTTACAAACTGTATCCGTTTTTTTCTACGGAGTTTGTTTGCTAATTGGACCCCTTCTTCTGAAGTGAATG
>JARQOD010000007.1:129974933-130013771 GCA_033576555.1 Oophaga sylvatica
TCCCTTTATCCCAGCTTAGCAAATCTTCCTGGTAAAGGGAAGACGAGTCTGCAGGACACGCTGGGCAGAAAAACGGAGATGGCAACAATATTCATCTGCGAGGCCGTGGATCATAGATTCGGTATTAAGGATCTAGGTGTACTTGTTAAGTCCCTCTGAGCCGGTTGGACCGTCTAAGGACGGCGTGGCAAGATGGATCCCCTCTATCGAGGTAGATGGGCTTTTCAAGTTGAAGGATAATGCGTCACTGCTATCCAGGGCGCAATCCTCGGCAGTCACAGTCAGAAGAGCACTGTGACTTGGACGGTGGAACGCGGTTTTCCAACAGGTTTTGCTATCTTTAGCTTACAAAGTGGTCAGCTATTTGAATCTGACCTCACGGAGCTGATTGCCAAGGTAAAGGCAAAAGAAACAGCTTTACCGCAGCGCAGAGCTGTGACTTCTGCGTCTGGCAGGGCTAGTGCCGATAGTTATCGGCGGTCCTTTCGGTTCAAGGGATGATCCGGCCAACCTTCTGGGGGTTTGGGTCGTCTCTCTCTTTTTTAAAAAAAAAAAAAAAGGGGAATTCTCAGAAATTCCGCATACCCTGGAAACAGAACTTCTGTTAAGACAGAAGCTGGCAAAAAATCCGCTAAGGCGGACTGACATCTGAATCTCACTCGAGCACTCTCGAGGGGGGGGTCGTTTACTCCCAATTCAAACCGACTTGGGTTTCCCGTGTGTCGGACGCCTGGGTGACACAGGTTGTGTTGGCAGGCTACGTCATAGAGTTTCTTTCTCGACCCCCGGACAGCCGAACTATTTACCTCTCTACTGCGAGAGGTCGATTCCCTTCTGCAGAAGGGTGTGGTGATACCGGTTCCGCAGAGGACCGGGGAAGATGATTTTTTATTCAACCTCTTGGTAGTCCCCAAAAAGGAGGACAAATTTCGCCCTATTCTGGAAAGATTGAATCGGCTTGTCCACACCCGAAAATTCCGCATGGAGTCGCTTCGCTCCGTTATGGCAGCCTGTCGCAGAACGACTTTTTGTTCAATCAACATTCGCGACGCTTATTTACATGTTTCCGTCGGAAGAACTCACCAGCCCTTCCTTCGTTTTTGCCATAGATCAACCATTACCAGGTTGTGGCTCGGCCATTCGGCTTGGCCTTAACGCCCAGAATTTCTACAACGATTCTGGCATCTAAATCTCATGGCAAGTCTTCAAAGAAGACGGGGACTTACGATTCGTCCCTACCTGGACGACCTTTCGATTGTGGCGTCCTCAAAGGAGGAGGCAGTGACGGCTCGCAATCTATCCCTTCAGCTCCTGGAGGATTTCGGGTGACTGGTCAATTGGGGGAAGTCGTCTCTGGAATCGTCGCAGTCAATCCTGTTTTTGGGGATGCATTTCGACACGGTATGGGCGGTGGTGTCCCTACCTCCAGATAAGCAGGCATGTCTTTTCCGACATGTACAGATTATGAAGTCTGCGACAGCAATGTCCCTTCGGAAGGTATGCGCCTTCTGGTTTTGACCATGGAGGCATTTCCGTTTGCCCAATTTCATTCCAGAGCTCTCCAAAAGCTCATTCTAAATCGTTGGGATCGATCGCAAGTTTCACTGGATTGCAGCGTCACCATCTCTCACAGGGTGCGAGAATCCCTAGGATGGTGGTTACGTCCAGGAGCGTTATCCCTGGGAAAGTCTTTCCTACCTCCGAAGTGGTCGGTCATAACCACCAATGCCAGCCTGACGGGCTGGGGGGGTGTCTGGAACGATCTTTGGATCCAGGGAGTATGGTCATCGGAAGAGTCGGTTCTACCGATCAACATCCTGGAATTGAGGGCAATTTTTTTCTTTGCCTCCAACACTGGACGGTCTCTTTGAGCGGTCTGTCAGTCCGAGTGCAGACAGACAACGCGACGGCGGTCGCGTATATCAACCACCAAGGCGGGACGAGGAGTTCCAGGCTCTTGATGGAGGTGTCTCGGATCCTGATATGGGCCGAGACCAGGGTTCCAGCCATCTCTGCGATTCACATCCCAGGAGTCCAGAATACCACTGCGGACTTCCTCAGTCGCGAGAAGATGGATCCCGGAGAATGGAGTTTTCATGGGAAAATTTTTTTTTTGCACTGCTGTGCTCCCGTTGGGGAACTCATCAAGTGGACTTGATGGCGTCGTTCAATACTAAACTACCGACCTTCATGTCCAGTACAAGACTCGAAGGCTGTGGCGTAGACGCTCTGGTGGATCGTGGGACCATTCGAGTAGTCTTGTGTTTCCGCCGATATCCTTACTCCTCTGGTGCGCGTCGATCAGACTGGGAGAATTCGGCTATTTGATAGCCCAGATTGGCCAAGAGGACGTGGTTCTCGACATAGTGCGCTTTTGGCGGCGCCGCCATTCCCACTTCTCTTCGCCGGACGTTAACCAGGACCCGCTAGTCATCCGACTTGAAGTCTCTGTTTGACGGCGTGGCTCTGTGACCGAAATATTGACCCTTAGAGGTTTTCAGCAAAATCATTGCCACTCTGCGAGCTGCCAGTAGTTCGGCTACTACTAAGATTTCACAGACTTGGGAGTCTTCTTTTCGTGGTGTTGGTTCTTCAAGAACCCAAGGGTTTTTTCCATTCCAATTTGTCTACAGTTGGCTGGACAAAGGTTTGGCAGTGACACCTGAAAGATCAGGTTTCTACTCTGTCCATTACTGTTCGGAGGGCTATCGCCTCCGTAGAGACGTGCTTTCCTTTTTCGCGGAGTTACCGTCAGTTTCCGCCGCGGAAGGCGCCTGTGTCCCAATGGCGGCTAAACCCTTGTTTGGGGCTCTTCAACATGTGCTTTTGAGCTATATTTCTGCTAGTCTTTCTCTACTTTCTGGGAAGGTTGTCTCTAGTGGCGACCTCTTGAGAGAGTTTGAGTTGGCGGCTCTTTCCTGCTCGCTTCTTTCCTGGGTTTTACTCTGATCGAGTGTGCTTCACACACGGGCGACTTTTACCTAAGGCGGTGTTCATTTTCATGTTAACCAGGATATTGTGTGCCCTCGCTTTTGGGCCGAGGAAGGCAAAGGAACGCCTTACAAATTGGATTGGTGCGGGCCTTGAATTTATTTGCTATGACTCAAGTTTTTCGGAAGTCAGATTTTTGTTTGTAATTCTGCAGTCGCAGGCGTGTCAAGGCTTCATGGATCTATAGTCGTTGGTTCGGTCGGCATTGGAAGCTTACCGATTAAAGGCGAACTTGCCGATTAAAGGTTCGAGCTCACTCCACGAGGGCTGTGCTTCATCGTGGGCTTTTATCAAGCTTCGGCAGCTCAGCTCTGCGAGCGGCGACTGGCGTTCTGTCCACAATTTACAAGTTTATAAGGTGGACGTTTAGTGCTTCGCTGATGCGGCCTTAGGACGTAGGGTCCTGCAGCAGCGGTAGTTTAAAGTTCAGTTAACTTGTATTTGGCGCCTGTTGCGTTTATCTAGTTGTTGGTTCTGCCTTTTGTTGGTTTTTCCCCACCCTTATTTTTGAACTGCTTTGGACGTCCATCAGTAATGAATACTGTGGCTCTCTTCCTTCCTCTGCAGCTGAAAGAGAAAATTTTGGTAGAATTTACCTGTAAAATCCTTTTCAGCGAAGGAAGGAAGAGAGTACACAGCTCCCTCCATGCAGAAGTGTGTTGTTCATTTACAGATGCGGCGTGACCCTTCTCTGATAGCGTTACTGGTGAGGTCGACGCTACGGCTCTGTTCAGCATTACAGCTCATCGCAGTGGTCAGGTCTTGAGTAGTACCTGGAATGTGTGATTTTTGCCAAATGTATGCTAACCTGTACTATTGTGTATTTTCTCTGAAGTCCTTCAAAGGGTTATTGCTCCGCTGGTGATCTTGCTCTTCCTTAAGTTGGGTAGACTGAAGAAAGTGAGTAGGAGGAGCCCGAGCTGGAGGCGGTCAACACTCTTTTTAATCTGAGTGTAACTATCTGGGCTCCGCCTACCCATCAGTAATGATAGTGGTCTCTCTACTTCCTTAGCTGAAAAGGATTTACAGTAAGTTCTTACCAAAATCGTCTTTTCTTTCTCGCTTTTTCAAGACCCATAACTTTTTATATTCCATACATGGCGTTACGAGGCTTCTTTTTTTTGCGAGTTTTTTTTTTTTACTGAACCTTCATTTTCTGTTTCATGGAAAATGAAACTTAAGATCCAAGTGTGGTGAATTGTGCCAAAACCACAATTTGCAATTATTGTGTATTTGTTTTAGGCGTTCATTGTATGTAAAATGACCTTCCATACGATTCTCAGTGATTGATATCAACATTAAATGATAAATAATATGGTCTCGGCTTCAGCTCAGATCATGGCTGTCATGTGATTCCGTATATTAGCTTTGTTGGGTTTCTTAATCTTCCATATTGTAGAGATAAGGTTTTTTTTATTTAGTGCCAATTTTTAAGGTCCTTACGAAGGGGGCGTTATCTGGGGGCGTGTCTTTTTGACTGTTCTGCATTATTACCCTGTGAGCCACACCCTCTTGGTAAAGACCTGAAATTGGCATCCTAGGTGCACCATGAAAAGGCCCAGATCTCTGGAACTGTATGGCAGATTTAAAGAGAACCTGTCACCAGGCGCTGCTCTACTGATTTAACAGATAACTATACCTTCAGTGCAGAAATTTTCAGCCTGGTTGTTCTTTAATGATCATTATATGTTTGGGTGCAAGAAGCTGTGTATCAGGGCAAGACTCTGACACAGTGCATGAGCTGGGGGGATTCATAAGTCTGCAGTCTCCCAGAGTGACTGCAGACTTATCAATTTGGTCTGGATAACCCCTTTAAAGAACAATCAGGCTGAGAACTTCTACACTGCATGTACTCATTAAATCAATATGACAGCACCAGTATGCCTATTTCTTTAGTTTAACATGCCTGATCCTGATGACAGGTTCTCTTTAAAGCAAAAAAAAAGAATAATCAGGGGAGCAATGCATCAAAATAAGGGCAAAAACTGGTCAATTTTGATCTGATAACATGTCCCCTTTAAGCTAGGTATACAACTTAGGTAGCTGGTGAAGATGAATGTTTCCAATGAGGAGCTGGCAGACTGTTCTGTGGGTTGTGAAGGTATAGTTAGGACACCACTCATCACCCAAATCCTCGGCACTTTGACTTTTGAGCTTTTAGAAAAGCTTTTTTTTCACACTGCATATTACAAATCACAAAAGAAAGTTTTATCATCTAGTTCTGCTCTTTCACCGTGCAAAACGCAATGCTGCCTGGAAAAAGCTTTGGATGAATGAGCCATACGGGCCGGTGTACCTTGATGGCAGAAAGGGACAGATTAGGATAGTGCCACAAACTTGCAAAATGATGCCAACCTTTACATCTTCCTGTGCTGATGGGTTCATAACTGGCATTCTGTTTCTTTCAGGTTGCTGGTAATGAATTTGTCATGGAGACCCCTGACGTGGTGGGGTCAGCAGGAATTTGAGATCCCACAGAATGTACTGGAGCTTGTGTACGGGCAGACAATCTGCTGGATCGGAGCTTTCTATTCCCCTCTCTTCCAGCTATAGCAACCATAAAGTATTTCATCATCTTTTATGTTAAAAAGGTAAGTGATCAAACCCATAGCGGACCCTGCTTCTGCTTCTTCGCAATGACCTACCTTTGCACATGCTCATTAGATGCTTCAATAACAAAAGATAGGGTTCGGGATCTGAATATTGTGGAAAATGTACATGTACATTTTCTGAAACTCAAGTTAGCATGATTCTAAAAAAAAAAAGCCCAGTGTGAAAATTGCAAGATCTTTTTTTATTTTTAATTCAGTAAGTGATATCAGGAAAATATTTTTTTTTCTTTTTAATTTTTAGCAATTAACACAAAAACATGATTTTCCGCCTTCCTGTTTCCATTTTTGCGTCTTTGTTTTTTTTTTTTCCTCCCCTTTTTCTAAGAGCCATAACGTTCTTATGATTCTGTCCACTGAGACGTACGAGGGCTTATTTTTTGCAGGACCAGTTGTACGTTGGAATGACGTCCTTGATTTGCCATTTTTGCGTTTTGATCTTTTTACGGTTTACCGATCTGGTTACTTTTTGTATTTTGATAGGTCTAATTTTTTTTTTTTTTTTTTGCTGAATTATTAGTCTTCTTATTAGGGGTCTAGAACTTCTAATCATCTGATCACTTCTACTATATACAGCAATACCACAGAATTGCTGTATACAGCAAAAATCACGGTCTCCTGTGAAGTCCAGCCGCAGGCTGAGTTTCACTGCAGCTCCGTGATGGCCTGTACAGGGGTCTTTAGCAGACCCTCGATTTTCATAGCAGCCCATCAGCGTCATGGGATGTCCAATAGAATTATATAACCCACTGTCATATACCCTGGGGTCCTGAGAATATCTAAAGCTTGCGACTCCTTTACACTGCTACATGTGCTTTATTATCGATCCCCTCTCTACCACAGACTACTTTGATGGAAAACTGCAGACCACCAACGAGACCTTTCCGTGCTTCCAGTTCCAAATTCTTTTTCCTGGTGATATTGCTCATTGGCCTCATCCTTGCCTGCATTCCTGTGGGTATTGGCATAGCGCAGTAAGTTGGACCTTCCTTTAGACTTTCACATCTGCTGCAAAAGACATATCCGACAGACCCAGAATCCACATTTCAACCTTTGCTTCAAACTGCAGGATAAATGCATCTAAAGCTTGTGGCCCCTTCATTAATTACAACACCTCCTGGCAAGTAATACCAGATACTGTGGAAACGTTTCCTGAAGGCCTGAAGAAGTTCATTTATGTCCTTTCATCTGAATCTTTTGCTGTTCCGTTTTTCATGGTGTCATGGTGAGTCTTTTGATTTGTGTTTTTTTTTTCTGGTACCGGTATCCAACACATCGATTTTTTATTTTTTTTTTTGTTAGGCAGAACATTAGGAGTCTGCTCACATTTCTGATTTGCCTCATGCAGATCTGACACTTAATACATGACTTGTGGCAGAAATCCAAGATTGACAGTCATATTTCTGCACATATATGCCATGTATTCACACAAGGATTAATCGCTCATTCAGTGCGGTGAATCCACCAGCTTTTCTGTCCTGGGCCCCCAGAAATAAGTGTCATGTTCTTCCCTCCACCCTGTCTGTCATCTGTCCCTCTTTGCTGGTATCCCATGGTCCAGTGTGATGACGAGCCCGCAGTGGCCTCTTCTCCATAGTGGTGGTCGTGGTATATTACGTTACTATGGACAGACATGACCAAGGCTACGTCCTGATAATGGTCACAGAATAGAGACAGTACATAAGAGAGGGAGAAAAGCTTGTCTACTGTACTGATTTCTGTGAAAGCTCCATATACGTTGTGTTCTCTCTCTACAGCTTGGTCATGTTTTATTTCATTGCGTTGGCCGGTGCCCATAAGAAGGTGGTGGAACAGTTGCAGGAACAGCTGGCCATGGTAAGAACTGGATATGCTTGTTCATTTCCACATCACTATCATTCAAGTTCCCATCCACTACGAAGAGGTGATTTTTAAGTTTAATTTCCCAGAGGAGCATGCATGGCTTACAAGTCTCCTCGCTCTGACATGCCTGGCTTGGCTTGTCACTCTCCACAAAGAGAAACGTTACCCCTTAAACCCCAGTCTAGAGCTTCTCACCTAGCCAAATCAGATCTCATACTTTGCACTGATGAGAGGCAATAGCCCGAAACATCGTGTCTGCAAATTGAGATTCTGGTTTGGCTTTTATCCCAAGTCAAGTGGCAAGGTTTGTTAAAAGATTTGATATTAACTTTTAGGATTGCTACTTCCAATAGGTGGCGCTAGAGTTTTAGTACTCTTCTTCTTTGAAGAAACAATTTGCATAATTAATAGTAATATATTAATAATTAATTTCCCAGAGGAACATGCCTGGCTTATAAGTCTCCTCACTCTGACATGCCAGGCTTGGCTTGTCACTCTCAACACAGAGAAATGTTACCCCTTAGACCCCAACCTAATGTGTAAAATTCTGATGTTGTAACCTCATTTCCTGTGTGCTGTGCAGGGCATTACACCGTTTCACAAGTAACTGTGTTTCGTCTTTTAGGAAAGCAGAGACAAAATGTTCCTAATCCGACGCCTGGCGGAAGCTCACAGCATCCATAACTTACATCATTATGGGCAGTGAACCCAACAAAACTGTTACTACTGGTACGAGAGGCCATGATACTCAGTGGCTGGACGTAAGGGTGCACTTTACTAATTGCAGGTGAAAGCTGGATCACACATTGTCATGGTGTATACCGTTTATGTATTTAAAGTAAACCTGTGGCCAGATGAAGAGTGGCCAGTAGTTGCGCTGATTTTATTGCCGCTGCTCCTCTTTGCCATTTTTTTGTTTAAATCCACCATACTTTTTAAAAAATGTTTTTTTGTTTTTATTTAAATATAGTTCTTACCAAGGAGGCATGGATTAGGAAATTAATGTAGAACAGGTTGTAGACATGTGAGGAACTCTCCCTTGTAAAGACAATAAAAATTGGTATGGAAAAACAAAAAAATTGAATACTCCGGGGAGGAGCAAGAGCAAAATCTGGCTACTTTTGACCTGCCGACAGGTCTTTTTTTTTTTTTTCTTTAAGCATCCAATGTGCATTCGGCTCTTTACATCACATTGTCTTTTATTTATTTTCCATTGTAAATGTGTAACCGGATAATATGACATCTGACCTATTGTATTGTGTGCGGCCTGTGCTGAAGACCCCAACTGGAACCAGCTGGGACTCGGACTGTCTGCTTTGGAGAATCCTTTTCATACTAGAAGGGTTCCCAGACGATATGTCAATACATTGATCACAAGGTGCTGCTGAGACGTTAAATATGGTTTCAACGCATTTCATTTCTGCATCAGGAGACCAGAACTGCTGTCTGTGGTCTCCTTTGCAGGTCTCATGCCTACAGGTATTGTGCACTTGTCCTTTCCAATTACAATAGGCCGTGTCCATGATACTTGGCGAGCTGCTATGAGAGGCCACATCTGAAGCTCTCTGACCTCCTGATACAGAAGTGACGGGTGCCAGATAACCCCTTTAAAGTGATCGGCTGTAATCTCGTGAGGAACCCAATGGCTAAGAGTGGCAAGAGGCATGGACTTGCTGGGTTTTCAAGAGCAAGGGACACTCTTTATAGCAACACTGGACTTTGAGGAGCAGGGGAAAGGGCTCCTCTTTCTAACTTATTAGACAGTCAGTGCATTTAGCCCCACTTCTTGGATATATATACCGATTTAGATGTGTCAGTTTTCTCCAAGGAGGCCACTAAGATGGCTATACACTGCCTAATTAGACAGTTGGCCCATGTTTGGATGAGTGTTATTTTGTGAACGTCTTATAAATGGAATTTGTCTACCTTTTTTATATACAAGCGAGATGTCTGGATGAGGGGATCTGAGGATGGGCAGATGTAGTTGTACAAGAATTAAGTCCTCCTCGAACTTTCTTTAAGCGAGGCCTTAAGTAGATGCCAGCCAAATGCTTGCTCAGCTGATGGGTAGCCATCTCATTCCTCCACCATATATATGAATGCTTAGCTGAGCATACATGATGGGGAGAGACTAGTAAGCTGGTGCCTGAGTCCTCTGGCAGCAACTTATCTCCTGTAAGACTGAAAGGATGAAGCATGTCGAAATCGAACCTTCCTGACAGTTCTATACACTGAAATCCATACAATTTGGGAGACTTGTGACAGCAGCTTACATGTGACATGGTCGGCCAACCCCATCGAAATAAGCAAGTTGGCCAGTATTCCACTGGTTTATGGCCACCCTTCATACGTTAATGATGGCTGCTGGTCAGCCAACATTACAGGCCAGGAGTACAAGACCAGCAATGTTTGTTCTCTTACACAACTGATGAACTATTGTCATAGAGGATAATAAACCTAAAAATAAATGGCAGGGAACAAACACTTTCTGTGGATTCCTGGCCATCTTGTATGAGTATAGACAACTTGACTCCATCAAGTTCTAGCTGGGAGGAGTGGACCTCCGCTTTGAAGGGTCTTGACAAAGTTGCTTTATTCCTGGCCTTTCCTCAAATTTATTGTCTCGCATAAACAAGCATTGGAAAAAAAAAGATGCAAAATGATTGATGTTTCATGAGACAGATAAGGGTTTGTTTTTTTTCACTTTTAGATGCCTTTGCTTGTATTTTTGTAGGTGATTGAATGAATACTGTCTACTTCATGTCTGTGCATAGAGTACTGTCATCCCATAGCCAAGCTGCCGGTGACCCGCTGCTCAAAGTGTAGACTGTTACACAGTTTTTCCATAACTTGAATCTAAACCAGTCCAAGAGGAAAATATAAGAAATTAAGTGTGATTTTGTGAAAAGACGAATGTTAAGGCCCTCATACACTTTAGACTAAGGCTGCCCGAACCCACCAATATTATCTGACACTGTGTAGGGGGGTATCTTGATCATGCCTCCGACAGATGTTGGGGAGAAGGATTGGCACATTGGGTTTCCAATAGCCGATTCGTTTGCCCTCCCTAGAGATAAGCTTCCTCCAGGGGGGTCTGGTAATGGCTCTTTCATGGAGAACACAGAAGGAGGAGGCTGGGCTGAGCCAAATGGTCCTGTCTATGGGGAAGTCGGGAGAGAAAGCTGTCAACTAAATGATCATTCGGCCAACAGCTAGCTAATGTGTATGGGGGTGGGGTGGAAGCTTTAGATTTTGGCCAGCAATCTGCTTTTTATGGTTTTTACTATTTTACTGTACATTTGTGTAGATGTTTGTGAATTCTTAGCACTTTATGTAGTGTATTCGGTGTTTTCTATGTTTCTGGTCCATGTATTACAATAAAGCAACACTGGTCAATGACCTATTTGTACAGTATAATGAACACTGGAAGACACAAAGCAGCCATTATCACAGGTTTTCTCACCGGGAGATGGTTGATGATCTAAAGCACTTGTTGTGTTGTAGTTTACTATTGTTTTATTCTTTATTTGTTCTTTTTACATTGTTACATGTCAGTAAAATGCGGAAGGGAAAAAAATGCTAAACAATGTCTGCCAAAGAATATTATTGTTAAGGTAATGAAATAAAATGTATTTGATATTGTCTGTGTTGTTTCTTATGTAAAGTGATCAATAATCCATAAAATCATTTAAAGGGGGTTCTCAAATCATAAGAATACTTTGACTTTCAGAGAACTGCTGCAGAGTGCCCATTTTTTGGGGGACTTTGCCCCACCATGACTGCTCTACTTTTTCTTAAATGGTCACTGATTACTGCAAATCTGACTACTATAACCACCGTCTTTCAAACTTCTAACACTGATTACACAAGAACCACAAGACAGATTTCTTCACCCCAGGTATCATTTTAATCAGTTTAACACTGCCAACCTGACAACGCCTGTAGCTTACTTATCAATATCCTGCTGACAGGTTCGCTTTAACTCTGCCGGTGTACTTGCATGGTACAGGAAAACACTTACTTTTTTTTTTCCTGAAACATTGTCTTTGATGCATCTTGCATCATTTTTCCGTCTTTTTTTTAATGCCATAGCAAAGATCGTGCCGGCTTCCAAGCGGAAGCTGTCTGAAGAACGGACCGGTCACTTTTGGCTATGTCACGCTTTCGAAACACGAGGCAGTTACAGAAAAATGGAACATATGCACAGCAAGTTGTTTCGACATTGCAGTTCATATGTTCATTCTTTTAGGCATTTTTTGTGCTTTTTTTTCAGGAAAGTTCAAGGCGGAATCTGCATTAGTAAAATGTAATTTGTACATATCCTAAGAAAATCACGTGACCTTACATGCTACGTCTCTTAAGCTGATCTTGTACCTCTTGTATGACATTACGCTTGGTAAGTATGAAGTTCCAGTAACAGTGATGTAAAATGCAAACATAACTGGAATTTGTAAAATACATTTTTATTTAGGCAACATAAAAAAGGGTTCACTAAAATATTTAATGAAGAAGTGAGAAGTAATAAATATACCTGGGTACAGTGAAGCATGAGCATAAATGCTATATGTATCATAATTTACCAGTTTACAGAATTTCGTCCTTTTACTTGGTCTGAACCTTCAAAAGTGCAACATCCAACACTGTCTTGGACTTTTTATCAGGAATTTCCATTTTTGCTCCATTATCCAGTAGTATCTTTATCGTTTTAGGATTATCTTTTTGTACAGCGTAATGTAAAGCCGTCTTCCCACACTTGTCCTGCTGGTCTATGTTCACCAGTCCAATATTAGTGTCCAACAGCACCTATTTTAAAAAGTGGAAAACATGAAGTATTTCACAATTCATTGGAAAACTATGAATTGTCAGTAAAGTTTTTTTTATAGTAACATAGTTATTAAGGTTGAAGGAAGACTTTAAGTCCATCTAGTTCAACCCATATCCTATCCTAACCTGCCCTAACTGTTGTCCAAGGAGGCAAAAAAACCAAGTGCAAACAGTAAGCTTCACATTGGGGAAAAAAATTCCTTCCCGACTCCACATACGGCAATCAGACTAGCTCCCTGGATCAACGCAGTATCTAGGAAACTAGTGAATATAGCCTGTAATATTATACTTTTCAAGAAAAGCATCCAGTCCCTTCTTAAATGTTAGTAAGGAATCACTCATTACAACATTAGACGGCAGAGAGTTCCATAGTCTCACTGCTCTTACAGTAAAGAATCTGCGTCTGTGATTATGGCTAAACCTTCTTTCCTCCAGACGTAGAGGATGCCCCCTTGTCCCCGTCACAGGTCTAAGAGTAAAAAGATCATTAGAAAGGTCTTTGTACTGTCCCCTCATATATTTATACATTGTAATAAGATCACCCTAAGCCTTCGTTTTTCCAAACTAAATAACCCTAAGTGTAATAACCTGTCTTGGTATTGCTGACCCCCCAGTTCTCTAATAACCTTGGTCGCTCTTCTCTGCACACGCTCCAGTTCAGCTATGTCTTTCTTATACACCGGAGACCAGAAACTGCACACAGTATTCTAAGTGTGGTCGCACCAGAGACTTGTATAGAGCTAAAATTATGTTCTCCTCATGAGCATCTATGCCTCTTTTAATGCATCCCATTATTTTATTTGCCTTGGCAGCAGCTGCCTGACATTGGCCACTAAATGTGAGTTTGTCGTCCACCCATACACCCAGGTCTTTTTCAGTGACAGTTTTGCCCAGTGTTTTACAATTAAGCACATAATTATACATCTTATTTGTTCTACCCAAGTGCATGACCTTACATTTATCCCCATTAAAGCTTATTTGCCATTTATCAGCCCAAGCTTCTAGTTTACATAAATCCTCCTGTAATATAAAATTATCCTCCTCTGTATTTATTACCCTGCAGAGTTTAGGGTCATCTGCAAATATTGAAATACTACTCTGTATGCCCCCTACAAGGTCATTAATAAATATGTTAAAGAGAAGCGGCCCCAATACTGACCCCTGTGGTACCCACTGCTAACCGTGACCCAGTCCGAGTGTGCTCCATTAATAACCACCCTTTGTTTTCTATCCATGAGCCAGTTCTTAACCCACTTACACATATTTTCCCCTATCCCCATTGTTCTCATTTTTTGTATCAACCTTTTGTGTGGCACTGTATCAAAAGCTTTTGAGAAGTCCATGAACACCACGTCCACTGCATTCCCTTGGTCCAGTCCTGAACTTACCCCTTCATAAAAGCTTATCAGATTAGTCTGACAAGAACGGTCCCTCGTAAACCCATGCTGATACTGTGTCATGAGGTTATTCAGCCTCAGATACTCCAATATAGTATCCCTTAAAAAACCCTCCAGGATTTTACCCACAGTAGATGTTAAGCTCACTGGCCTATAATTTCCAGGTTCAGTTTTTGCCCCCTTTTTGAATATTGGCACCACATTTGCTATACGCCAGTCCTGTGGTACAGACCCCGTTATTATGGAATCTTTAAAGATTAAAAATAAAGGTCTATCTATAACTGTACTTAATTCCTGCAGTACTCGGGGGTGTATCCCATCCGGGCCCGGGGATTTGTCAATTTTAGTGATTTTTAGACGCCGCCGTACTTCCTGCTGGGTTAAGCAGGTGACATTTAATGGAGAAATTTTTTTATCACTGATCATGTTATCTGTCATGGGATTTTCTTGTGTAAATACAATTGAAAAAAAGTCATTTAGCATATTGGCTTTTTCCTCATCCTCATCCACCATTTCACCCAGACTATTTTTAAGGGGACCAACACTATCATTTTTTAGTTTCTTGCTATTTATGTAGTTAAAGAATATTTTGGGATTATTTTTACTTTCTCTGGCAATGAGTCTCTCTGCCTCAATCTTTGCTGTCTTGATTTGCTTTTTACAGAATTTATTCAGTGTTCTGTATTTATTTAATGCCTCTTCACTACCTACTTGCTTTAATTCCCTAAACGCTTTCTTTTTGTCCCTTATTGCGCCCCGTACAGCTCTATTTAGCCATAGTGGTTTCCTCCTAATTCTAGCATGTTTATTCCCATAGGGTATATACTGTGCACAGGTCCTATTCAGGATACTAATAAACGTCTCCCATTTTCTTTGTGTATTTTTATGTCTCAGGATATCGTCCCAGTTTATTGCACCAAGATCATCTCTCATCCGTTGGAAATTTGCCTTCCTGAAGTTTAGTGTCCTTGTAACCCCTCGACTACACATCTTATTAAAGGATACATGAAAGCTTATTATTTTGTGATCACTATTACCCAAGTGACCACCAACCCTTATATTTGATATGCGGTCTGGCCTGCTGGATAATATTAGGTCTAGCAGTGCCCCCCTCTTGTTGAGTCCTGAACTAGTTGTGAAAGGTAATTGTCTCTCATAGTTGCCAAAAACTTATTACCTTTGCTGGAACTGCAGGTTTCTGTTCCCCAATGTATTTCAGGGTAGTTGAAGTCCCCCATAATAATGACTTCTCCTTGAGTTGCTGCTTCATCTATTTGCTTTACGAGGATATTCTCTGTTGCTTCCATTATTTTAGGAGACTTATAACAACCCCTATCAGTAATTTATTATTTTTCCCCCCTCCCCTAATCTCCACCCACAGAGACTCTACATCTTCATTAGATTCACAGATATCACGCAGGATGGGTTTTAAGGATGATTTTACATATAAACACACACCCCCACCTCGCTTATTTTTACGGTCATTTCTAAACAGACTATAGCCCTGTAAATTAACAGCCCAGTCGTGGCTCTCATCCAGCCAAGTCTCAGATATCCCCACCATGTCATAATTATGTTCCAACAAAATTAATTCTAGTTCCGCCATTTTGTTGGTGAGGCTTCTAGAATAAATGCACTTATGCACTTTATTTTATGCATAAAGTGCATGCATAAAATACATGCACTTTATGTATCTCTCTGAACCTCTATTCTTTCTTAAATTATTAACTGTTCTAACCCCACCCCCCATGCCACCCCAACCCCAATTTCATTATTTGTACCCAGGTCTCTATCTGCACTGCCTTCCCCTCCTATAAAATGAATACCCTCCCCCTAGTCCCTAGTTTAAAGACTCCTCCAACCTTCTAGCCATTTTCTCCCCCAGCACAGCTGCACCCTCCCCATTGAGGTGCAGCCCATCCCTAGCATAGAACCTGTAGCCAACTGAGAAGTGGGCCCAGTTCTCCAGGAACCCAAACCCCTCCTTCCTACACCAATTCCTGAGCCACTTATTAACCTCCCTAATCTCCCGTTGCCTCTCTGGTGTGGCACGTGGTATAGGCAGTATTTCAGAAAATACCACGTTGGAGGTCCTTGCTTTAAGCTTGCAGCCTAATTCCCTGAAATCGTCTTTAAGGACCTTCCACCTACCTCTAACTTTGTCATTTGTGCCAATGTGCACCATGACCGCTGGGTCCTCACCAGTCCCTCCCAGTAATCTGTCAACCCGATCAGCGATGTGTCGGACTCTAGCGCCAGGTAGGCAGCACACTGTTCGACGATCCCTGTCTTTGTGACAGATTGCCCTATCTGTCCCCCTAATAATTGAGTCCCCCACTACCAGCACCTGTCTGGCCTGCCCTGCTCTCCTAATTCCCTTACTGGAGCAGACACTCCCCCGGCTTTCAGAGGACATGCCTGGCTGCAGCAGTGCTACCCCTGTACTGACAACCCCCTCATCTGCCAACTTTGCAAACTTATTGGGGTGTGCCAGATCAGGACTAACCTCCCTGGCGCTCTTCCCTCTACCCCGCTTTCTAACTGTCACCCAGTTTCCTACTTCAGTGTCCTGCAGCTCCACCCTAGCATCCCCCCCCTCATCTATCCCATTGAGCGTCTGCTCAGTGAGCAGAAGACTCCTTTCCATATTGTCTATGGATCTCAGTGTTGCCAGCTGCACATTTAGATCCAGGATTTGGGCTTCCAAATGCACAACGTGCTCACATCTCGCACAGCAGTATGCACCCTCGACCGGCTGTTCAAGGACTGCATACATGTGGCAAGATGTACACTGGATGGCATTGGCAATAGTGGAGCACATATCTAATGGGGATTTCACCAGACAGCAAAGATAAGTAAAAATAAATAAAAAGTATTAATAAAATATAACAGCAATTCAGTAAATCCTCCCTTGGAAACTCCCTGAATCCAAAGTCACTGATCTCAAGTCACTACCACTTCGCACTTGCGCACCGTCCATACTCGCTCACATCGACGTTCACTGCGCACCGGTCACACTCAGCTCGCTCACACTCGCTGAAGCAGAAGATTTAAAGAGAGATTTTTTTTTATTTTTTTTTCCTCCTTCAATAGCAAATCACCCTGCTGCTCAAATGCACTTCCAAAAAACAAATGCACTTCCAAAAAAGTTTAAGTTTAAAGAAGTAATTCAGCCCAATCTGACAGTATAAAGAAAGCCTTGTAGGGGATGTAGCCTCTATTAAAATCACACCTTTGTCTTTTAATCGCTGTCTCAGATAATCAGAAACTTAAAATTTGATCGCATATGCTAATTAGGGTGTTTCATGCACCCTTGGTGTAGCCAAGCGGCTGATTGCACCATTCTGTCCACTAATTTTGCCTGCCCTCTGTCTCCCAAGAAGAATGGTCCTTGACTAAGGGTACTGCCACACTAAACAATCCCGCTAGCGATCACGATAACGACGCATACTAATGCGATCGCTAGCGGGATTGTTTCTATATCGCTAAATGCGGCCACATTTAGCGATATAGTTAACGACGCTATCGCCGTTAGCGATCTTCTTAACGACTTTAGCGGTACAAAAGTACCGCTAAATCGCTAAGAAAAGGTGCCACACTAGCGATAAATACTTACCCAGCGGGAGCGCCGACGAGAAAATAGGGTCCGGAACGATTCCAGCGACGAGCGAGATCACCGCAGGAAGCTCGTCGCTGGAAGCTGCCGCACTGAACAATATCGCTAAGAAACATCCGTGGATCGCATAATAGTGAAGTTTTAGTGATCCGTTAGCGATATTGTTTAGTGTGGCATACCTTAAGGCCATATGCTGGATATGTAAATTGCCTCTTCAGAGAGAAGCAATTTGCATGTTAAATTTCCCAGATAAACGAAAAAAGATTGGTTTGGTACCGTGTTAGCCAGTAGAAAAAAACATATAGAGTGCTTTCAGTGGGAGAAGCAAAATAGGAATCTTGTGAGTATGATACCTTTTAATGGCTAACAAAATATAGTTTAAGAATTTAGAGGGCGAGCTTTCGAGACTGCTTACGTCTCTTCATCAGGCTGGTATAGCAAAATATTTGAAGAAACCAAATTATATACAGTGAAAAGCAAAGGCATGGTGTGATACTTTCACACCACTTATCTAATCTTACCTAATTAAGGATTCTCTCTTTAAGCTCAGTGTTTGTTTATTTCAGTGTTTGTTTATTTAAATGTCCATGTATCACACCATGCCTTTGCTTTTCACTGTATATAATTTGGTTTCTTCAAATATTTTGCTATACCAGCCTGATGAAGAGACGTAAGCAGTCTCGAAAGCTCGCCCTCTAATATCTTAAACTATATTTTGTTAGCCATTAAAAGGTATCATACTCACAAGATTCCTATTTTGCTTCTCCCACTGAAAGCACTCTATAAATTTCCCAGAGGAGCATTGCACGGTGAATAAGCCTCCTTACCTCGACAAGCCAGAGCGGTATGTCACTGTCCACAAGGAGAAACGTTACCCCCTTAGACCCCAATCCAGAGCCTCTCACCTAGCCAAATCAATTCTCATACTTTGCACTGATGAGGGCCAATAGCCTGAAAACACCGTGTCTGCAAATTGAGATTCCGATTTGGCTTTTATCCTAAGTCATATTGCAAGACTCATTAAACAGTCAATTGTGACTTGTAGGATCGCTGCTTCCAACATTGCATGGCGAATAAGCCTCCTTACCTTGACATTCCAGAGCTGGTATGTCACTCTTCACAAGGAGAAACGTTACCCCTTAGACCCCATATGGTGGATAGTCACTGTAAGCCAGAATAGCTGATGTCAGACAACTTGAGCAGAGTCATCTAAAGACTCTGTCATTACTTGGTTTGGGTATTCCATCTGGTGACCTGTTGCTGCATGGTCGGTTCCTCCTCTGTTTACCTATTGGCCTTTCTTCCCTGTCCAAATGCTGATGGTTTCTATTGTCTTTGCTTTCCTTTCTTGGTTTGCTCCTCTCCAGATGTTTTTCATTTTACCTTTTTTGTTTTTTTTACATTCTGGGTTGGGTTTTAAATGTTCACCCTCCACTGCACTTCCTTGCTGGCATCACCTCTTGGTGGATGTGTGTTCAGGAGATCCGGCCCTTCAGCAAATGGGTTTACCTTACTAGGTGCACTCCAGTTGTATTCTTGCAGTTAGTCTGTTTGCTTTTCCTCCCAGCACATTTTCCTTTTACCACTGGTACGTTTTTGGGAGGTTATACTTGTTCCTTTATTTTTGGTTATCCTTAACTTTCCCTCTGTACCTTTTATGAATGTGTCTTAAGGGTATGCCACACTAAGCGAGATCGCAAGCGAGATTAGATCACCATTTATGACGCAGTAGCGATCTCGTTAGCGACTTAAGCCCCCGTCTCACACAGCGATCTCGCTAGCGAGATCGCTGCTGTGTCACTAGTTTTGTGATGCAGCACCGAGCTCCCCAGCGATATCGCTGTGTGTGACATTCAGCGACGATCAGCCCCCCTGCCGGGTATCGCTGATCGTCGCTGAATGTCCTGGACATTTTTTTGATCGCTGGTCTCCCGCTGACAGGCACGCATCGCTGCGTGTGGCAGGCGGGAGACCAGCGATCCGCTGGTAACCAAGGTACACAGCGGGTTTCCAGGCACCGCGCAGCGCCTGGAAACCCGATGTGTACCTTGGTTACCAGCTCCCTGCATCAGGGCGCTGGTATCCAATGTACACTGCGGGTAACTAAGCGATGTTTACCCGCAGTGTCGCTGTCCAGATCGCTGCCTGAGCTGCCTGTTTGGCAGCTCAGCAGCGATAATGTAGCGATACACCAGCGATCCTGATCGTTGTCGGGATCGCTGGTGTATCGCTATGTGAGACCCAGGCTTTAGCTGTGTGTGACATGTAGCAGCGATGTGGCCCTTGCTGAGATGTCGCTGATCGCTTATGAACGTTCTGAGCCGTTTTTTGGTCGTTGGTGTCCCGCTGGTGAGCCTGAATCGCTGAGTGTGACACCCTTTATGAACGACTTCACCAGCATCGCAGGTGGGACTTGGTTTTCCCAACAACCGCAGAGGTCGTTATACAGATCGCTGATGAGATGTGTTTGGAATCACAGATCGCTGATGAGTTGTGTTTGGGATCACAGATCGCTGATGAGTTGTGTTTGGAATCACAGATCGCTGATGAGTTGTGTTTGGAATCACAGATCGCTGATGAGTTGTGTTTGGAATCTAACAGCTAAGTCGCTAACGAGATCGCTACTGCGTCATAAATGGTGACGCAGTTGCGATCTCGTTAGCGATCTCGCTTAGTGTGGCATATCCTTTAGTTTCCAACATTGGGTGTTTGTATCTCCTTTCACACTTTCCTTTACCCTTCTTGGTAGTGTGCTTTGGCCTCCCCTCTGGTTCATCAGGAGGTACGAGAAATCCCTCAACGACCTTTTAGGTCGTTAGGTTCGAGGTGTTTTTAATTGTACAGCTAGGGCCTTTCTAGTCTGTACACGGACCAGTTTGGGTGTAGGTGTGGCGTTTCTCATGTGTTAGTGTGTACACATTGATAACAGACTCCCTGGATTGGTGGCATTGGAAACCACCCTCGTCATTAAGCCAAGGTATGGAAAAAGATGGTATGCACTCTTGGACTTGCCCATGGTACTGCTGACAATGCAAATAGGAAGGTGACGTCAGTAAACTTGTGATCAGTATAAGAGGCGTCAAATAGGACAGAATGTGATGCTAGTGTCATGGGTGCATCGCCACGAAGATCGTCCGATTGCACATTCTGACTTCTCGCAGCTGAGTTGCTGTTACTTTGTGTTTGGTAGTGAGGGAGTTAATTTTACCTAGCTCTTTGCTAAGACTAGGTCCAGCCTCGCCCGGCTGCTTTTGATTATGCACTAATTAGCTTCCTTTATATACCTGCCAGTCTGCTTGGGAGATGCCGGTGAAAGCATTCATACAGACCAGCAGATTGGATCAGGTTATGAGAAGACTTAAGCTAAGAGCTCCTTTGTGGTTTCTCCTCTCCTCGCTTATAGTTTATCTCCTAGACCATTTGTGTTCCCTCTGTGTTTAAGTGTTGTATGCAAGACAGTGTTTACTTTATCCCCTGTCTGTCTCGTTTGTCTTTACTGTTTGTTAAGCAGTGACCTGCCTAGTCCCTGAGGACTAGATTACAGTGGTCAGGGACTTATATGAGACAGGGTTACGTTGGCGGCCTGGACCTCTGTACCATCAACAGTACCTCCAGGTAGAGGGACTAGTCAGGACCCCAGTTTAGGGTCAGCATAGACCCCGGTCCACCTCCAGCCTGTGACAGCGTAATACGTCTTCAGGATTCACCCACAGTACAACGGATATTATGTCAGGTAATACTATACTTTATGTACAGGTTGATATTACCTATTCATATGTTATATTGTATGTTGTCCCTCTTGGTATTGATTACTGACATTATATATATATCTGTGATACAGCGTGACAGCTAGTCCATTTGGAGAGGATAAGTAGACCAGAACTATCAAGCCTTGAGGTAGAACAAAATAAACCTTCTGAAACAGGGTGCAAATCCTGGTATAAAGCCTGGGACGGATAGCCAGTATAAAAAGGACTGCTGAATATAAGAAAAACCTGAGTCAGGAGGTGGCCAGCTCTATTAGAAAAGTGAGTCCCCAAGCATGTACGTTCCAGAGCCTGAGGAAGATACACAATGAAATGTGTGGTCTAAAGGAAGGTTTCTGGGTAATCTTATTGGGCCTTACCCTACAGGGGATGCGGTGGGTGAGAACTGCAATCCCTCTCTTCTTGAGGTTGATATATGAACATGGCCTAGGCAGAAAATAGCTCAAGGTAAATTGGACAAAACTTGCCCAGAACTGGAGAGCTTTATGGTATGGGAATGAATCACAATTTGTAAGCGGTTCATCTGTGGCTTGCAGTGGAGCATCATGTTTAGGCAGTACCCTAGCGTCTCAAGGGGCGAGACAACACATTGATCCCATGAGGCTGACTGCAACTATGCTGACTGAGGTAAAGGCAGAGAAACACTGCTGCAGAACCAATCTGGCTACCCTCAAGGAAGATTTTTGGCAGGATGAGACCTCGTCCCACACATTAGAGCTATGGAAGCCAAGAACAGGGTCTGTCTGTCCTCTCACTGTGGTCAGCTCCCCACTGATTGGAAAATCATTGCATAGATTACTGATTTGCCATCTTAAGGGTACTTCACACATAGCGAGATTGTTAGCAAGATCGCTGAAACGTCACAGGTTTTGTGACGCAACAGCGATCTCGCCACGTGTGACACATAGCGGCGACCGGCACCCCACTGCAATATCGCTGATCGTGCTGGAATGTCCTAGGCCATTTTTTGATCGTTGGTGTCCCGCTGGCCACCATTAATTGCTTGTTTGACGCCATAAAAACGAAGAGCGACCTCGTTGGCGACTCAGCAAAATCATGCCTACGTCGCTGAGTTCTTTGTCTTTGTCAGAATCGCTGCTGTGACAAGGTCCCAATGACCGCCGAGGTCGTTATACGGATCGCCGTATTGTTGCGTCGTTGAGTAGATCTGACTGCTTGACAACTTACTAGCGACCATGTAGTGACGTACCAGCGATCCTTACCAGGTCGTATCGTTGTTGGGATCGCTGGAGCGTCGCTATGTGTAACAGGGTCTTTATGATGAAACAGGAATACTTTTTTTTTTAGAAACCCACAATTTTCTATACCTGGCAAATACTTGGATTCTCCTGTGCAGCTGCATGATGTAAAAGTGTTTTGCCTTCTTCATCTGTTACGCTGAGAATATACAAATCAGATATATTTATAGATAATATAAAAAAGTAATGCAGCCAACACTATTCAGTATTTTGATAATTCTGCAAGATTTTGATCACGTATTTTAGTGGCAAGCTATCATCACATGGACACAAGGGGGGTTCTTCAGCGACATGTACTCTAGGGGCTCATTCACATGACAGATTTTTTCATATGAATGCTTGCACTCATACCTATAATATTCTATGGGGCTGTGCACATATCTGATATTTTCCTTAAACCAAGTGGTCCGGGGTAAAATTCAGAGACATATCAGATTTTAATCAGAGGTGTCGGATCAAAATTGGCAATGCAAATCTATGGGTCCGTGAAAAAAATCAGACCACACTCTGAGTCTGATTTTCATGAACTGCTTGAAAGGACAAGGTGGAGAAACTTTATTTCTTCTACACACATGCAAGAAAAACTGATGCCACTCTGAGTAAAGTCTGATCAGAATAATCGGTCTGTTTTTCTTGTAGGTGGAGAAATCCTTTGGGTGACGCTACCCAAAATGGAAGTCATGAGATTACTGATGGTACATTTGACATAATATATTACATTTGGAGCTTTAGTAACGGATATATTATACCTGGGTAAAAAGAAAAAGGACTGGCACAAAATTCTAAGTGTTTCGTCATCTCGGTTGCGTATTGCAGCTAATGAGCGTTGAAAAATCTTTGAATTTTCATTGCACGATTCCACTCTTCTCTGTCTTTGGATCCGATACTTAGAATGTTTCTAAGATGCAAAAAAAAAAAATACATCAGTAACAAAAATATTCATAAAAAGTTTAATAGATGGAATGTATTCAAAGGAGGAATTTTTAAGATTCTAAGTGAATAAAAATTAATTTAAAATTTCCAAAATTTTGTTAAATATAGCAAATCCAATTTTTTGGAAAATAAAATCCAGCAAAATAGCAAAAAAAATTATTACCTCTTCTGTCCCTGCAACCCACTAGCTTCCTAAGGCACCCGGTTAGCTGATCTCTTAAGTTTTCACTCTCGTCTACTGGCCCTGGCTAGGTCTAGGCACAATTTCTGATATCTCAATGTTTTACTGAGTTTTAAGAAGGAACTGAATTTTCAACAAACTTTGCACAAATCATTAGTAAATGTGAATATGAAACTTTGTAATATGCCTTATCAGAGAATTCTGCTTCTTTCTCCACTTATAAGCCACTTCTTCCTCTCCTCCCCTGCATCATAAATTTGCCATCCACTCTGGGAAGAAAAAAAAAACAGTTTAAGGTCTGATTTCCATTTGCAATGAAATCGGACGAGTGCAATCCAATTAAAAATCGAATTGCATTCGGACCAATGTTATTTTATCATTGTGCATTCATCTGCAATTTTTTTTTTTCAGCTCGTATTGCATCACGATCGGACTGGAAAAAAATCACAGCATGCTGTGATTCTAATCGGAAATCGGATTGCATTCGGCAATAGAAGTCAATGGGTGTGAGAAAAAAAAATTTGCAGCACTCGGACCATGTGAGTGCTGTCCGATTTTTACATACCGATCTCCTTTGAAAAGCCGGCAATTCAGCAGCCACATACAGTAAAATCAGAGCGGGACCCGACAGAATAGAATAGATAGATTACATATAGTTTATACACATAGAATAGATAGATATAAAGAAGTCAGTGCTCAGTGTCTCGCAGTGAACTACTCCTGTGACCTGACTGACGTCACCGCAAGCGTGAGAAAGTTCTCACGCTTGCGTTGCCGTCAGAAAGGTCTCGGGAGTTCACAACCAATGAACTCACTTCACCTAACTGACATCAGGCGAGCGCCGAGGGAGAATTTCTAACGGAGCTCTGACGTCAGTCAGGTCATAGGAGTTCACTGTGAGACACTGAGCAACGGTAGCAGACGCTGCTCAATGTCTCTGCTGGATGGCAGGCTGTATAGTCACATCATGCAACCATGCAGCCTGCCATCTAGATGTAGCAGAGGTAGACCCGTTGTGGGACAAATGGATTATTATCTTCTCAGCGGACAGGTGAGGAATATTGTTAATTATTTTAATTCTTTTACAGGGACAATGGCTTCACTGGAATAGGCGATGCCGTAAGTATGGATTAATTAAGATTGATTAAAGGCGTCTGTGTCATTCTTTCAATTAATGCTTGTATACCAAGGTGTCAGTTTACAGTACCTCCAAGTACTCCAGTTTCTTCTCACCTTTCAAAGACCTACTGGTAGGGAATTTAGATTGTGTGTCCCAGTGGGAACAGTAATAATGTCTTTAAAACACTGTGGAATTAATGGCCCTATGTTAGTGGAGGAAGGAAGAAGAAATTAGAGCAAAATAAAGTAACAGGCAGAGGGAGGCACAGAACAATTGTGCTAAGCTTTCTTACAAGCTTTTTATTTTCTCAGAGCTAGATTCACATCTACACTGCTCAGTTCTGCTGTACAATATCCTTTATGCTCTCTTCCACACCCAGTTTATTATAGTTACATGTCCAGTCTCCCATTCCCCACAGCCACGCAATTCAAAGCAATTCCTATTTCTATGCAGCTGCTTCCTCCAGAAAGGGTACGTGCACACAGTGGGCTCGATTAATCAAGACCAGCGGATGAGGTCTTGATGAGGGGATGTGCTGGAGACCTATGCCTCTTTATGAATCAGGAGTGCTGGACAAGTAGCTTACACCTCTGTGTTCACCTCGCTACAAATCCAACTCAAATCTCTGCTGGAGTAAAGGTACTGCCACACTAAACAATCCCGCTAGCGATCACGATAACGACGCATACTAATGCGATCGCTAGCGGGATTGTTTCTATATCGCTAAATGCGGCCACATTTAGCGATATAGTTAACGACGCTATCGCCGTTAGCGATCTTCTTAACGACTTTAGCGGTACAAAAGTACCGCTAAATCGCTAAGAAAAGGTGCCACACAGCGATTAGATACTCACCCAGCGGGAGCGCCAGCGATGAAATAGGGTCCGGAAGCGATTCCAGCGACGAGCGAGATCACAGCAGGAAGCTCGTCGCTGGAAGCTGCCGCACTGAACAAATCGCTAACGGGATCGCTAAATAGTGACGTTTTTTAGCGATCTCGTTAGCGATATTGTTTAGTGTGGCATACCCTTAAGATTTGTGGCACAGCAAATGCCCCCACTCGCCATGCCAACTCGGTCTACTGTTTTGGAACTGGGCAAAAATGGCGTGAGAGCGCTAAAAGTCGCATTCATTTTAGTACAGCCTCCAGTTGCACCGAAATTGTGATTTTTCAAGCTTTTAACACCAGAATACAGGCGTAAAAGCTTTGATAAATCAGAGCAATGTCTTTTATACACCAGTGTAACCACATTGTTTTTGAGGCAAAACAAAACATGCTTCAGGAAGATGCCAGTGGTATTTCTGAAGCGTATTCTTTCTTGTTTGTCATTTCTGCAGTGGGTTTGCCGCCGACATCTATTCTTCCTGATAATTGGACTCTTGTCAGCACAGAACGACTGTTGAAACCAAGTACAGGAGCTTGATGCATCATGGCGGGGTCAGTCATTTATATTCACCTTCCACCTGCTTGGTTTCCATCTATTACCACCTTTCTATGGCTCTATGAAGCCAGAGTTGTCAATCAAAGAAGTTGGGTGGAGATAGAAAACAATAGCGAGAAAAAAATAGTGAGAAGGTGTATATAAATGATTGGCTCCGCTGTGAAGCACCGAGTGGAGGGACTTAGTTTCCAGGATCCATCTGAAATAGACTCGGTGTGCACATACCTAAAGAGACATTAATAGAAAGGTTTCTCTGAAATTCTAAACTTGATTTATATGAAAATTGGCCTGTTTTACACTGATTGCTGCAAAATACAGTAAACCTCTCCAAAAGACCATCTCTTTTCGAAAACCAATTTTCAAAGTCATGTATTGGGCATAGTGGCCATCTTCTTCGAGAAAATTAATCCATAGAAGGTCACTTTTCAATACAATTTTGGGTGGTCAGCTCAATGAAGTTTTGTTGTATACAGTATGTGTGAACATTTTATATATTGTGATCTTCAGTGGAGAGGAGTACAAGAATTGACAAGTTGTCCATTAAGAGCTTAAAGGGAACTTGTCACATCATTTTTAGCATCTAAACTGTCCCCAGTGAGTTGTTAGTGCTGCAATTCCCGAAATCCCGTGCTTGCGCAGTGTGTATCATGGAGCCGCGCTTGCGCAATGTCAAGCGGGGAGACGCTCATGCGACTTGACGAGCGGCTCCCCGCACGTGCGCACTGAAGCTGTATGTAGTACACAGCTTCACTAACTGCGCATCTGCTCATCAGGTCGCAAGCACAGGGAGACACTCGACACTGCGCAAGCGCAGCTCCACGATGCACACTGCACAAGCGCGGCTCCATGGTGCATACTGCACAAGCGTGGCCCCATGGTGCACACTGCGCAAGCTCAGAATTTCAAAGCAGATTTGAGTGACTTTGATGCAACCTCAGGTACTTCAAGTTGCATGGGCAGCGACAACCACGACTGAACGAAATGAAGCACACCCCTATGGCTAAATGAGCAGGTACGATCTAACTATATAAAGTGTTTTTTGCAAATAATTACAGCACCGTTTTTAATTTTTTAAAAAAAGTGTTAGTGATGCACATTACATCACTAATAACTCACTAGGAACTGTTTAGATGCTAAAAATGAGGTGACAGGTTCCATTTAAGGAGAATTACTGTAGGGTTATATAAGCACTTCTAAACCATGCAGCCACACAAGGGCTTCCACATGTATATTAATGTCATTAATCCTAGATATTTTGGATAGCCTCGGGACATACCATAACATCAACATTATGTTCTTCTCGGCCTTCGTCTAAAGCATCCAATTTGGAAGAAGAGTCAGTATCGTCATCTTCTGAAAGACTCAGATCAAGTGATGTATCTGAAAAGATGTATTCCTCGTCTAGCGAAGAGTCTGTCTCGTAGTTGCTGTGCTCTGCAGTTGAAGAGCTGTAACCAGTGGTCATTATGGCCTCACGATCTAGCGTGGAGCCCAACTTGTTATAATCATTAATGTCTGCAAAGTCTCCATGAACTTCATTGATGTCATGTTCTCCATGTTGAACTCTTGTTTCTTGACTATTCTCAAAGCTGGAAAAAGGCCAAGAGTCAAAGGACCCTGAGGTCACATTATTCCCAGAGTCTGAGAGAATTTCTTGCAGTAAAGCAAGTTCTGAAGATCCTTTATCAAAACTTATGTATTCTTTGTTTTCACCAGAATACTGTGACTTGGTCTTTGCACACTCAGAGGAGAGTCTCCGTATGATTCTTGACTTTGCACTAGTAGGATCAGCTTGTGTACATCTCTTGGTAGAGCCATCCACTTCAAGAATGATTGATGACTCTTTGTTTTCGAGAGGGAAGAACACATAGCTGGCTGGACTGCAGGCTCTGCTATATTTCGGAGACTGTATTTTATTCTGCATCGTCAGATCTCTGTCTGTTCTTGTATTACCAGATGTCACATCATCCATGCTGCTCTCACCAAATAGAGGTTGGTCCTTGCTATCGTCTGATTTTATAATGGTAGAAGGTTTAACCACTATCGAAGGGACCTGAGAAGATTTTTCTTTATTTGAATTAATCTGTCCCGAAGATACAAAAACTTTGGCTTTTTTAGAGCTAGCATTGCCCGGAAGTCTTCTTACTGGACCATATCTTCTTATCAATGTTTTTATTTTTAGCGATTGGGTTCCTTCAGCAGTTCCTGGTGACTGGTTTGACTTCTTGATACTTTTCTTGGAACCATCTAAATCACTGTTGTTCACTTCCTTAGCAGTTTCTACTTTTCCATCATGTGTGCCTGGAAACTCCAGTTTCCCAGAAGGTACCAGACAAGAACCGGTCTTGCAGCTTTGAGGCTTGGTTGTGGTTGGCCTACGCTTATCTTTATTCATCTGAACGTTTTTAGTATCTGAAAATACAGAAAAAAAATGTCATAAAATGTCCTTTACATAGGCAATAGATGTTCTGGAAGGTGAGGGTTTGGGCTGATGTCTGGGGCTACATTACTCACAAATGTAGGGACTGGCTTTTGCCTTAGGCACAAGGCCTCAGGTAAGCTGATAAACCGAGGTGACTATAGGCGAAGGTACAGCTCACCTCTCCCCCTTCTTGCACAGTGATATCAGGTCACAAAGCATGCCCCCTACACTCTTTCATAGAAACCCATGAGTTGTTTTCTTTATGCCCTAGTGCTTAAAGTTAATCAAATCTTTGGTTCCACCGTGCAGCAGCTCAGGTAAGATCGCTGCCCCCAAAATCATGTAGGGAAAGTACAGAATTAAATAATATATAAATTATATAATCAGGAAATAAAAACATATCAAATTACCATTCTCCAAGTATATATCTTATGGTAGTAAAAAAAAAAACATATGATTATACATTGCCTTTAAGCTGACAGGAACACAAGGAGTAAACGCCAAGATCCCTATACTACTGCAACTCTGGAAAGCGAGATCTTGTAAATGGGTGAAAGACATACAAGCCCCGATTTATTAAAGTGCTTTCGCCAGAAATCTGGCATAAAACACTTTGATAAGTTGCAAAATTTTTGCTCAACTTGAAGTTGAACAAAAATATTGCACATTTTTGCATTTCCACACCAATTTCACCCAGCTCCACCAAATGGCCAGAACAGTGTCATGACTCCAGAGCTCATCTAATTCGTGATGGGCAGGTGGCATTCCTTATACCAGAAATCTTACTCCAGTCCTTGACAAGGGTAAGATTTGTGGCTAGGCACACAGAGGTGCACACCACTTGTCAGATGCTCCCGATTCATTAATAGGGGTTCCTCTCTTAAAGAATCAGGCACCTCCAACTCCATCGGGCCTCCTCATCAAGATTGGCATGAACAACAGTAGTCTTGAAGAATTGGGGCCATAGAGTATCTGGGCAAAACTATATACTTATTTATTTTGTCTAGAAATTATCTTCACCTGTTTTGACCCTTTAGGCAATGACTCGATTTAAAGCCAGAAGACTTTCCTATAACTATCAGTTACCTCTATCCATTGCTGTCCGTGCTCTGGTGGTTGCAGGCATGCTCGATGCCTTCATAGTTTTACATGGTGATAGCCAATCGTCATATGGAAACACATACTTTTTTGTTCCCTTCTTTACAGTGATCTTCTTGCAGTACCAAATGCAGGCTTGTAAAAAAAATAATATATGCATATTAGCTCAAGTTAGTATAAATTATCCAAAATTATCGAATGTGGATTGATCAGAACAAGGCTGGTGTACACCTCTGATGTAGGGTTGTGATGTATCACTATAGGCACAGTGGGATATGACATCCACGTGACCCCATTGAAAAAATGTACACCGCATAGTATATACTATGGATATCACTGATATATGGAATTTGCTCAAGTGTTCCTTCCAGCTATTCACCTGTCCCAGTGTTGAGAGTTGCCAGACAGTCCCATCTCTTCTGTGTCGCTCCAACGATGCCACAAGCCTGGATGATGTACTCCAGCTCAGGCAGCAGGATGGTGCGTGCGGTAGTATTAAAACAGGTTCTCAGGCTTGGGGTTCAAGCCCGCAGTTATTCCATGTGACTGCAGATTTGTGAATCCTCACAGTATGCACAAGGCGCGCTGTCAGGATTCGCTACTGCCGGAAGATCATGTGACCGCAAGAATGCGATTGGCATACTTCCGTCACATTCCAACTAGTCCTTCCTTGCTCATTTCACTTGTGTTGAGTGAGGCTGTGCACGTCTAGTTGGCATGTGACCGCATGTATGCAAATCGTATACCTGTAGTTACAAGGCACTGGAGAATCCTGACAGCTCATACACTGCACGCTGTTAGGACTCACAAGTCTGCAGTCACATAGAGTGACTGCAGAACTGACCAACAAGCCTGGACAACCCATTTGCGTCCTGTCACAACTTTACTCCACTGTTCCTTTGCTCTGCGCTGACAGTCCTGCTGCACCGAGATCACTTGTCTGTATTGCTCAAAAACTGCTCATACAGGCTAGGTGCCCCTAATTATTTATGGCAGAATTTCACAGAATAGTCAGAGCCAGGTTGGTGCCATCCCATAGACCTACCTTTATCTTTTTTGTTAATTCTTACAGATAAATCAGTCACTTCTCCAACATCTTTAGCCTTGACATGAAAAGTAAAAGCCTGTAAAAGAATAAAAATGGTACAGTGGCGGGCCATGATTTTACAAGAAGTGTTTCCAGTGTCTATGACAGAGGATCTAGTAACTTTGGTAATGAATTCAATTGTAAAACCTATGGAAAACACATAGCCGCTTAATAAAGAATATACTGTGAATTCAGTTTATTTAGAACATACAAAAAATGACATAAAAGACAATACTAAAAATAGGGAGAATCATACAGAGGAAAATTGTGGAAAAATGTATCATATAAATGGGTATAAAATACATGGTCAAAAATACTCAATATTAAATAAAGTGGATGTGCGTAGGACAAAATATAGACAGAGTAATACAATTATACATATATAATACTTGTAGTATACCACAGTGGGGTAAAGTGAAAATATAGAACTGTCAGATGCAAACACACAATATGTCAGAAGAGTAATTGACCAGAACGAAGAAAATCCTAATCTCCGACGTACGTTTCGCCTTTAGCTTTCTCAAGGTGAATTTTCAATTGTTATTATAGATATCTGTTGTAGTCTAGGCTGATAATCGGTTGATATCTGATATCCCGAGAGGTGTAGCCTAGGTTACTGATTAACAGTAGATGATTTGGGATACACCTCCATGAGTCAGAGCAAAGAGGCTATATCGCGCATGTTGTAGAGGAAATGTATGGCTAAGTGTAGCAATAAAATCTGATTGCCAAGTTTTCTAGTTATCTAAAACTGGATCAGTTGGGAAAAAAGGTGATCAGTTGCATCCCATGGATGGCTTGAGTATTAAAATGAGTCATTGTGACACAACCCCTAAGACTGGGTTCAGACGGCTGTACTAAAACTCTGACCGGTTACATTCGCAAATTGTGGACGTGACGGGTTCCATGTGCTCGTTTGCCGAGCGGATGAGTGCAGGAGCCACTTGCTATCTATCTACATGCACAAGTTTGGTCCATAAATTGGAATAGTGCATTCTGAGATTTTTTTTGCACCCAAACGATTGGTCCGTATTATCAATCAGCCATTGGCTGTAATGGGTATGTGTGCTCCTCATGGGTGGTCCGTGGTGCATAATACACTCATCTGAATGAGGACTTAAACTTATTGTTTTCTCTTACCTGTTCCGCACTGGATGTAATGGTGTTGGCCAATGGATTTTGAAGGGAAAGTGTGTGTGTTCTCTCGCTTTTTCCATATAGTCGTTATAAACATGGAGGGTGTTGTTTCTTGAACGCTGACTGTGGTGTAAACAGCGATTTCATAATCTATGTTCTCACTTGTTGTTGGAACCTGCAGTTTACACAGAAAACGTACATGTATCCATGGATGCTAATCTCAAAAGTGCGATTGTAAATCCTCAACCACAAAGGTGACATACTTTATTATTCTGGCTTTCTGGTAACGATAACTCCATGCCATCAATGCCAGAGAGATTTATTTGTCTCGTAGAAACAAGTTTATTTTCGTTCACAAGTCAATAGCGTACTAATACCAAGCTTCAAAAATGTCCTGCTGTGTGCTAAGTACACGCCTGTTGATAGTATACATACAAGTATGTATGTATACTGTGTATGTGTATATACAGTGGCTTACGAAAGTATTCAGCCCCTTGGCTTTTTACCTATTTTGTTACAGAAACATATTTTGTAATCCTATTTGTGTGTGATGCATCAGCACTGAATAGTCTAAGTTGATTAAGTGATGTGAGAACAATATAGGCATAAATTAAATTTATGAGAGCAAATAACTAAAAATTGGCATGTGCATATGTATTCACTCCTTTTGCTATGAAGTCCCTAAAAATTTCTGGAGCTAGCAATTACCTTCATAAGTCACATGCTTAGTGACAGGTCACTCACCTATGTGCAATCTAAGTGTCACATTGTAAGGTTCTGTGTACATGTTCCTGAAACTCAGTTTTTCTGTCAGCCATTTTACTTTCTGTCTTGCTGCAGCTATCTTGCCCTCAGTCAATATGGAGTTTCCAGCTTGCATGTTCCCGCCCTGATTCTCTCCTCTTGCTTCTTAAGCAGCCACAGCTGAGCAATCAGTGCTTCAGAATCAAGCCTGCAGTGTACCTGTGACCTGACTCCTGGAAGCCTTGGACCTTGTACTCCAGTTATTTCCTATTGTGGAACTTTGGAACACTCGTGGACTTTGGAACCTTGCTATTTGATAAATCCACGTTTGCATGGACTTATGGTAACAGAGAAGAAGATCCTGAACCTGTTGTGGAGAGTGATTGCTGAGCTTAAGTTACTCTGGCCTGCTGTGTCTCCTGCTTTTGTATCTGCAAACTGTGTGACTATTATTGCCACTTGTATGAAGTAATACAAGACCTTCTATATCAAACCTGTGACTCCTGTGTTTTCATCGCACCCAAGCACAAGACACTATATGAACTGTACTCCTTACATTACAAGATTCTGAAGCCAAACGTTAGTGTCTGCTGGGTCTGGAAAGGCTCTGTCTGCTGTAACTGTGGATATCAGATGTCCGGTTGTACTTTCTGTGATGACAGTGGTTGTGACTTCTCACAACCATTCCAGGTGAGCAATTCCCTTAAGTTTTTTTTTTTTTCTGCAGTGTTACCACAGGTAAACACTATTGTTTTTTTTTTCTCTTTCCTCTTTTGTGTCTGCTGTAACTGTGGATATCAGATGTCCGGTTGAACTTTCTGTGATGATAGTGGTTGTGACTTCTCACAACCATTCCAGGTGAGCAGTACCCTTAATTTTTTTTTTCTCCCTGCAGTGTTACCACAGGTAAACACTATTGTTTTTTTTTTCTTCTCCTCTCCTTCCAGTACTCCTGTCTTAAAAGATCTGGAAAATGGAGGCCCGCATAAAGGAACTTTGCGGAGTGACTGATAATATCCTTGCAGATTTGCAGACTATAAAAACCCGTTTTACAAACCTACAGGACCTCACTAATCACAATTTGCAAGTGTTTGGACAGACTGCCCAGGATTTGCGAGCCAGGATTGAGGTTCTAGAGGAGCGAGTCCAGGCTCCTGCCGTAGCCCCGAGTTCTGGGATTCCCAAGTTGCCCCCTTTTCGTTTTGGCGGTGAACGTGAGAAATTCAGGGGATTTATTAATCAATGCAATCTTTTTTTTTCTGCACATGCTTCACAATTTCCCACTGAACGATCTAAAGTGCTTACTATAATTATGTTGCTTACCAACAAGGCTTTGATGTGGGCAAACCCTCTGATTGAGACTGAGGATGAATGTTTGGATCATCTTGATGCTTTCATTTCAGCCATGGGACAGGTGTTTGATGACCCCAATCGAGGTGCAACAGCTGAAGCAGCCATGTTAGCTTTGCGCCAAGGTAAGCACTCGGTAGCTGAATATGCCTTGGATTTCAGGAGATGGGCCCTTGATACCACGTGGGACAGTTCCGCCAAAAAATCTATTTTTCGAAAAGGGTTATCTCCACTGATTAAGGATGAACTTGCTCGTGCTGACCCTCCCACTGCGTTAGGTGACTTTATTAACTACTGCATCCGTATTGATACTCGTCTGACTGAACGCAGGCAAGAGAGATGGTTCGAAAGCAATCGCACTAACCTTTTCCTACCTTCCTCTCCAGCTAAGGAACCTTTGAGTAGGATCACACGGGAACCTGAACCTGAACCCATGCAGGTAGACTCTTTACAACGACGGGTTAGTGATGCACGCAAGGAACATCGTTTAAAGGAGAATCTATGTTTCTATTGTGGTAAGTCAGGGCAATTCATTATAAACTGCCCCAGCCGTTCTCGTAAGACTACTGCAGCACTCATTCACTGTGAGTGTTGCGAGAGGGGATCTGTCAGGTCCGAGCCTCAGGCTCCAGAGAGATCTGCAGCAACAGATCTTGATTTCTCGGACTTAAACTCCGTTACTTCTGAGGACGTTGACTGTGTAAACGCTGCAATTTTTCAAGTTTCCTCAGCGGTGTCCCAGCTGAGTTGTAAGAAAAACAATTCTCATTGCTTTCTTTCCATCAAACTCTGGGTTGACTCAGCTTGGGTGTCTAGCTCTGCTATGATCGACTCAGGGGCAAGTGGAAATTTTATGGATGTCTCCTTTGCTCTGAAACAGGGGATACGTTCAGTGAAGAAGGCTACTCCAGTACAGATGGAAACTGTGGATGGCTCCCTGCTGACCTCTGGACCAGTGGATCAGGAAACAGAGCCTTTGAGGGTTCTTATGGGTAAAGATCATCAAGAGAAACTGTCCTTTATGCTTATCTCTTCTCCCCACTTTCCCATTATTCTAGGGCTACCATGGCTGCAGGCTCAGAATCCTACCATTAACTGGGAGACCAAGGAATTACACTTTCCAGAGAAACAGATGAGTCCAAAAGTTTCAGCTTGCTCTGTTCCTAAGGGAACCATGTTAGTCCCTGAACTACCAGCTGTATACCAGGACTATGTGGATTTATGTGACAAGAAGAACGCTGACCAGCTTCCCCCTCACCGTCCATATGATTGTCCAATTGAATTATTGCCTGGAGCAGAGATACCTTTTGGTAAGATCTACCCCCTGGCGGGGCCCGAGCTAAAGGCTTTAAAGGATTACATAGACGAAAATCTAGCCAAGGGCTTCATACGCCCCTCTTCATCTCCTGCAGGTGCACCCATCTTCTTTGTAAAGAAGAAAGATGGATCTCTGAGACCCTGCGTAGACTATAGGGAACTCAATAAGGTTACTATTAGAAACCGTTATCCATTGCCTTTAATCCCTGAGTTATTGGAGAGAGTGCGACATGCCAAAATTTTCTCTAAACTAGATCTCCGTGGGGCCTATAACTTAGTCCGTATTAGACCTGGGGATGAATGGAAGACTGCATTCAGGTGACGCTATGGACACTTTGAATATCTAGTTATGCCTTTTGGTCTGAGTACTGCCCCAGCCACTTTCCAACACTTGGTGAATGACATCTTCAGGGATCTCCTAGATACATTCGTGGTGATTTATTTGGATGATATTCTAATTTTTTCTAACTCCACAGAGGAACATCAGGGACATGTGAGAATGGTCTTGGAACGTCTAAGACAAAATCATCTTTACATCAAACTTGAAAAGTGTGAATTCCATAGGACCGAAATTCAATTTCTGGGGTATGTACTGTCTACACAAGGAATTAGTATGGATGGAAGCAAGACCCAAGCCATCAAGGATTGGCCAAGTCCTAGAAATGTGAAGGAGGTGCAGCGCTTCATCGGGTTTGCCAACTTCTATAGAGTTTCATTAGGAATTTCTCTGAGGTAGTGTCACCTATCACCCAACTTACCCGGAAAGAGTCTAGGTTCTCCTGGACTCCCCAAGCCCAGGAAGCATTTTCCCGTCTGAAAGATAAATTTACCACTGCACCTATCTTAGTACATCCCAACCCCGAACTTGCCTTCATAATAGAGGTGGATGCTTCAGACTGTGCCATTGGAGCTATACTCTCTCAGAGAACAGGTGAGAAGAATGTCTTGCATCCCTGTGCCTTCTTTTCCCAGCAGTTGTCTTCGGCTGAGAGGAACTACGATGTGGGCAATAGAGAGTTGTTGGCCATTATTGCCGCCTTCAAAGAATGGAGACACCTTCTTCAGGGAGCTGCACAGCAAATAGTCGTCCTGACAGACCATCGTAACCTTGAATTTATCAGGTCGGCTAAGTGCCTGACTCCTCGCCAGGCTCGCTGGAATCTTTTCTTAAACCAATTTAATTTTATCATTTCTTATAGACCAGGATCGCGCAATGGAAAGGCTGATGCACTCTCTAGGATTTATTCAGCAGAGACACGTCCACTTACTCCTCCTAAGACTATTCTTCCTGACTCTAGATTCCTGGGAGTGATTCATAATCAAGACTGTTGTGAATGGGTTTGAGATGAGTTCTGAGCAGAGGCTCCCTCTGGTGGTTACAAGCGGTACTAGTGAGGATTGTGAGGACTGGGAATCAGGTGTTACTGATTGGTCTTATATAGGGGAGTCATTTTCCCATCAGGGTTGCCGGTGATCAATTGTTCTGGTCTGAATCCTTCTTTCCAGTTTCCCTTGTAGCCTGCTGTGTCGTGTCTGCATCTCCTGCTATCAGATAAGACAATTTCTTATTTTGTGTTTTTGCTGTATTTTTGCATTTTGTCCTGCACTTCTGTGGGGGCCTTCAGGGTCCCCTCCGGGGCTTTTGCCCTCTCGGTTTGGTCCAGCCACTGTGTTTTGTGCTTTTGCTTTTTCCAGTTTTTTCAGTGGCTGCTGTTTTGATTTTTTTTACACCAGAGAACTAATTTAGGTGGTAGAGGTCGTGTGATCTCAGGTGATTTTGAAATTAGTAGAGTTGGTGTTTTTTCAGGGTTTTCTGAGATTGCAGTAAGTACCCTTCCTGTCCTTTTCTATTTAGATAGTTTGGGCCCCAGCGTTTGCTCATACTATTTTCTTTCTGTGTCAGTATTTCCTCCTGTCTAACCGCCATTACATGTTTGGGGGCTTTCTATTATCTTTGGGGTTCTGCTCCGGGCAGATAGCTTTCCTATTTCTATCTTTAGGTGTAGTTAGTTTCTCAGGCTGTGACGAGGCGTCTAGGACCAACGTAGGAACGCTCCACGGCTGCCTCTAGTTGCGGTGGTTAGTCAGGGTACTGCAATCTCATAGATTCCAACTGCTTTGGTGTATTTCCTTTTTTACCCGCACTCCTCAGCTACCGTAACATAACACAAGACCTACTTAAGGACATCAAGGAAGCATACCATGCGGATTCCTTTTTGGCACAACCCCAAGGGACGTAAGTCTTGTTTTTAAGAATGGTGTGTGGATTCAGGGACAACGTCTGTATATTCCTGAAACAGTCAGATTGAGAGTATTGCAACTCATTCACGATTCCAAGATAGCGGGCATAGGGAATTCTAAAGACACAGGAATTTCTTTCTCGTTTCTTTTGGTGGCCCACTTGCAGGAAGGATGTTTTAAACTATGTCACTTCATGTGAAGTCTGTGCAAGATGCAAAACACCTCGCTCCTCACCAACTGGTCTGTTGCAACCCCTTCCCACCCCGTCCCACCCGTGGGGATCCATTTCTATGGACTTCATTGTGGAGTTACCAACCTCTCAAGGGAAGAACACCATTCTAGTGGTGGTTGATCGTTTAACAAAAGCAGCTCATTTTATCCCTTGTGTCGGCTTACCCACTGCAAGACAGACATCAGATTTGATGATTAAAAATGTGTTTCGCTTACATGGAGTACCAGATGAGGTTATTTCGGATCGAGGGGTGCAATTCACTTCAAGGTTTTGGCAAAATTTCTGTGCAGCATTGGACATTAAAGTAAACCTTTCTTCTGCTTTTCATCCTCAGACTAATGGACAGACGGAACGAACCAATCAGACCTTGGAGCAGTATCTTCGCTGCTTTATCTGCCACCTACAGGATGATTGGGTGGATCTACTTCCACTGGCTGAGTTCTCTTATGACAACTCTCAGAGCGCCTCCACTAAGCAGTCTCCTTTTTACTCCAATCTAGGTTATCATCCTAACATTCTTCCTCGATTTCCCATAGAAACGCCTTTGCCAGCAGTGGCTGAAAGAATCACGTCTTTACAAAGGAATATGGATCTTCTAAAGGGAAATCTGGAATTGGCTCAGGAAAGGTACAGGAAAGCCGCAGATAAATTTCGTAAACCTGCACCAGCTTTCAAGGTAGGAGACCTGGTCTGGCTGTCAACCAGAAATCTTAAGTTAAGAATTCCATCATCTAAGTTGGGACATAAATATATTGGACCTTATAAAATCAGTAAAATTATAAGTGCTGTCGCTTGTCGTCTTCAACTGCCCAGAACTATGAGAATCCACCCTGTCTTTCATGTATCCCTACTAAAGGCTGCGACACCCAATACGTTTCCTGGACGTTCTTCTCCTTGCCCTGACCCAGTGCTAGTCGATGGTCAGGAAGAATTTGTGGTGGAAAGGATTCTAGATTCCAGGTTGTATAGAAATCAGTTACAATATCTGATTAAATGGCAGGGCTACCCAGTGGAGGACAACTCATGGGAACCAGTCAATAACGTTAATGCTCCTCGCTTGCTCCGTCAGTTTCATCAGAGGTACCCACACAGGCCTGGTCTGAGGTCATCCGGAGGTTGTCCCTAAGGGGGGAGTAATGTAAGGTTCTGTGTACATGTTCCTGAAACTCAGTTTTTCTGTCAGCCATTTTACTTTCTGTCTTGCTGCAGCTATCTTGCCCTCAGTCAAT
>JARQOD010000007.1:130013871-130047330 GCA_033576555.1 Oophaga sylvatica
AATAAGGCCTAGATTAAATTGTGCTTCCGTTTGGCATATCAAGTTCCTCATCCCAACTCTGCCATTTATGAGAAATGAATGCCCAGACATCTAGAGTTAGCGGACATTTAGATAAATCCTTTTGCCATCCGATTGCTTTTGTGAATGGAAAATGGTATCCTCTTAACGTGACCGAATATAATAAGTTTTGTCCTTAATATCTGCAGAAGATACAGTGGATTCGGAAAGTATTCAGACCCCTTTACATTTTTCACTCTTTGTTTCATTGCAGTCATTTGGTAAATGCAATAAATTTCATTTTTTCTCATTAATGTACACTCTGCCCCCCACCTTGACTTTCCGAACCCACTGTATCCTGGTATAACATTGGGATTATAATTACATGAATAGAAATATCAGAGAACTCTGGTCATGGGTCAGAGATTTGGGTTTGCCTCCATCATGCTGAGTCATTGATCTCAGTGTTGATACCAACAATCTAAGAATATCATGTAATAAATCCTCTGGTAGTTATGTTGCCCATAAACATTAGATAAAAGGTGGGAGAGCTATCCCCTTAGCCCAGTGCTCTCCAGACATTTGGACCAACATGGGATCATCAGATTGGACTGGTATATGTGCTGAGCAATTGGGTAATTTTTGAAAACGTTAAAAATTCCAGAATATATCTATGAAGATGTCAGCAAAACAACCGGATAGGCTCTGTTCACATTACTGGCCAAAGTTTTGCCACTTTGGACTACAAGTATAGCCCCAACGAGGTTATCGGCCATCAGAATAAGAATGTTAAAAAATTAAGAAAGAAGTCAGACTCACCTTATCGATCCCCGGCCTGTCCCGTTACAATGCTTCTTGGTTCCGTGACGTTTTTTTATGCTTTCCTACAAGTAATCACATGATGTCTAGCTACATGACCACTGCAGCCATCACGTGGCCAGGTCAAATGGATTACAATCAAATAAGGCAATTGCATGGCTAGACAGGATATTATCAAGTGCAGTAGACCATCTGGGGACTGGGAAGCATTGTGGTTGGGTGGGAAATCAGAATTTTTTTTACCTTTTTAAAGAAGCACTCCAATCAAAGTTTTTATCCACTTAATATATTGCAGTCATCGTTTTATATAGCACTGTGTACTTACAATTGCTCATTTTGCCTTTCTACCCAGTTAATTCTTCTCTTTTCCCATTAGGTCTATGACATCACGTGATCAAAAACAGACTAGCTGAGTCCTTCTAAGCTCTATGTAGAATCAGTAGGTCAATTTTCCCTGCATAAGTCACTGCAAAAGTTTCTGGTAGGTGGAGGAGAGGTCAGCAGGGTCAGGAGTTGAGGGGAAAAGAGACTTCCTGTTTCTACATAAAACAGAGAAAAAGAGAAGAATGAATAACTGGGTAGAAAGGCAAAATGAGCAATTGTAAGTACAGTCATGGCCAAAAGTTTTGAGAATGACACAAATATTATATTTTCACATGATCTGCTGCCCTCTGGTTTTTATGTGTGTTTGACAGATGTTTTTATCACAGACAGAAATATAATAATTGCAAACATATGAGTAACAAAAGCTTATATTGACAGTTAGAATGAGTTAATGCAGCAAGTCAATATTTGCAGTGTTGACCCTTCTTCAGGACCTCTGCAATTCTCCCTGGCATGCTCTCAATCAACTTCTGGACCAATTCCTGACTGATAGCAGTCCATTCTTGCACAATCAATGCTTTCATTTTGTCAGAATTTTTAGGTTTTTGTTTGTCCACCCGTCTCTTGATGATTGACCACAAGTTCTCAATGGGATTAAGATCTGGGGAGTTTCCAGGCCATGGACCCAAAATCTCTATGTTTTGTTCCCTGAGCCATTTAGTTATCACCTTTGCTTTATGGCAAGGTGCTCCATCATGCTGGAAAAGGCATTGTTGATCGCCAAACTGCTCTTGGAGGGTTGGGAGAAGTTGCTCTTGGAGGACATTCTGGTACCATTCTTTATTCATGGCTGTGTTTTTAGGCAAGACTGTGAGAGAGCCGATTCCCTTGGCTGAGAAGCAACCGCACACATGAATGGTTTCAGGATGCTTAACAGTTGACATGAGACAAGACTGGTGGTAGCGCTCACCTTGTCTTCTCCGAATGAGGCGTTTTCCTGATGTCCCAAACAATCGAAAAGGGGATTCATCAGAGAAAATAACTTTACCCCAGTCCTCAGCAGTCCACTGCCTGCACCTTTTGCAGAATATCAGTCTGTCCATGATGTTTTTTCTGGAGAGAAGTGGCTTCTTTGCTGCCCTCCTTGAGGCCAGGCCTTGCTCCAAGAGTCTCCGCCTCACAGTGCGTGCAGATGCACTCACACCTGCCTGCTGCCATTCCTGAGCAAGCTCTGCACTGCTGGTAGCCCGATCCCGCAGCTGAAACACTTTTAAGAGACGGTCCTAGCGCTTGCTGGTCTTTCTTGGGCGCCCTGAAGCCTTTTTGGCAACAGTGGAACCTCTCTCCTTGAAGTTCTTGATGATGCGATAGATTGTTGACTGAGGTGCAATCTTTCTAGCTGCGATACTCTTCCCTGTTAGGCCATTTTTGTGCATTGCAATGATGACTGCACGTGTTTCTTTAGAGATAACCATGGTTAACAGAAGAGAAACAATGATGCCAAGCACCAGCCTCCTATTAAAGTGTCCAGTGGTGTCATTCTTACTTAATCATGACAGATTGATCTCCAGCCATGTCCTCATCAACACCCACACCTGTGTTAATGGAGCAATAACTGAAAAGAGGTTAGCTGGTCCTTTTAAGGCAGGGCTGCAATGATGTTGAAATGTGTTTTGGGGATAAAGTTCATTTTCTAGCCAAATATTGACTTTGCAAGTAATTGCTGTTAAGCTGATCACTCTTTATAACATTCTGGAGTATATGCAAATTGCCATTAGAAAAAGTGAAGCAGTAGACTTTGTAAAAATTAAATATTTGTGTCATTCTCAAAACTTTTGGCCATGACTGTACACAGTGCTGTATAGTATGGTGACTGCAATATAGTAAGATGATGACAATTTTGATGGAAGTGCTTCTTTTTAAGCTAATAAAAAATTGTTATAAAACTTTTTAAAAGTCATTGGATTTTGATCTGATAATAAATCCGTCTTGCGCGTCATTGCTCATGCTATAAACAGAAGGAAGCCATTATGTTAGTGTGAACCATTTATATGACGGATAAGTATGCTCTAATGCAGGAGTTCCCAACCTTGGGCTCGTTTGCCACATGTGGCTCACGGACCCATGATGTATGTCTCTCTGCTTTATGTCAGCTCCGTATATTAGTACCAAGTCTAGCAAACAGCTATGAAGACCAGGTTTCCAGATGATGAATTTTGTGAGTAGCCCTGCACAGAAGAGCAGAAGATCTGAATGAGCATTTACAAACCTTGATATAGGATGTCACTGCCAGTCAGAGGAGGTGCCCAAAGTTAGACGTGATAGTAGTATGTTGGGTGTGCTTGATGCGAAAATACCAAAGGTAGGTAAGGTGGAAACCGCTGAATCCAGGTATACTGCCTTTGTGTGATTTCTCTGCGGAAGTTTGTCTATCATTATACCGGTAATGGAGTCTCTGGGTGGGGAGGGGAGAGCAGGAGATGAATGTCACTATTTGGGGGAAGGCTCTGGATGTGGCTTACGACTTATATCAGATCTAAATGTGGCTTTAAAGGTAAGACATATTGGAGACCACTGCTCTAATGCATTGATCTCCAACTTGGGTCTCTTTAGAGATTGCAAAATTACAGCTCCCATCATACACTAACAGCTGCAGGCTGTCAATGCATTCTAGGAGTTGTATTCTTTCATCAGTTTTGGAGCCACAAGTTGGAAAAGCCTATTGATATGTCCATGGCCACCATTCATCACAAGAAATCGGTTGACATTCTCACCAATGGCAGAGTTTTTTATGAAAATTTTACAAGAATATTTTCTTCCCAAAATGTGCTTTGGTCGATTCCACACAGTGACACGTAACCTTTCAAATATCCAAATGCAGCCTTTTAGTTTCCTAAGAAATTGGCGACAAGATACATGTATGAAGTACTTTGTGCTTTATGTCTCTCTATGCCACTTGTTTAGGCTGAAAAAAATGGCTGCCTTCACTATGTAAAAGTGATGACCATATTCTAAAAATTGTGTCTCGGGAGAATACCTAGGTGTAACCCATTCTATAGTCTCTTTTTATGTTTTATGTTACGTTTAGATACATTTTCAATGTAATGACTTTCTATCAAATGTTATATGTTTGTGCTTTACAAGACAGATCAGGAACATGCTTGAGCATTTTACAGTTGTTAAAACCCAACCAAAATGGGTTCTTATTGAAATACTTGAAAAAGTCTCTGCCATATTGTTCCTCTTCATACATTTTTTGTTCTTCATTTTCACCACCAGATTAAGAGGCGTAAGTTGCATCTCCCCATGGTTTAGCGCATCCTCAAACCTGGCTCTTTGCTCCTTCTTTCTGATTCAGAATGAACTGCAGGATATCCTGTTAAGTAAGATGGGATAGAACAAGACAAACTAATTAATGGTTTAACAAACCTGTTATTAAGTAAAGACATTGGAGATGTGATGTATGTGTGCATCAGCACGGTGGGAATCCAAGCTCCACACATGGTGCTGACTTCACATGGACATTAGAGGACATATAATCATCTTGTGCTAAAACAGCTGACAAAAGCCAATGTAACACACACTAACATTACTGGTATTATCAGCAATTTTGGAAGGAAAATTCAAGTACCAGTGAAAGTAAAATGTTATATATAACTGTAGCGTATGGCAGGGCCCTGTAGATCACTCACGGGTAAGTGGTCTATGTGGTTACTGCCAGTGGAGACCTCTAGCTGGTTTAGGGATACTTATAGGCTAGGAAATGCTACTTGACAAAAAAAAATTATAGAAGGAAAGAAAGGAACGAAAGCTGTGTCTCTGTACCACCTATTGGATGTAGCTATACCCTATTAGGTACCCTTCAATAGGCCTTGCAACATGACTAAGGTTAAAAAGCCAACCAAAGTCTCCTCACCCTTTTGTCGACACCTGTTTCAGGGTTCTGTCCCTCTCGTCTGTGGAGAGCAAAGTAATTGTTGGCTGAAGGAGAGGCTTTTGAAGTGGATAAATGGGGTTCTGCTTTCCTCCTTATGGACACGGCCAACTGGCATAGAAATCTCTGGACTGAGCCACTCTCTGAATGACAGCCAAAAAGTACCTGGCTCCACACTGAGAAGGAGCAAGAGCCCTGAAATAGATGTCTGCTAGAGATGGGCAGATCGATTCTCCAAACTCTGATCCATCGACCAGGTCAGTAGTCTCCAGCCACTGGATAGGAGGCTCACAAATGTCTTACCTTCCTTGATTTTGATCAACTGGGCTGGGGCTATGTCATCATTGTGGCTTGACTCACATATGACATCACGCCATCCATGCCAAATCAAATGCTTGCCGGGGATCCCAGAAGGTAAGAGATTCCCAAGCCTGCTGTCCAGCAGCCAGAGACTACTGACCTGGCCGACGAATGGAAGACCCACGAATCGATCTGCCCATCTCTAGGTGATTCTTTGTTTTAGAGGAGACTTATTTGTCTTGTTGAAAGGTTGGACACTGGACTTCAGAATAGCTACCTCCAATAGGTGCCGCTCACAGATGTACATGTACAGTATGTAAATGTTTCCAGGGGTGCTTTGATCTGTAGATATGTGTGATAAAGCAGCAATCAAGGGAGCAAAAGTTAAAACCAGTACTAGCTAGGCCAGTTCATTAAAGGGGTTATACAGAGAAGTCCAGAATTACTCACTTATGCAACAGAAGTGAGCGGTTATGACCAACACTTACCGAGACGTGTACACAATTTTCAGGTATTGTGTACACTTCCAATTCTTATTAAAAGGAAACACTTTTAATGTCTCTAACCCTCATTTCACCTTCTAAGAAACCTGAGCCCCAGATCCTTCCTTCTCTTCTTCAACACTACATTTTTTTTTCACATCCAATCACCCTGAAATGACTAACTATATCCTTGAAAGTTCTCAGTATATCATGTATAGCTGCTTCATCTCCAGCCAAAAGGAACATACATCAGTCAGTCTATAGTAATGTAGAAGCAGATACATAGAATCATAGAATGGTAGTGTTGGAAGGGACCTCCTGGGCCATCTGGTCCATCCCCCTGCTCAAAGTAGGATTCACTAAATCATCCCAGACAGATGTCTGTCCAGCCTCTGTTTGAAGACTTCTATTGAAGGAGAGCTCACCACCTCTCATGGCAGCCTGAATTTCCTGGAGAAATATCCAATATTCATCAGATTTAGGCTCATGTTCTAGTGAAGTGTTCCTAAACTTTAGTCCTCGAGGGCCACCAACTCGTCATGTTTTCAGGATTTCCTTAGCATTCCCCAAAATTCCATGACCTGTGCAATTTTAAGGAAATCCAGAAAACATGACCTGTTGGTGGGCCTTGAGGTTTGGAGTTGAGGAACACTGTTCTAGGGTAATGATATTGGCATATCTTGTGAAGCGGAGGTCACTGAGGCTGCCGAGTCTGTCATCTAAAAAGTCACTTGAATGCCAGGGTCGGGTCATCCATCTATATATAGAGGACCACGTGACTTTTCGAAGTGGACAGTAACATGTTTCATACAAGATACATACGACCTGCTTTCAGACTGAAATTACTTCCATAGACAGATTGTGTCAGCTGCGCGGCTTGTGGGCATCTCACCTTACAAAGTCTGGTACAGAACTGCCCAGAGAAGAGGGCCCATTATTACTCGAATAGCTGGTGGCTCACTCCACCGCAGGCTAGGAAACAGAGGAAAACACTGATTTCTGTGCGCTCAGTAACATATCACGTAAGGCTCACATATATTTCCTGTAAATGACTATGAATATTCACACTATATTGTCAAAGTCCCAATTTCTAAGATAAAATATTAACTTGAAATCATGATGTGTAACCTTGAAATTGGCTTTAAAGGTTATATTTGCAGACACCTAACCCCCCAAATATCATCAAGACGATGTCTCCAACCCAGCCTATGCTCCCATTACCCTTTAGGCCAGGATAGAGGGACCTAACTCATATTTTTCCCAAGAATTTTTTGAAGAGCAGCTTGAGCTTTGGTTATTACTAACTCATCTCCGTGCTAATTTGAGGTTATGGTGGAGGTACCACTCTTTGGGTTATTACTGTTGGACGCTGTTTTACAAAGTCCTAGGACATGGGATGGTTGTGGGGGGATGATAGGCACAAAACAGAGCCTATATTATTTTTTTAAATCCACTTCTGCAGATCGGAGTGGACGAGGAAGTGCAACTCCTACATGTATGGAAGAGCTGTCCGAGCTCGCCCCTTGTTTGCATTCTGTACATAATTGGCCCAATTATTGTTTCAAGTTGTCGTTGCGGCTGAGATATTGACGACCTATCCTTTGAATAAGTCATCAATATCTGATCAGTGGGGTCCGACACCAATAAGTTGACACCTGGTGATGTGACCCCCTGTAAATACACAGTGTGCAAAATTACAACTCTGTACACCATGTAGTGTCCGTTCTCTAAAGATATGCTCTTGCCTCCTGCTAATAAATATGTTTTAAAAAGAAGTCAGTGACAGATGGAAGGGAGTGTTGCTGAAGAAGCAGATTACACATTGTTTGTTATCTGTTACCATGGAGACACATAACTCTGCATAGCAGCTGTAAACACAGAAGAACAGTACAAATTCTTTACGTAAGACTATTTGCAAGGTGGCTTCTTTTTTCATTGAAGATGAATTGGACAATTGAATAAAACTAGATTGCAAATGTGAGCGTAACTTTTAATTCACGTGTCCTGGCATGTATTTGTATGGAGATGTTGAGATTTTCTTTTATATAACTAATTAGCACCTCGCCAGGATTGACACTTCTCAGCTTTACAATGAATACAGTAAATGTGACACTAACAAGAGGCAATAAAACGGATGTGAATTGTGGCGCGTTGTCAAGGCCAAATTAAATAGGGCAGCCGATTGAGAGAGGCATAGATGTAATATGGGCACAAAGTTTGAACTAATAGATAATAATAATTTTATTTATATAGCGCCAACAATAAATTCCGCAGCATTTTGGGGACATGTACAGACTATAAAGACATCACAAAGTAACACATAGTTCAAAAGTTCCAGGAGGAATGAGGGCTCTTCAATCTATGACTATGCTCCAAGTCACGAACATCAGAGCTGCACCATATCCAGGCAGCCTATCACCTCCAGGGTACTTCATGTTACCTGCAGTCTTCGCTTTGATGTGGAAAATCACAGTGCACTCAGCAAAAATACTCCTGCAAAGTACAGGCTCTCGTGATACTGACTGTGCAGAATGGGGATAGCATGGAGCCAATTACTCTGTATTCTATATTAAGAGAACGATTCATTTTACGCGTAACAAGGATTATCGCTGCCATTCTGACTCATCAGCCTATTTCAGTCAGTTATCCGGCCTCGTGCCCCAAAAAGCCGAAGGTTCCAACAATATACAGTCGTGACCAAAAATGTTGTCACCCTTGAAATTGTTCCAGAAAAATGAAATATTTCTCCCAGAAAATTATTGCAATTACATATGGTTTGTTTATTTCATTTGTGTTTATTGGAGCAACCCAAAGAAAAAAAAACGCAAAAAAAGGCAAATTGGACATCATGTCACACAAAACTCTAAAATGGGCCGGACAAAATGGTTGGCACCTTTCCAAAATTGTGGGTAATCAACTTTGTTTCAAGCATGTGATGCTCGTTCAAACTCACCTGTGGCAAGTAACAAGTGTGGGCAATATGAAAATCACACCAGAAACCATATAAAAAGGGAGAAGTTGACTCAATCTTTGCATTGTGTGTCTGTTATGACACATTAAGCATGGAGAACAGAAAGAGGAGAACACCACTGTCTAAATCAATATTAATTCTTGTCCGGTGGCTCTTGTCTTCCTTCACTTTAATGCCAGACTAATATATCAGTCTAACAAGATCTCTCTTATCCATTATCTTCAGCATAATATCTAACATAAAGACCCAACCTCCAGTCACAGTCAGTCCATTGTCTTCATGGGCATTAATGGTTCCCCATTGGCATGTATTGTATCAGCTCCTAAGTTCAACTTTTACTACCTGGAAATGGATACGATCATAAAGTAATAGCTCCTAGTCAGAAGAGGCCTTGATGATGCCACAAGTAGTAGGAGGTTCACAGTAGTGTGGTCTGGTGGCCACTGTAGGGTCCGGCAAATCTTTTTTCTCAACTCTAATATTTTGATATGCGCATGCCCTTACTGATAAATGGAGTACCATGGGCACTAAGGTCACCACGCACTTGCGAATAAAGTCAGCCTAACCCACTAACATTGAAGATTGGCCAACCATGATGTGTAAGGGGCCCCTGTCATGCTTCTGAATTTAAACCCTTGAGTCTGTGTTCTGTGGTCGGCATCTCTTTCCGCTGAACCACAACAGATTCACTTTTTCTTTGGGTGTTTTCATTTCTTTTTTTTGTTTCTGTTTGTTTTTGGTAACAGGTGTTTTTCATTTACTCTATTTGTCTGCCCTATCACCTTTCGGGTGCAGCTTTAAATACCTTCCCCTACTGTTGTTGTGGTGCTGATGATAGTCTTTGTTGGATTCATTGAGTTTGCTGTAGTTTGTGTTGGTTGCAGTAGTTTTGTGTGTGATTCCTTTTCTCCTTAGGGAACTGCTACTCTAGCGATCCCAGGAGCTGCTAAGGACATTCACGGTAAGCCGCCGTCGAGTGGGGGCGCCACTGCCTTATCTTAGGGTGCCAACCTCCGCGGTCAGGCAGGGCCAGAGAAGGGCTTTTCCTTGTCTGAACAGTGACCTGTCAGGTTTAGGTATTTTCCCCCCTGGTTTGTACCCTACTTTGCCAGTCATAACAGCCCCTCAGCTCTCCCCAACAAATGATATCGCGGGAGAAAACGATGGGTGAGTTCAAATGCCCCAGCTCTTTGCTTACGCAGGTGATAAAAGATTTTTGGCTTTTTCCTCTTTCCCATTGAAAACACATGAATGCCTGGCCAATTTAAGAAGCCGTGAGGGTTATGTATCAGCTGAAGGGGTGTTCGCCCATAGTTGGTCGGTTCATGATTCTGCAAGATGATTGTCATAGATTGGCTCAATAGATGTGACCAGACCACCTACAGTTTCCAGCCATGGAGTGTAGTGACATGTCTGTAACTTCCATTAGTTCCTAGGGCCCCTATAAATAAAAACCATAATTCTCCAAAAATCAATAGAACTATGACGTGATTAATGTATTGTGTTATTAATACGAGTTTAATCATCCATCTGTTGATTTACGACGACTCTTGTGGTTTTCTTAAGACTCGTTCTGCCTAAGATGTGGCTTTTAAATGGAAAAGCAAAGTAGTTGTATGGTATGTGTATTTTTAGTCCATGCCTTAATAAAGGAAATATTTTGGTCTTAAAGGGATTGTCTGGGAGCACAAGACTAATAACAGTAGCATGCTGCAAATAGAAATGGCAGAAATGTACTCATCGTTCTTTACCCCCCCGAGCTGCTATCATGCCTATTGGTTATTTTATCATGTAGATCATCTAATGGTTCATAACCCATATGCCATACTCCTGTGCAACCAAAACTTTTGCAATTGCTAAATTTCAATTTTGTATATGCTATATCGTTTTCCTCAGAATGATTGTTTTAAAGGGGTGGTCCGATTTAGATAGCCCCTACCTATATTATGGATCTTCAATGAGGAAGATGATTGGGGGGGATGTTAATGTTGGCAGCACCCTGGATTAGATGTTAGATGCGCTGGAACTACAATATATACTGCACCAGTGAAATTGATGTGTCTGTCCAGACCAATGTAATCTTCAAGCCCTGAGAGTCCCTTTATATCTGGCTGTTGGCTTTCATTTATAGCTGGAGCTCCTCTTTTATGTTACTTGCATCTTAAAAACCTCTCCAGAATCTGACCTTCTCTCACCTTTGAAACTGCAAAAACTCATACTGTCACTCTTATTCTCTCTCTAACCAAACTTTCTCCCCTCCAATACGTCCTGAATACAGCAGCCAGGGTCGTATTTATGTCCAGCTGCTACACCAATGCCTCCACCTTGTGCCAGTCATTACACTGGTTGCCCATCCGCTACAGAGTTCAGTATAAACTTATGAGTTTCACCCACAGTTTTGCACCACCCTACATTTTCTCCCTCATCTCTAACACCCTACCCATGCTCTCCATTCTGCAACTGATCTAAGACTAACATCTTCCATTATCCGAACCTCCCAATTCGACGCCTAAGACTTCTCTCGAGCTGCGATAGTTTTCTGGAATGCACTACCCCAGACGATCTGATTAAAACCTAACCCCCACATTTTTTTTTTTTTTTTTAAGCGTGCTTTAAAAACACATCTCTTTAGACAGACCTATCACCTCTTTTCAGTAATCTAACTCTTCCCTGTCCCCTCTTTCTACAATTTTCCTAAGAATCTAGTCAGTATGTTGAATATGTTGGCGCTATATAAATAAAATTATTATTAGTTTTTATTATTATTAAGCAGACGTAAACTAAAAAAAATGCACCATATGGCCAAATGCACTCTTAGATTCACTGCAATTTGGGATTGCTACATTCAGTGCACTTCCGGGTGGTTCCAGGTGTGGATTAATAGGACAGATTGATAGGATTCCATACAAGATATCATCTTTTCCAAAATATGTTTGAGACACTCGGAGGGTAATGACAGCGACAGCTGAGAATGTTCTGTCAGACTGACACTGGCTGGGTGATGATCCTGCATCCTTCCCTTCTCGTATAATGTGGACTAACGCTCTACTAAGGGGGGGGTCTCCTTTCTAAAGGGTCTAGCTTTATAATTTTTTTTTGCTTTTTCAATTTAATTTTGTGCCACAATCTCTAGTACAAAAAAATAGTAACAATGAGAAGATTTCTATTTGAAAGAGTATCTGCCATTAGGTTTCTTCTGTCCCATCTGAAGAAAGCATAAAGTAGGTGCAATGATCCAGATTCCAGTGCTCTGTCATTTATTGTGATTCTTGCTGTAGTTTTGATAAAATTATGTTTTATCTTCTGCAGCTGTGCTAGTCTTCCTATATTGTCCTCGATCGTCATGGGCTCTGGCTATCCCCGAACCAAATCATTTATTGGCAGATTTCTGCCTATACACAATGTACCTAGAAAGCTGTCAATCAACGTATACAGAGCTCATCGTTGAGATGACTAGCAGAGCTGCAGCAGCTATCTATCAAAACTACAGCAAGAAGCCCAGTACTGTCCTAGCTCTGGAATTTGGGTTTCAGTCCCTATTTTACAGTTCCTTCAGATTGGGAAGCATAAACCTTGTGACAGATTTCCTGTAGATTAGTTAATTTAGAGGAAAAAAACAGTAAAAATACAGTATTTGGATAGTGGCTTATTACAGTAGCAACATTGTGGATGAGATTTTACATGATCTCCTGCATACACTGCAAAGGAAACCCTTAGCAGAAATTCACTGGGACTCTGGATTTGTTATCCCCAACTTGTTACTTTATTTTGTGGATTTTCACTGTGGATTTTACCCTTTACAATGCAAAGGATAAAATCTGCAATAAATCAGCAGCTTTTCCGCATCAAAATCTGCAACCTTTGCTGCTGAATATTAATCACTCCGAAGGATTCACAGTGGATATATCCTGCGTGATTGTACCTTTATTCTGCTGGTTATTCGGGGCTCAGACTTTATAGAGTAACCTTCGTGTTAATTGGTATACCATAAATCAATAGTACACTTGAAATTAACAACTTTATAGTATAATATTATCAGATAAATCTGCTTCTTTCTCCTCCTGGACTGATTATTCACTCTCAGTTTATTGGTAAAATCTGTAGTCAGTAAAGACATACCTTCACATTACTGATATAGGAGATGGCAGTTGGTGCTTTTAAAATTCTATGGAGGAGGGAGGAGCTAGAGGCGGACACAGACATCTCCATAGAACTTTATGAGCACCAACTGTCATCTATCTCCATAATGGAACAGTCTGTATTCACTGAAGACGGATTTTACCTGTGAATTGAGCATTTTGAGAATGAACGATCAATGCAGGAGGAGAACGAAACGGATTTCTCTAGTAAGATATATTACAAAGATTCTTATTTTCATATGTACTATTAATTTAGGAAAAAAAAAATATTCTTACTCTTTAAATCTGATGGCGGTGTCCGCTAAATATATTCGTAGCTTATTAAAAGCTATTTAATGTTATGTTTATCTGAGCCTGTTATTCTATCCCATCGTGGTAACCACCGCATTCACCGGCTTATCTTGTACGTGAGCAGGAATCAGTTGTAATTATGATATGTGTTGCCAAAGCAAAGCATTGAATTACTGAAAGGACGCTTAGCTACCATTTATATTGCGCCGGGCACAAATGGATCTCCATTGTTGACCTTGTCTAAAGTATCATGTTTAGAAGGCTCCTGCATTGTCTGCCTCTTCCACATCATTTACCAAACTGTTTAGTTTGTTGTCAATTGATAGAATTCAGCCATGACGTGGTCATTATTTCAATGTGTACACCGACTCAGCAAGATACCGCGGCTGGCCGCAGGGTAGACCAAGAGGTTTTCTCAGATGTGCCTCCGGTACAGGATGTCCTGTTTATTCTGTTCTCCCGGCTTCGGCTTCAATAAAAACCGTTCTGACTTTTTATAATTAGAGAATAATCACAAGTCTAAACACATAAACGTGACCTGGTTTGTTCTTTGTGTCTTGTGCAGTGGAAAAGAACTGGACGATCTGGAGGACTGAGTTGACGGCACAAGCTGCTCAAAGCCACTGAACTCATTGACTGGCTGCAGCGCTGTTGATGTGACATCTGCACTGCCGCTGGCACTCAGACCGGAGCGTTCAGCTGCATAGAAATACATGCATTGGTATTGATGTGAGAGACTAGTGCAAGTTTCCCGCATTGCTCTCGCAAGTGTGACCCCGGCCTTAGAGCTATTTACAAGGATTGTCTGATGAAATGACCATTTAAAGGGGTTCTCCACGACTATAGCCCTTCATTTTAGTGGGTCCAGGGCAGTGTAAGAAAACAAAAATCCTATATTCACCTCCAACATCTGGCAGAAGGGCCATTACTTGGCTGTAGTGGCCACAATATAAAAGGTGGAGAAGCAGCGCCATTCCAAGCGGTGAGATGTCTGCCTTCCTTACACCTCCCTGGGCCCATTAAAGGGAATCAATCAGCAGGTTTTTGCTATGTAATCTGAAGACAGCAGAAGGTGGGGTTAAAACACAGATTTCAGCGATGCCTCTCTTATCGAGCTCCGTGGTTTTGTTTGTTTGCAGTGATTGTTTTAGCACCAGGAGGTTATCATTGTTGGGAAACAGCAGCAGGTGTCTCCTAGTCTGGCAACACCCCCTGCTGTGATAAGCTCCTCACTGTCTATGGACTTTGTACATAGAGAGCCTGGTTTGGGCGGAGTTAACTGTGGTGTGGGCGGGGTTAGCTTCCTCAGCTCTGCTGTATTGCTAAATCTCCAAACTGTGATTGTGTGAGAACGGCTGCACACATTAAACTAAGTCATACATCGCTGGAATCAGGGTCTCTGTCCCTACATTATGCTGCTCTCAGATGAGGTAGCAAAAACCTGTTGACAGATTCCCTTTAAGATTAACTTATTTAGTAGTGGAGAATCCCTTTTAGAATCCCTGAATTGCATTGCCCTAGGTAATATATAATAGATAGTTTTTTTTTTTTTTTTTTTAAATCATAGACTTCAGAACATCATACTCATCATCTTCACCTACACAAAAGTAAGTATCTCTGGAGAAACAGTAACCGGATATAAAAAGACATAAAATATCAGGGCAGATTTATCCAGACTGGCATGGCCTTTAATAAACTTGGTACAGTTTTTACGTTGACTTAACGTCTGAAAATCAAATCTGATATATCAGTCTAAGGCCACGTTCACACGTTCAGTATTTAGTCAGTATTTTACTTTAGTATTTGTGAGGCAAAACCAGGAGTGGGTGATAAATACAGAAGTGGTGACATGTTTCTAGTATACTTTTTCTCTGATTGTTCCTCTCCTGGTTTTGGCTTACAAATACTGATGGAAGGTCCTAGCTCTTGTGGCATGAAGACGCAGGAGCTGTGAGCTCCCATAGAGTGCCCTACTAAAGCGACTTTAAGCTACTTTAGAGGCACAAAAACAGCTTCCTGAGGTTCCTGATCAACAGATCTCTGAAAAAGGAACAAAATAAGACCAAGATCAGGTCCCTAGGACAACAGGGACTGAAGATATCACACATAGAAGCCAGCAGTATTACTGCCCAGCCTCCCCTGAACAAAGCAACAGGACTGCCCTCATCAAGAAGCCAGAAACTACTCACTGTGGTCTGCATTAGTGTCCAGTGATTGGCACACCAAGGAGAATTCAGGGTCCGAGGCTGGTGTCCGTCTGGCCCCTGGATCGACTACTGGGGAGACACCCGTGAGGCCCGGGCTGAAGAAAAGTTTACAGATGCTTCCTGCTTCTGACAGAGAAACCTGTGCTGAGGAGGAGGTGTCAGCCATCTTGCAAGGACTTAGGAGCTGCAGAAGAACCGTCCCTGTCAGCCAGCGCTGAGGAGAAGATTCATTGGGGGAGAGTGTAGCCTCTTCTGGGAGATAGAGGGGAGGACAAACATCGGTGAACAGTCGGGACAAGCACAGCGACACCACTGAGAGGAGAACCCCTGCAGAGCTTCGGTGACAGAGGAGTGGAGCTGCAGCATTCGGTTCAACTTATCTCAGCTCACACCAATCCAGTAGCTGCAGAGGACCCGTCCCTGTCCACCAGTGCTGAGGAATAGATCTGTCGGTGGAGAGTGAAGCCCCTTCCAGGAGAACCTGTAGATGCCCTGCTTCAGAGAACCATCAAGCATCGGTGAATGGTGGAGACTAGCTGCTGAGAAGAGAACCCCTGCAGAGCTCCAGTGACAGTGGAGGGAAGCCTCAGAGGAGAAGAGCTGCAGCATTTAGTTCATCTTGCCTCAGCACACACCAATCCAGGTGATCATCTGTTTGCTACACATATAAGCTGGTGATTACTGCTACTCCCCACACATAAACTGTTCACAAACAGGAGTACTGCCATATTTTTAATAAATCTGTAAATACTGTAATCTGTGCCCTCAGTGCATTTCCCTGGGGCGCTGTACTCGCACATATAACTCACACATATTAAGCCACCTATTCTCTGTTTTGCCCTTGAGCCGGAGGGGCCCTGATCTCCTCTTCATAAAGCTAGATTCTGTTCTGCTTGATGTTGGATATCTTAAAGGATGAGGAGATATTAGACAACACCTGCATAGAAGCTTTGCGCATACAACTTGTACTTAGGCATTATTAAGCATTCAAACTCATTGTTCATAGAGGTATATGTTTTTCTACAGCTACTGAAACAATTTTGGGTCATTCTGGGACTTACCCTCGAAATTATACATTTAAAGGGGTCACCAGAAATTCTCCCAAACTTGCAGCCATAACCAAGAAACTCACTCTGGGTCTCTCTTGCATTTTATGACCATTCTCTTGCTTGTATAACTTCTGATAGAGGTAAATCTAAAGTAACATATACCAGTTCCTAACCCATAATTGGTATCTGAAACCTCAAGAACCACCCAAGTTTTATATCCATTTGGTTACATAGCATTTTAAATCCATTGAAACAATTTTGAAGTTTTTTGGGGCTCACCCTCGAAATTAAAAATTTAAAGAGGTTGTCAGAAAACTGCCCAGATACGCAGTGTTAACAAACAATACATAATAAGTTTTTTTTCTTATTTTCAAATCCTTTTTCTTGCATAACTCCTGACAGAGGTAAATCTAAGAAGACAAATATCTTTATCTTTTTTTTTTTTTCCCATAGTTAGTATTTAAAACCTTGATTAGTATTCTTCTCTTGCTTAATTCAAAAGAGACACTAAGAACACTGGGGATCACTACCAAGTAAAAATTTAAAGAGGCTGCTAAGAGATCACCCAATTTTGTAACAACAATAAAGAGACATATCCAGGGGATACTTCCATTGTATTTTGCTTTGAAACTCTACCTGCATCATAAGAAAAATGGATCAACGAAAAGACAACAGAAAATCTACCCTAAAATCTCATCAATCCACAGACCACCGCTTCTCTAAATCAACTGAAGACCTCACAAATGCACTTAGTCCAGTCAAATCGAGGTCACCTCTTAAGAGGGATGAACCCACAACTAACAAAGTTAAACAGCTACCCTTAACTTCTCATAGTGGGGCCATCAAGTCGAATCTACAGAAAAAACTACCCCCCCAAGTAACTAAAACAAATGCTCCCCCCACTCAAATAAACACAGAGGATAAGAAAGCTTCTTCTGTAGCTCTAAACACTGCTTTTGTAGAGGTCATGGACATATCTGAGTCAAACAAAAGGAGAAAGCCAGACAAAGACTCTCTAGCAGCTGATTCTGACTCTGACACTTTTTCCGAGGACACTTCCCCAAACGGAAGCCCTGCCTCATCCCGCAGGAAAAGAGACCATCATACGCCACAACATCAAGTAGAGAATACAAGCGCTAGCGAGGATTTTCTACTTAAAATCACCGACCTCATTGATAAAAGACTTAAAGCGGGTTTTGAACAATACCAAAATTCGTTTATTGAAGTCTGCCAGGGCATTACCCAAAAACTAGAATTGAACGAAAAAAGAATCACCAAGGTTGAAAACAAAACAGATAATCTTACAAAACAGAACATTGAACTAAAAATCGAAATTAATAGCCTAAAGTCTAAGTTAGCAGATCTCGAGGACAGGAGTAGGAGAAACAACTTGAAAATTCGAGGCATTCCAGAAGACATTCCACAATCGGACTTATCTGATTACGCCAAAAGCCTGTTCAAGAAAGCCATTCCCTCTCTAACGAATATGGAACTCAGCATCGATAGAATCCACAGACTTCCGCGGCCCCCAGGTGTCCCCCCTGATAAACCAAGGGACACAATTCTAAGGATTCACTTTTTCAGTACGAAAGAAAGAATCCAAAATTTTGTGAGAGATAGGGGCACCTTTCCAGACCCATTCAACCATGTAAAGATCTTCGCAGATTTCTCCAAACACACAATTGATACCCGCAGGTCTTTCAGGGAAGCAATCTCCTCCCTGAGGGAGAGGGGGATCCAGTACAGATGGGGCTTCCCAACTAAATTGTTGATTCTTTATAAAGGAAAAACCATCCCCTTAAACAGTTCAAGAGAAGCATTAGATTTTCTTAGCTCTCTCCCGGGAGGGAAAAACTCTTGAGAGATAGGGAGTGAGGCATTGACTCTGGTTTCATGTCTCTCTCTTTTTCTGTTTAATACTTATTTTACAGTCAGTTCTCCCTGATATAATTCATAACCAATCTTCGCAGTTATGTATACCCTTCTGTTCCTGTTACAGTCTCTAGTAACTGTTAGAAAGGGAAATTTGTGGGCTCAAATCACACAAACTTTACCCACAACAGGAGAGATCTCACCGAGGGTGTTGATCCTCCAGGAGAACTCCTTAACCTGAAATTATATTGCTAATATTTTGAATTCTTGTTTCTGAACTTGTAATTGAATTCTGTTACTGTTATTTGAATTTTGCTGTTTAATTATATATACCTGTATTTGTAATTCTACTTCTCTTTCTTTGTCCTGGTTCTACCCACAACTTTGTACTCATTTAAACCAATGAACCTAAAAATCTTGTCTTATAACGTCAGAGGTCTTAATAGTCCTTGGAAGAGATATACCATTTGGAAAGAGGTTAGACAAAGCCATGCCGACATTATATGCCTCCAAGAAGTCAAATTCGCTAGTGGTAATCACCCCGGATTCTCTCACAGAAATTTCCCCCATGTTTTTATGTCTCTAAATTCAAGGAAGAAAGCCGGGGTTATTACCGCTATTAGAGACAATGTCTCGTTTCAATTGATAGAGGAGATTGATGACCCCGAAGGCAGATTCCATATTCTAATCTGCCTCCTTAATAATAAAATTTGTACTATTGCAAATCTATATACCCCTAACCAGAGACACTTGATCTTCCTAGGAAAGCTACTGAAAACAATTCAAACCCACAGGAAAGGAGAGTTGTTTCTGGTGGGGGATTTCAACATTGTCCCAGACGGACGTATGGATTCAACATCATCCACCCGCCATTTAGCCACATCACTAAATGACTGGCTCCTTAAAAATGAGCTTTATGACGCATTCCGATGTCTAAATTCCTCTTCCAGGGAATACACCCATTATTCGTGTGTACACAAAACTTTCTCGCGAATTGATTTATTTTTGACTGACGTTTTCTCCCTCTCCAGAGTTAAATCTGTTTCTATTCTTGATAGGTCCATCTCAGACCACTCACCGGTCCTGATAGAAATCGCACTGGGACCCCCCAATAGGGATGTATTTCTGTGGAAATGCAACTCTATTCTCATAAAAATACCAGAATACAAAACGGAACTAGAAGAGGCCATTAAACAATACTTCACTGAAAATAAATCAGATGAAATAGACCCCTTCACAATTTGGAACGCCCACAAGGCAGTCATTAGAGGAAAACTAATACAAATTTCCTCAAGATACAACCGGGAAAAAAGAGAAAAAATAAAAAACATCCAGCTACATATCAAATCCAAAGAGGACCTCTTGGCTAATCTCCCTTCACCTTCCCCAACTATCAATTTAGAAATTCTTGAGCTCAGACAAAAACTCAAAACAGCCATACTTGCTGAATATGATTCAGCAATTAAAACTTCAAAGTTTAAGGCTTACTCTTCGCTTAATAAACCAACAAAATTCATGTTGGGGAGGTTGAAACAAGATAGGATCAAGAAAAGGGTCAATAAAATAAGAAACCATTTAGGTGACATCAAACAACATCCAAAGGATATCGCTGACACATTCGCCGACTATTACTTTAATCTCTATAACCTTAATTCAGACCCGAAAATTACTCCCCCAAATCCCAGTGACATTAAGACCTTTTTAAATGATCTAAATCTACCTAAATTAGACCTGCTTGAATTGAACTCATTGTCAGCCCCCTTTAATTCAAAAGAAATTTTTGATACAATCCAGAAACTAAAAATTCAAAAGTCACCTGGTCCGGATGGATTTGTGAACGAATATTATAAGACTTATGCAGAACTTTTATCCCCCCATCTGGAACAAATCTATAACCGTGCTTCCCAATGCGGATCCTTTCCAAAGGAGATGTTAGAAGCAACTGTCATTATGATACCAAAATCTAAAACTGAAGTAGAGAAAGTTCAGAACTATAGGCCCATATCACTCATTAATGGAGATATTAAAATCTACGCGAAAATTCTAGCCAACAGAATGAAAAGCACTCTTCCCAAGCTCATTAATAACGATCAGATCGGCTTTATTGAAGGTCGTCAGGCTTCGGATGGAACAAGAAGACTAATCAACACTATTGATGCAATTAACACCTCATGTATTCCCTCTGTGGTCCTAACACTAGACGCTGAAAAAGCGTTTGATAGAGTCAGCTGGGTCTACCTCAGAGAGGTCATGTTAAAATTTGGTTTTGATAACAAACTAATGAACTCTATTTTCGCCCTTTACTCTCATCCGAGTGCAAGGATATATGTAAATAATCACCTATCCAGAACCTTCCCCATTAGCAATGGTACGAGACAGGGATGCCCCCTATCACCACTGCTATTCGCCTTGGCCATAGAACCCCTGGCGGAGAGGATCAGAAGTGAGGACTCCATCTCAGGGTTCAACACCGCCACACGTCACTATAAAGTTAGTCTGTTTGCAGACGACTTATTATTAACTTTAACAAACCCCATAAATTCTATAGTCTATTTACAAAAGATATTAGACCTTTTCACCAAGATTTCGTACTTCAAAATAAACGGTCAAAAATCCAAGGCACTATACTTCAATTTAAGCGAACAGATTATCACTACTTTGCAAAGAATAACAGATTTTGAGTGGAAGGAAGACATGATTACATATCTGGGAATACTCTTTACAAAAAAAATTAATTTAACTGTTAAAGCCAACTGCAATAAAATTACCGAAACAGTATCCAATGATCTCCGAGGATGGAAGAGCCTGGGCCTGTCGTGGATAGGGAAAATCCTCGCGATTAAGTCATGCATCCTCCCAAAAATCTTATATTTCTTTAGATCCCTACCTCTAAGCTTCCCGACACCATTTCTAGATAAATTACAAGCTACTCTGAACTCTTTCATCTGGAATGGGAAAAGGGCCAGAGTAGCCAAAAATATTCTGTATAAGAAGAAAGCTAACGGGGGACTTGGAGTACCAAACATTACAGCGTATTTCCAAACTAATCTAATTAAACAAAAGTATATTTTGGGTTAACGAGAAACTATCTCCAGCCTGGCTAGACCTAGAAAAGGCACAAAGCAATAGCTGCCCATTAAAAGATTTTTTATTCAATCAAATTTTCGAAACTAAGGTACATAAACGACACCCCATCTTTCATGCTTTAACTTCCGCGTGGGTAAAACTCGCAAAACCCCTCAGGGGAGATGACAGATCACGTTTATTGAACAATTTTCCATTGTCCCTAATTGCTTCCAGGTATAAATTCCAGATTCCAGAGAGTTGGACCATGGCAGGGATTAAAACAATCAAAGATATATATGATAACAACACCTTCATAAGGTTTGCGGAATTAAGAAATAAATTTAATATTCCCTCCTCAGACTTCATATTTTTCACTATTTTAAAGGACCACATCCAAAAATGTACCCACAAGAAATCTCCCAAAGCTGAAATAATATCGTTACTCCTAAATAATACAGAACATAAAATTTTTTGGAGTACAAAATACCTATACGACTATATCAATAAGGACAGCCAACTCCATAAAAATGCCTACATGTCCCGATGGGAGAGAGATCTGAGGACGCCATTGAGCATAGATCAATGGGTAGAGGCAATAAAGAACACTTATAAATCCAACATCTCTATGCTTCTCCACGAATCTTACTACAAACTGTCAGCTAGGTGGTACTACACCCCCTCAAGGTTGTCACACATCAACAAAGATAATTCACCTTTATACTGGAGGGGTTGTGGGTATCCGGGCAATTTAATCCATATCTTCTGGTATTGCCCAAAGATCAGACCTCTGTGGAATCAGGTCTCTCATAATTTAAATATTCTCCTCAATAAAGAACTAACACTCCACCCCCAAACTGCCCTACTTTCCATAGATTTGGACAAAGTACACCCATCATTGAGATTCGTTGTAATCCACACATTATTAGTTGTTAAAAATCTAATAGCTCTCTATTGGAAAGAACCAGATGTACCTAAGTTTTCCGACGTTATGGACAGACTACATCTACATAACTCACTGGAACTAAGGTTCGCCACAATCAATAGTTGTTTAACAAGATACAACAAAAAATGGGAACTTTGGAATTCTTTATATACCAAACCTTAATAATGCTGAACTCTCATACCAGTCGTAGATACCAGGACTCCTTTTTCTTTCTCTTCCTATTCTCTCTTTCCCACTTTTGCTTTCATTGTTATAGTATAGTTAATAATAGGCTTTACATGACACACTTGCTGTAACTGATATGGATCATTGTCACGACTGCTTGTAATATAAATTATGAGTTCTCTAACTTTAATTTTGTTATATCTCTTCCCCCTTCCAATTACCCTCCCTCCCTCCCCTTTACTTCCCCTACAATTTAAAATCAATAAATATATTTGAAAAAAAAAAAAACCAAATACTGATGTAAAATACTGACCTAATACTGAATGTGTGAACATGGTCTAAAGGTTGTTGTTTGTCCCCTCCTGCGTACTCTACTTTACATTTTTTAAGTTTTGGAAAAATTTGAAAATTGTGAGCAATTTGCAATTTTTTTTACAGTTTGTATGATATTATTTGTTACTTTTTGAGACCCATTGTAAGCTAATAAATGCGGCGTAATGTATTCCTCTTCTTTATAGGAGAAACAGCTTTGAAATCAGGTGGGAGGCGATCACCTATCTCAGTAAGTGTGAATATTCCAACAGCTTGTGAGGAACCTTCTCCTAATGTAAAGACTTCAAGTCCGGATGAAGACGGTAAAAGTGTGAATCTGGACTTACGGAAGAATCAAACAGTATGTTACTGCTGCCCGTATACCGCTGCACAGTGTAAATGTGACAGCCGCCAACATAACATAGTGAGGTGTGTAGATGGACTGAGAATGAACCCACTGAGCTGAACTTCTATATCTCATTTGCTTAAAGGGGTTGTCTGCCCTTACAGTCATGGCCAAAAGTTTTGAGAATGACACAAATATTATATTTTCACATGATCTGCTGCCCTCTGGTTTTTATGTGTGTTTTGACAGATGTTTTTATCACAGACAGAAATATAATAATTGCAAACATATGAGTAACAAAAGCTTATATTGACAGTTAGAATGAGTTAATGCAGCAAGTCAATATTTGCAGTGTTGACCCTTCTTCTTCAGGACCTCTGCAATTCTCCCTGGCATGCTCTCAATCAACTTCTGGACCAAATCCTGACTGATAGCAGTCCATTCTTGCACAATCAATGCTTTCATTTTGTCAGAATTTTTAGGTTTTTGTTTGTCCACCTGTCTCTTGATGATTGACCACAAGTTCTCAATGGGATTAAGATCTGGGGAGTTTCCAGGCCATGGACCCAAAATCTCTATGTTTTGTTCCCTGAGCCATTTAGTTATCACGTTTGCTTTATGGCAAGGTGCTCCATCATGCTGGAAAAGGCATTGTTGATCACCAAACTGCTCTTGGAGGGTTGGGAGAAGTTGCTCTTGGAGTACATTCTGTTACCATTCTTTATTCATGGCTGCGTTTTTAGGCAAGACTGTGAGAGAGCCGATTCCCTTGGCTGAGAAGCAACCCCACACATGAATGGTTTCAGGATGCTTAACAGTTGGCATGAGACAAGACTGGTGGTAGCGCTCACCTTGTCTTCTCCGAATGAGGCGTTTTCCTGATGTCCCAAACAATCGAAAAGGGGATTCATCAGAGAAAATAACTTTACCCCAGTCCTCAGCAGTCCACTGCCTGTACCTTTTGCAGAATAACAGTCTGTCCATGATGTTTTTTCTGGAGAGAAGTGGCTTCTTTGCTGCCTTCCTTGAGACCAGGCTTTGCTCCAAGAGTCTCTGCCTCACAGTGCGTGCAGATGCACTCACACCTGCCTGCTGCCATTCCTGAGCAAGCTCTGCACTGCTGGTAGCCCGATCCCGCAGCTGAAACACTTTTAAGAGACGGTCCTGGCGCTTGATGGTCTTTCTTGGGCGCCCTGGAGCCTTTTTGGCAACAATGGAACCTCTCTCCTTGAAGTTCTTGATGATGCGATAGATTGTTGACTGAGGTGCAATCTTTCTAGCTGTGATACTCTTCCCTGTTAGGCCATTTTTGTGCATTGCAATGATGACTGCACGTGTTTCTTTAGAGATAACCATGGTTAACAGAAGAGAAACAATGATGCCAAGCACCAGCCTCCTTTTAAAGTGTCCAGTGGTCTCATTCTTACTTAATCATGACAGATTGATCTCCAGCCATGTCCTCATCAACACCCACACCTGTGTTAATGGAGCAATCACGGAAAAGAGGTTAGCTGGTCCTTTTAAGGCAGGGCTGCAATGATGTTGAAATGTGTTTTGGGGGATAAAGTTCATTTTCTAGCCAAATATTGACTTTGCAAGTAATTGCTGTTAAGCTGATCACTCTTTATAACATTCTGGAGTATATGCAAATTGCCATTAGAAAAAGTGAAGCAGTAGACTTTGTAAAAATTAATATTTGTGTCATTCTCAAAACTTTTGGCCATGACTGTAGAGTACAAATCTGCAGTCACTGCAGACTTGTGAATCCTTACATCACGCGTTCTGCATGTTGTGCCGGTCATGTGACTGCAAGTTTGCTCCCAGTCACATTCTAACTAGACGTGTCGTGCGCACGTCTAGTTGGCACATAACTGCACATATGCAAATCACATACTTTCACGTCCCTGCCTCTTCAAGTGCCAGCACTAGAGAATCCTCACAGTGTGCAGTGCACGCGCTGTGAGGTTTCACAAGTCTGCAGTCCCATAGTGACTGCAGACTTGTGCCTTATGGCCAGACAACACGTTTAATGCAAAGGTGGTGATTGTTGGTAGACGACAACAGATCATCCATTGTGTAACTTTTCCCTGAATGGTCGGGCTTGTTGGATTTTAAGGTATTTGGCAAAAGTTTACTCCTCCTCCCTATTGAGAACATATGGGGGGGAGTTAAAAAGGAAATAGCTGCCGAATGAGCGTGCCGCCGACGGCGATCTGCCCTGTATGGTCACCTTTAGAAGTGCTAAGGCCCATTGTCTATTAGCCAGTGCAGAGTGGCCGCAGAAAATGTCCCAAACTCTGAAGGATTCAATATCCAATTCTAAAGATGGCCATATGTAATAAATGTTGGCCATCTTTGCATAAAATGTCTTTCACAACCATAAAGAGATTGAAAAAATATATATTTTTTCCCCAGAAACTGCACATTTGTTCCTGGCTGTGGCTGAGATTACATATCACAGCACAACTCTATTTAATTGAATGAGAAGGAAATACAAAGTAGACCCCTTTATGCTTCATACAACCCTTTTTTAATTGTGAATCTTTCTACAAATTGATCAAAAATTAACTTATATTAGGGAATTTCATAATCTGTAATTTTAGGCATGAAAAAAAAATCGACGATTAGGCATGGAATCAATGAGTAACTGCTATTATTAAGTCAGCCAAGCCATATGCATATATTGTATATGGTGTATATATGTATATAAATGCACAGCACTCTGCAAAAGTTTTAGGCAGGTGTGGAAAAAATGCTAAAGAGTAAAAATGCTTTAAAAAATAGAAGAGCTAATAGTTTATCCATTAACAAAATGCAAAGTGAATGAACAAATGAAATATCTAAATCAAATCAATATTTGGCATGACCAACCTTTGCCTTCAAACCAGCATCAATTCCTCTAGATACGCTTTTACACGGTTTTTGAAGGAACTTGGAAGGGAAGTTGTTCCAAACATCTTGGAGAACTAACCACAGATCTTCTGTGGATGTCGCTTGTGCAAATCCTTCTGTCTCTTAATGTAGTCCCAGACAGACTCGATGATATTGAGATCAGGGCCCTGTTGGGGCCGTATCTTCACTTCCAGGACTACTTGTTCTTCTTATCGTGAAAATAGCTCTTAATGGCATTGTCTGTATGTTTGGGGTCATTTTCCAGCTGCAGGATAAATTTGGGGTCATTAAGACCCAAACCTGATGGTACTGCATGATGGCTAAGCATCTTCCTGTATTTCTCAGTTTCGAGGACACCATTATTCCAGGCTGAATTCTCAACTCCGTTTGCTGAAAGACAGCCCCAAACTTGTAGGAGCCTCCACCATGCTTCACTGTTACCTGCACACCCTCATTATTGTACTGCTCTCCAGAACAAATTTCTTTCTGTTACAGCCAAATATTTTACATTTTGACTCATCAGTCCAGAGCACCTGCTGCCATTTTTCTGCACCCCAGTTCCTATGTTTTCATGCATAGTTGAGTTACTGGGCCTTGTTTCCATGTCAAGATATGTTTTTTTAGCTGACACTGTTCCTTAAAGATCTGTAGCTGTGTCCCACTTGTTGCTGCCAGTTCTGAGCTGATGGCACAGCTGGACATCTTCTGATTTTGAAGGGAAGTAAACACCAAGTTTCATTGGTCGACCATTGCATTATGGTCCTCTGCGTTGCCCATTTGTTGGTACTTCTTCAAAAGAGCTAGAACATCACTCATCGAAACCCAAATCTGTTTTGAAAACTTTGCTCCGGTGTCACGCGGTCTTATGATATGTGTACGATGTCAGTAAACTATTCTTAAAAGAACAACACTCTATACAACATATAGATTAGCAACATCAGCATGTAAATATAGAATAGATTTACCTGACACGATATCCGTTGAACTCAGGGTTAATCTTGAGTACTTGATACACTGTCACAGGAAAGAGGAGGACCGGGGGTCTAACCTGACCCTAAACTGGGGTCCTAACTAATCCCTCACCTTGGAGGTACTGATAATGGTTCAGAGGTCCAAGTCTCCAGCCTAACCCTGTCTCCTATCAGTCCCTGAACCCTGTAATCAGTCCTAAGAAGGATTCTGATTACCACCAAAGGGATATGGGCTGATCTCTGCTAAATACACAGATTAGACATATAAGACAGACTGGAGAAAACACAGACTTGCATACACACTCAAACACAGAAGGAACATAAATGATCTGGGATATTAAACTCTAAGCAAGGTGAGCTTAAAACAACTAAGGAGCTCTTTAACTTAAGTCTATACAGATTCAATCCTATCTGTGGTCTGCATGAAGAATTTCACTGGCAACTCCCAACACAGACAACCAGAGATTTAAAGGAAACCAATCAACAAATAATCAATTGCAGCCGGGAGAAAACTGCACCCAGTCCCAGAACTGAGCACAGACAGAATTAACTCCCTAACTGCCAAACACAAAGAAACAGCAACTCAGCTGTGAGAAGTCAGAATGTGCAACCGCGACGATCTTCGTGGCGATGCACACATGACAGTACCCCCCCCTTCTACGAGGGGCCTCCGGACCCTCAGGGCCAGGTTTGCCCGGGTGAGTTCTGTGGAAGGTCCGCACCAAACGATCTGCGTTAATGTCAGACGCAGGAACCCACGTCCTCTCCTCTGGACCATACCCCTTCCAATGCACCAAGTACTGAAGGGACCGGCGATTCAGACGTGAGTCAATGATCTTTGACACTTGAAACTCCAAGTTACCATTGACCACCACTGGAGGAGGAGGTAGAGGTGATGGTATGACTGGTGCCACGTACCTCTTAAGTAATGACTTGTGGAACACATTATGAATTTTAAACGTAGGAGGGAGGTCCAGACGAAATGCCACAGGATTAATTATGGAACTGATCCTGTACGGCCCGATGAATCTGGGGCCCAGCTTCCAGGAGGGAACTTTAAGTTTTATATTCCTGGTAGACAACCATACCAGATCGTTCACATTAAGATCTGGACCAGAAACTCTCCTCCTATCAGCCATACGTTTATAACGGTTCCCCATAGCACTCAGATTATTCAATACACCTCTCCACACTGAAGCAAGTGACGACGAGAAACGCTCCTCCTCAGGAACCCCAGAAGGGCCCCCCCCATTGAATGTACAAAACTGGGGATGAAAACCATATGCCCCAAAAAACGGGGACTTACCAGTGGACTCGCTCCGCCTGTTGTTAAGAGCGAACTCTGCCAGAGGCAAGAAAGAAGACCAGTCCTCCTGGTTCTCTGAGACAAAACACCGAAGATAAGTCTCTAGGCTTTGATTCAGACGCTCTGTCTGACCATTGGTCTGCGGATGAAAAGCCGAGGAAAATGACAATTGCATCCCCGACGTAAACAAAATGCCCTCCAAAACTTGGACACAAACTGAGACCCCCTATCTGACACCACATCAGAAGGCAACCCATGAAGTCTCACAATCTCCCCAATGAACACCTGCGCCAGAGTTTTAGCATTAGGGAGGGCAGGAAGAGCAATGAAATGTGCCATCTTACTGAACCTGTCAACAACCACCAGTATGACAGTCTTCCCTGACGACTGAGGAAGGTCCGTGATGATGTCCATAGACAAATGAGTCCATGGACGCTCCGGAAGTTTCAAGGGTAAGAGGGTCCCAGACGGACGGGTATGAGGGGTCTTAGAGCAAGCACAAACCCCACAGGACGCGACAAAAGTTAAAACATCTTTATTAACGTTAGGCCACCAAAACCGGCGAGAAAGGAGATCTAAAGTAGCCTTACTCCCTGGATGTCCTGCTAAAGCAGAATTATGATGTGCCTCAATAACCTTTTGTCTCAACTGATTTGGGACAAACAGTCTCCCTGGAGGTCCTGCAGGGGCGTCCCCCTGAGCCTCTAACACCTCCTCCTCAAGCTCAGAACATACAGCCGACACTACCACCCCCTCCTGAAGGATAGGAATCGGGTCATCCATTTTCCCGGCCCCTGGGAAACTGCGAGACAAGGCATCCGCCTTAACATTCTTAGATCCAGGGCGATAAGTGACAACAAAATTAAACCTGGTAAAAAACAACGACCATCGAGCTTGTCTGGAATTCAGACGCTTAGCAGATTCCAAATACAGCAGGTTCTTGTGATCAGTAATGACGGTGACCGGTGGACTGCCCCCTCCAAAAAGTGACGCCATTCTTCAAAAGCCAACTTAATGGCCAAAAGTTCCCTATTGCCGATATCATAATTCCTTTCGGTGGACGACAATTTTTTAGAAAAGAAAGCGCACGGATGCCATTTACCAGGGGACGGACCCTGGGACAATATTGCACCCACCCCTACGTCAGACGCGTCCACCTCCACAACGAACGGCTGTGATGCATCTGGTTGGATGAGAACGGGTGCCGAAGCAAAACATTTTTTCAAAGAGGAAAAAGCTTGGCAAGCTTTGTCCGACCATTTAGAAAAATCCGTCCCTTTTCTTGTCATGTCAGTGAGAGGTTTGACAACAGATGAGAAATTACAAATAAATTTCCGGTAGTAGTTAGCAAACCCAGAAAACGCTGCAGAGCCTTAAGATCCTCTGGCTGATCCCATTCAAGCACTGCTCTCACCTTTTCAGGGTCCATACGGAAACCGGAGGCTGACACCAAGAAACCCAAAAACTGAAGTTCCTGTACGGCGAATACACACTTTTCCAGTTTGGCGTATAGTTTATTGTCTCGCAAGATCTGCAACACCTGTCTCACATGCTCCTGGTGAGACACAAGATCTGGTGAGTAAATTAAAATGTCATCCAAATATACGACCACAAACAGCCCCACCAGATGACGAAAAATGTCATTAACAAAATGTTGGAATACTGCTGGGCAGTAGTCAGACCAAAAGGCATGACAAGGTTCTCATAATGTCCCTCCGGCGTGTTAAACGCCGTTTTCCACTCATCCCCCTCTTTTATCCTAATCAGATTATACGCCCCCCTGAGATCCAATTTAGAGAACCATTTGGCGCCAACAATTTGATTGAAGAGATCAGGAATCAGAGGGAGTGGATACGGATCTCGAACAGTAATCCGATTAAGTTCGCGGAAATCCAAGCAAGGGCGTAGGCCTCCATCTTTTTTCTTCACAAAGAAGAACCCCGCGGCCACTGGGGAAGATGAAGGTCTAATATGCCCTTTGGCCAGACTTTCCGAAATATAATCTTTCATAGCCTGCCTCTCAGGACCAGAAAGGTTATATAACCTAGCTTTAGGTAACTTAGCATCAGGAAGTAAATTAATAGAGCAGTCATACACGCGATGAGGAGGCAACTCCTGACACCCCTCCTCAGAGAACACATCCCCAAAGTCCTCCAAAAAAGGAGGCAAAGTACTAGGCACGACCGCACTGATGACTGTGTTCATGCAGTTACTTTTGCAAAACTCCCCCCATTGGCTTATATCTCTGGACTGCCAATTAATCACAGGGTTATGTTTAACCAACCAAGGAAGTCCCAACACAATAGGAGTAGGTAGACCCTCCAACACATAACAAGATAATAGTTCCCTATGTATTGCCCCTACCCGAAGGTCAATGTTATGAACCTCATGAACAAAGCTACCTTGGCCGAGAGGCCTGGCGTCAATGGAGAATATAGGGATCGGTTTGACCAATACACTCAGATGCATACCTTGAGCCTGAGCAAACTGAGCGTCAACCAGATTAGCCCCGGACCCACTATCAAGAAGAACAGACAATCTCTCCACTCTCGTACCAACCACCACCTCCACTGGTACAAGGAACTGAGAAGAACTAGCGGACGAAATACATACTCCCAGGTTGTCGTCCACCACACAACCTGGGATTAACAGTTTTCCGGCGACTTTTTGCTCAACAAGGCACGGGATGGACATCCCCCAACAAAATGTCCCTCTTTCCCGCAGAAGAAACACCTTCTAGTCCTGCGGCGTACCGCCAATCCCCTCCTACGAAATGATGTCCCTCCCAACTGCATAGGCTCCTCCGAACAGACAAGGGGAACCTCAACATAAGGGACTTTAGTAGTAGGTGGAGTAACAACAGGGGCGGAGTTACCTCGCACCTCTCCCGGAGCCGTCTATCAGTACGGATAGCTAGGGCCATAGCAGCCTCCAGTGATGGAGGAGAATCATACTGAGCCAAAACGTCCTTTAATTTGTCAGAAAGCCCATGACAAAACTGGCTCCTAAGAGCTGGGTCATTCCACTGAGTATCTGTGGCCCATCTACGGAACTCAGAAGCAAATTCCTCTGCCGGACGATCTCCCTGCTGTAACTTACGTAATTTTGTCTCAGCAAGAGAGACCCGATCTGGGTCATCATATACCAAACCCAGGGCAGTAAAAAATCGATCTACTGACTGTAGAGCCGGGGATCCCGGAGGAAGGGAGAAGGCCCAGGATTGAGGGTCCCCTTGTAGGAGCGAGATAACAATTCCCACTCTCTGCTCTTCACTCCCTGATGATCGAGGCCGAAGCCGAAAATACAATTTACATGCTTCCCTGAAGGTAAAAAATTTGTCTCGCCCACCAGTGAACCTGTCCGGGAGAGCTACTTTAGGTTCAAATCTGGTTTGCTCCGAGGGAGACAAAACTTTGGACTTAATGTCCGTCAGCTCCATGGATAATCCCTGCAACTGCAGAGCCAGCTGGGCTACTGGATCCATGGCAACTGGGAATAATTTTATGGGCCAGTGAAAATGTCACGCGGTCTTATGATATGTGTACGATGTCAGTAAACTATTCTTAAAAGAACAACACTCTATACAACATATAGATTAGCAACATCAGCATGTAAATATAGAATAGATTTACCTGACACGATATCCGTTGAACTCAGGGTTAATCTTGAGTACTTGATACACTGTCACAGGAAAGAGGAGGACCGGGGGTCTAACCTGACCCTAAACTGGGGTCCTAACTAATCCCTCACCTTGGAGGTACTGATAATGGTTCAGAGGTCCAAATCTCCAGCCTAACCCTGTCTCCTATCAGTCCCTGAACCCTGTAATCAGTCCTAAGAAGGATTCTGATTACCACCAAAGGGATATGGGCTGATCTCTGCTAAATACACAGATTAGACATATAAGACAGACTGGAGAAAACACAGACTTGCATACACACTCAAACACAGAAGGAACATAAATGATCTGGGATATTAAACTCTAAGCAAGGTGAGCTTAAAACAACTAAGGAGCTCTTTAACTTAAGTCTATACAGATTCAATCCTATCTGTGGTCTGCATGAAGAATTTCACTGGCAACTCCCAACACAGACAACCAGAGATTTAAAGGAAACCAATCAACAAATAATTAATTGCAGCCGGGAGAAAACTGCACCCAGTCCCAGAACTGAGCACAGACAGAATTAACTCCCTAACTGCCAAACACAAAGAAACAGCAACTCAGCTGTGAGAAGTCAGAATGTGCAACCGCGACGATCTTCGTGGCGATGCACACATGACATCCGGAGAGACCTTGCTGATTTAACATAACTACCTTGTGTCTTGTTCCTCTGCTCAATCTTGCCATGGTGTATGGACCTGTGACATGAAACTGTCCTTCACAACCTCACCTTTGTACACCATAAAATCTTCATGGAAACACACAAAATTCTTACCAAAATGTAAGAACAAATCACCAACAATACAGTGTGATAATATAAAGATCATGGAAGTAAGGGACAATCGTTTATAACATAGCAAAACACAGAAGAAACACGATAAAAAAAATCCCAGAAACATTATATTTAATATGCAAAAGAGATTATTTTATTAAATATATCAGGAAAAGTTGGAGGTCGGGAGGGGTCAAAAGCACCAAAATTGCACATAAACAGTGGTCGAGAGCACTCCCAAAACGGGAAGGGGACAGATAAATACAATCAATAAATCATTACAATGTAATTTAAATCACACTATACATTGCACAATCCCTATTAGCCTCACATTGAGTGTAAACAGGCACATCACATCATCAAAAAAATCAAAGCTAGAGCAAATCAACTCATATTGAATATATTAATACCTGTTCAAGCGATGGCAGGGAGTCCCACAGCGTGCGCCCACCCCGACGCGCGTTTCGCAAGTAGTCTTTGTCAAGGGCTTTTGACCCCTCCCGACCTCCAACTTTTCCTGATATATTTAATAAAATAATCTCTTGCATATTAAATATGTTTTTGGGATATTTTTGATTGTGTTTCTTCTGTGTTTTGCAACCTCACCTTTGTAGCAGAGTTTGGCGGTTACTCCTCACCC
>JARQOD010000007.1:130047430-130076285 GCA_033576555.1 Oophaga sylvatica
TATACTACTGCAACTCTGGAAAGCGAGATCTTGTAAATGGGTGAAAGACATACAGGCCCCGATTTATTAAAGTACTTTCGCCAGAAATCTGGCATAAAACACTTTGATAAGTTGCAAAATTTTTGCTCAACTTGAAGTTGAACAAAAATATTGCACATTTTTGCGTTTCCACACCAATTTCACCCAGCTCCACCAAATGGCCAGAACAGTGTCATGACTCCAGTGCTCATCTAATTCGTGATGGGCAGGTGGCATTCCTTATACCAGAAATCTTACTCCAGTCCTTCACAAGAGTAAGATTTGTGGCTAGGCACACAGAGGTGCACACCACTTGTCAGATGCTCCCGATTCATTAATAGGGGTTCCTCTCTTAAAGAATCAGGCACCTCTAATTCCATCGGGCCTCCTCATCAAGATCGGCTTGAACAACAGTAGTCTTGAAGAATTGGGGCCATAGAGTATCTGGGCAAAACTATATACTTATTTATTTTGTCTAGAAATTATCTTCACCTGTTTTGACCCTTTAGGCAATGACTGTCATGTGTGCATTGCCACGAAGATCGTCGCGGTTGCACATTTTGACTTCTCACAGCTGAGTTGCTGTTTCTTTGTGTTTGGCAGTTAGGGAGTTAATTCTGTTTGTGCTCGGTGCTGGGACTGGGTGCAGTTTCTCCCGGCTGCAATTGATTATTTGTTGATTGGTTTCCTTTAAATTCCTGGTTGTCTGCTTGGGGAGTTGCCAGTGAAATCCTTCATGCAGACCACAGATAGGAATGAATCTGTATAGACTTAAGTTGAGAGCTCCTTAGTTGTTTTAAGCTCAACTTGCTTAGAGTTTATTTCTCAGACTGTTTATGTTCCTTCGGTGTTTGAGTGTGTATGCAAGTGAGTGTTTTCCTGTCTGTCTTATATGTCTAATCTGTGTATTTAGCTGAGATCAGCCCATATCCCTTTGGTGGTAATCAGGATCCTTCTTAGGACTGATTACAGGGTTCAGGGTCTGATAGGAGACAGGGTTAGGTTGGAGACTTGGACCTCTGAACCATTATCAGTACCTCCAAGGTGAGGGATTAGTTAGGACCCCAGTTTAGGGTCAGGTTAGACCCCGGTCCACCTCTTTCCTGTTTCAGTTCATCAAGTCCTCAAGATTAACCCTGAGTTCATCAGATATCGTGTCAACTCATCAAGTTCTCAAGATTAACCCTAAGTTCAGCAGATATCGTGTCAGGTAAATCTATTCTATACTTACATGCTGATGTTTCTATACTAGATGTTGTATAGAGTGTTGTTCCTGTAAGAATAGTTTACTGACATTGTATTCATATCATTAGACAGCGTGACATTTTCACTGGCCCTAAAAATTATCTCCAGTTACCATGGATCCAGTAGCCCAGCTGGCTCTGCAGTTGCAGGGATTATCCATGGAGCTGACGGACATTAAGTCCAAAGTTTTGTCTCCCTGGAGCAAACCAGAGTTGAACCTAAAGTAGCTCTCCCAGACAGGTTCACTGGTGGGCGAGACAAATTTTTCACCTTCCGGGAGGCATGTAAATTGTATTTTCGGCTTCGGCCTCGATCATCAGGGAGTGATGAGCAGAGAGTGGGAATTGTTATCTCACTTCTACAAGGGGACCCTCAATCCTGGGCATTTTCCCTTCCTCTGGGATCCCCGGCTCTACAGTCTGTAGATCAATTTTTTACTGCCCTGGGATTGGTATATGATGACCCAGATCGGGTCTCTCTTGCTGAGACAAAATTACGTAAGTTACAGCAGGGAGATCGTCCGGCAGAGGAATTTGCTTCTGAGTTTCGTAGATGGGCCACAGATACTCAGTGGAATGACCCAGCTCTTAGGAGCCAGTTTTGTCATGGGCTTTCTGATAAATTAAAAGACGTTTTGGCTCAGTATGAGTCTCCTCATTCACTGGAGGCTGCTATGGCCTTAGCTATCCGTACTGATAGACGGCTTCGGGAGAGGGGTGAGGTAACTCCACTCCCTGTTGTTACTCCACCTACTACTAAAGTCCCTTATGTTGAGGTTCCCCTTGTCTGTTCGGATGAGCCTATGCAGTTGGGAGGGACATCATTTCGTAGGAAGGGATTGGCAGTACGCCGCAGGACTAGAAGGTGTTTTTTCTGCGGGAAAGAGGGACATTTTGTTGGAGAATGTCCATCCCGTGCCTTGTTGAGCCAAAAGTCGCTGGAAAACTGTTAATCCCAGGTTGTGTGGTGGACGACAACCTGGGAGTATGTATTTCATCCGCCAGTTCTTCTCAGTTCCTTGTACCAGTGGAGGTGGTGGTTGGTACGAGAGTGGAGAGATTGTCTGTTCTTCTTGATAGTGGTTCCGGGGCTAATCTGGTTGACGCTGTTTGCTCAGGCTCAAGGTATGCATCTGAGTGTATTGGTCAAACCGATCCCTATATTCTCCATTGACGCCAGGCCTCTCGGACAAGGTAGCTTTGTTCGTGAGGTTCATAACATTGACCTTCGGGTAGGGGCAATACATAGGGAACAATTATCTTGTTATGTGTTGGAGGGTCTACCTACTCCTATTGTGTTGGGACTTCCTTGGCTGGTTAAACATAACCCTGTGATTAATTGGCAATCCAGAGAAATAAGCCAATGGGGTGAGTTTTGCAAAAGTAACTGCATGAACACAGTCATCAGTGCGGTCGTGCCTAGTTCATTGCCTCCTTTTTTGGAGGACTTTGGGGATGTTTTCTCTGAGGAGGGGTGTCAGGAGTTGCCTCCTCATCGCGTGTATGACTGCTCTATTAATCTCCTTCCTGATGCTAAGTTGCCTAAAGCTAGGTTGTATAATCTTTCTGGTCCTGAGAGGCAGGCTATGAAAGATTATATTTTGGAAAGTCTGGCCAAAGGGCATATTAGACCTTCATCTTCCCCAGTGGCCGCGGGGTTCTTCTTTGTGAAGAAAAAAGATGGAGGCCTACGCCCTTGCTTGGATTTCCGCGAACTTAATCGGATTACTGTTCGAGATCCGTATCCACTCCCTCTTATTCCTGATCTCTTCAATCAAATTGTTGGCGCCAAATGGTTCTCTAAATTGGATCTCAGGGGGGCGTATAATCTGATTAGGATAAAAGAGGGGGATGAGTGGAAAACGGCGTTTAACACGCCGGAGGGACATTATGAGAACCTGGTCATGCCTTTTGGTCTGACTACTGCACCAGCAGTATTCCAACATTTTGTTAATGACATTTTTCGTCACCTTGTGGGGCTGTTTGTGGTTGTATATTTGGACGACATTTTAATTTACTCACCAGATCTTGTGTCTCATCAGGAGCATGTGAGACAGGTGTTGCAGATCTTGCGAGACAATAAACTATACGCCAAACTGGAGAAGTGTGTATTTGCCGTACAGGAACTTCAGTTTTTGGGTTTTTTGGTGTCAGCCTCCGGTTTCCGTATGGACCCTGAAAAGGTGAGAGCAGTGCTTGAATGGGATCAACCAGGGGATCTTAAGGCTCTGCAGCGTTTTTTGGGGTTTGCTAACTACTACCGGAAATTTATTTGTAATTTCTCATCTGTCGTCAAACCTCTCACTGACATGACAAGAAAAGGGACGGATTTTTCTAAATGGTCGGACAAAGCTTGCCAAGCCTTTTCCTCTTTGAAGAAATGTTTTGCTTCGGCACCCGTTCTCATCCAACCAGATGCATCTCAGCCGTTCATTGTGGAGGTGGATGCGTCTGACGTAGGGGTGGGTGCTATATTGTCCCAGGGTCCGTCCCCTGGTAAATGGCATCCGTGCGCTTTCTTTTCTAAGAAATTGTCGTCCGCCGAAAGGAATTATGATATCGGCAATAGGGAACTTTTGGCCATTAAGTTAGCTTTTGAAGAATGGCGTCACTTTTTGGAGGGGGCAGTCCACCCGGTCACCGTTATTACTGATCACAAGAACCTGCTGTATTTGGAATCCGCTAAGCGTCTGAATTCCAGACAAGCTCGATGGTCTTTGTTTTTTACCAGGTTTAATTTTGTCGTCACTTATCGCCCGGGGTCTAAGAATGTAAAGGCTGATGCCTTGTCTCGCAGTTTCCCAGGGGCCGGGAAAACGGATGACCCGATTCCTATCCTTCAGGAGGGGGTGGTAGTGTCGGCTGTATGTTCTGAGCTTGAGGAGGAGGTGTTAGAGGCTCAGGGGGACGCCCCTGCAGGACCTCCAGGGAGACTGTTTGTCCCAAATCTGTTGAGACAAAAGGTTATTGAGGCACATCATAATTCTGCTCTAGCAGGACATCCAGGGAGTAAGGCTACTTTAGATCTCCTTTCTCGCCGGTTTTGGTGGCCTAATGCTAATAAAGATGTTATAACTTTTGTCGCGTCATGTGGGGTTTGTGCTCGCTCTAAAACCCCTCATACCCGTCTGTCTGGGACCCTCTTACCCTTGAAACTTCCGGAGCGTCCATGGACTCATTTATCTATGGACTTCATTACGGACCTTCCTCCGTCGTCAGGGAATACTGTCATACTGGTGGTTGTTGACAGGTTCAGTAAGATGGCACATTTCGTTGCTCTTCCTGCACTCCCTAATGCTAAAACTCTGGCGCAGGTGTTCATTGGGGAGATCGTTAGACTTCATGGGTTGCCTTCTGATGTGGTGTCAGATAGGGGGTCTCAGTTTGTGTCCAAATTTTGGAGGGCATTTTGTTTACGTCGGGGGATGCAATTGTCATTTTCCTCGGCTTTTCATCCGCAGACCAATGGTCAGACAGAGCGTCTGAATCAGAGTTTAGAGACATATCTCCGGTGTTTTGTCTCAGAGAACCAAGAGGACTGGTCTTCTTTCTTGCCTCTGGCAGAGTTCGCTCTTAACAACAGGCGGAGCGAGTCCACTGGTAAGTCCCCGTTTTTTGGGGCATATGGTTTCCATCCCCAGTTTTGTACTTTCAATGGGGGGGGGCCCTTCTGGGGTTCCTGAGGAGGAGCGTTTCTCGTCCTCACTTGCTTCTGTTTGGAGAGGTGTATTGAATAATCTGAGTGCTATGGGGAACCGTTACAAACATATGGCTGATAGGAGGAGAGTTTCTGGTCCAGATCTGTATGTGAACGATCTGGTATGGTTGTCTACCAGGAATATAAAACTTAAAGTTCCCTCCTGGAAATTGGGTCCCAGATTCATCGGGCCGTACAGGATCAGTTCCATAATTAATCCTGTGGCATTTCGTCTGGACCTCCCTCCTACGTTTAAAATTCATAATGTGTTCCACAAGTCATTACTTAAAAGGTATGTGGCACCAGTCATACCGTCACCTCTACCTCCTCCTCCTGTGTTGGTCAATGGTAACTTGGAATTTCAAGTATCAAAGATCATTGACTCACGTCTGAATCGCCGGTCCCTTCAGTACTTGGTGCATTGGAAGGGGTATGGTCCAGAGGAGAGGACGTGGGTCCCTGCGTTTGATATTAACGCAGATCGTTTGGTTCGGACCTTCCACAGAACTCACCCGGGCAGGCCTGGCCCTGAGGGTCCGGAGGCCCCTCGTAGAAGGGGGGGTACTGTCATGTGTGCATTGCCACGAAGATCGTCGCGGTTGCACATTTTGACTTCTCACAGCTGAGTTGCTGTTTCTTTGTGTTTGGCAGTTAGGGAGTTAATTCTGTCTGTGCTCGGTACTGGGACTGGGTGCAGTTTCTCCCGGCTGCAATTGATTATTTGTTGATTGGTTTCCTTTAAATTCCTGGTTGTCTGCTTGGGGAGTTGCCAGTGAAATCCTTCATGCAGACCACAGATAGGAATGAATCTGTATAGACTTAAGTTGAGAGCTCCTTAGTTGTTTTAAGCTCAACTTGCTTAGAGTTTATTTCTCAGACTGTTTATGTTCCTTCGGTGTTTGAGTGTGTATGCAAGTGAGTGTTTTCCTGTCTGTCTTATATGTCTAATCTGTGTATTTAGCTGAGATCAGCCCATATCCCTTTGGTGGTAGTCAGGATCCTTCTTAGGACTGATTACAGGGTTCAGGGTCTGATAGGAGACAGGGTTAGGTTGGAGACTTGGACCTCTGAACCATTATCAGTACCTCCAAGGTGAGGGATTAGTTAGGACCCCAGTTTAGGGTCAGGTTAGACCCCGGTCCACCTCTTTCCTGTTTCAGTTCATCAAGTCCTCAAGATTAACCCTGAGTTCATCAGATATCGTGTCAACTCATCAAGTTCTCAAGATTAACCCTAAGTTCAGCAGATATCGTGTCAGGTAAATCTATTCTATACTTACATGCTGATGTTTCTATACTAGATGTTGTATAGAGTGTTGTTCCTGTAAGAATAGTTTACTGACATTGTATTCATATCATTAGACAGCGTGACAATGACTCGATTTAAAGCCAGATGACTTTCCTATAACTATCAGTTACCTCTATCCATTGCTGTCCGTGCTCTGGTGGTTGCAGGCATGCCCGATGCCTTCATAGTTTTACATGGTGATAGCCAATCGTCATATGGAAACACATACTTTTTTGCTCCCTTCTTTACAGTGATCTTCTTGCAGTACCAAATGCAGGCTTGTAAAAAAATAATATATGCATATTAGCTCAAGTTAGTATAAATTATCCAAAATTAATGAATGTGGATTGATCAGAAGACTGAACAAGGCTGGCGTACACCTCTGATGTAGGGTTGTGATGTATCACTATAGGCACAGTGGGATATGACATCCACGTGACCCCATTGAAAAAAATGTAAACCGCATAGTATATACTAATGGATATCACTGATATATGGAATTGAACAGTTTGCTAAAGTGTTCCTTCCAGCTATTCACCTGTCCCAGTGTTGAGAGTTGCCAGACAGTCCCATCTCTTCTGTGTCGCTCCAATGATGCCACATTTCTGTATGATGTAAACCCAGCTCAGGCAGCAGGATGGTGCGTGCGGGAGTATTAAAACAGGTTCTCAGGCTTGGGGCTCAAGCCCGCAGTTATTCCATGTGACTGCAGACTTGTGAATCCTCACAGTATGCACAAGGCGCGCTGTCAGGATTCGCTAATGCCGGAAGATCATGTGACCGCAAGAATGCGATTGGCATATTCCGTCACATTCCAACTAGTCCTTCCTTGCTCAATTCACTTGTGTTGAGTGAGGCTGTGCACGTCTAGTTGGCACGTGACCGCATGTATGCAAATTGTATACCTGTAGTCACACGGCACTGGAGAATCCTGACAGCTCATACACTGCACGCTGTTAGGACTCACAAGTCTGTAGTCACATAGAGTGACTGCAGAACTGACCAACAAGCCTGGACAACCCATTTGCGTCCTGTCACAACTTTACTCCACTGTTCCTTTGCTCAGCGCTGACAGTCCTGCTGCACCGAGATCACTTGTCTGTATTGCTCAAAAACTGCTCATACAGGCTAGGTGCCCCTAATAATTTATGGCAGAATTTCACCGAATAGTCAGAGCCCGGTTGGTGCCATCCCATAGACCTACCTTTATCTTTTTTGTTAATTCTTATGGATAAATCAGTCACTTCTCCAACATCTTTAGCCTTGACATGAAAAGTAAAAGCCTGTAAAAGAATAAAAATGGTACAGTGGCGGGCCATGATTTTACAAGAAGTGTTTCCAGTGTCTATGACAGAGGATCTAGTAACTTTGGTAATGAATTCAATTGTAAAACCTATGGAAAACAATAGCCCCTTAATAAAAAATATACTGTGAATTCAGTTTATTTAGAACATACAAAAAATGACATAAAAGACAATACTAAAAATAGGGAGAATCATACAGAGGAAAATTGTGAAAAAATGTATCATAAATGGGTATAAAATACATGGTCAAAAATACTCAATATTGAATAAAGTGGATGTGCGTAGGACAAAATATAGACAGAGTAATACAATTATACATATATACTTGTAGTATACCACAGTGGGGTAAAGTGAAAATGTAGAACTGTCAGATGCAAACACACAATATGTCAGAAGAGTACGGTAATTGACAAGAACGAAAGAAAATCCTAATCTCCGACGTACGTTTCGCCTTTAGCTTTCTCAAGGTGAATTTTCAATTGTTATTATAGATATCTCTTGTAGTCTAGGCTGATAATAGGTTGATATCTGATATCCCGAGCGGTGTAGCCTAGGTTACTGATTAACAGTAGATGATTTGGGATACACCTCCATGAGTCAGAGCAAAGAGGCTATATCGCGCATGTTGTAGAGGAAATGTATGGCTAAGTATAGCAATAAAATCTGATTGCCAAGTTTTCTAGTTATCTAAAACTGGATCAGTTGGGAAAAAAAGGTGATCAGTTGGATCCCATGGATGGCTTGAGTATTAAAATGAGTCATTATGACACAACCCCTAAGACTGGGTTCAGACGGCTGTACTAAAACTCTGACCGGTCACGTTCGCAAATTGTGGACGTGACGGGTTCCATGTGCTCGTTTGCCGAGCGGATGAGTGCAGGAGCCACTTGCTATCTATCTACATGCACAAGTTTGGTCCATAAATTGGAATAGTGCATTCTGAGATTTTTTTTGCACCCAAACGATTGGTCCGTATTATCAATCAGCCATTGGCTGTAATGGGTATGTGTGCTCCTCATGGGTGGTCCGTGGTGCATAATACACTCATCTGAATGAGGCCTTAAACTGATTGTTTTCTCTTACCTGTTCCGCACTGGATGTAATGGTGTTGGCCAATGGATTTTGAAGGGAAAGTGTGTGTGTTCTCTCGCTTTTTCCATATAGTCGTATAAACATGGAGGGTGTTGTTTCTTGAACGCTGACTGTGGTGTAAACAGCAATTTCATAATCTATGTTCTTACTTGTTGTTGGAACCTGCAGTTTACACAGAAAACGTACATGTATCCATGGATGCTAATCTCAAAAGTGCGATTGTAAATCCTCAACCACAAAGGTGACATACTTTATTATTCTGGCTTTCTGGTAACGATAACTCCATGCTATCAATGCCAGAGAGATTTATTTGTCTAGTAGAAACAAGTTTATTTTCGTTCACAAGTCAATAGCGTACTAATACCAAGCTTCAAAAATGTCCTGCTGTGTGCTAAGTACACGCCTGTTGATAGTATACATACAAGTATGTATGTATACTGTGTATGTGTATATACAGTGGCTTACGAAAGTATTCAGCCCCTTGGCTTTTTACCTATTTTGTTACAGAAACATATTTTGTAATCCTATTTGTGTGTGATGCATCAGCACTGAATAGTCTAAGTTGATTAAGTGATGTGAGAACAATATAGGCATAAATTAAATTTATGAGAGCAAATAACTAAAAATTGGCATGTGCATATATATTCAATCCTTTTGCTATGAAGTCTCTAAAAATTTCTGGTGCGAGCAATTACCTTCATAAGTCACATGCTTAGTTACAGGACATTCACCTATGTGCAATCTAAGTGTCACACGTCTGTCAGTATATACACTTTATCCTTTCTGAAAGGCCACAGAGGCGGCAACACCATTAACAAGAGGCGCCACTAACCAAACACCATGAAGACCAAGGAGATCTCCAAACAAGTCAGGGACAAAGTTGTTGAGAAGCACAAGTCAGGGTTGGGTTATAAAAAAAATATCCCAGACTCTGATGATCCCCAGAGTACCATCAAATCCATTATCATCAAATGGAAAGAACATGGTGCCACAACAACCTTCCAAGTGAGGGGGTGCCCACCAAAACTATCAGCCCAGACAAGGAGGGCATTAATCAGAGAGGCAGCACAGATACCAAAGGTAATCCTGAAGGAGCTGCAGAGTTCCCAAGCAGAGACTGGAGTATCTGTCCATACAATCATAATACGTCGTACACTCCATAGAAGTGGCCTTTATGGAAGAGTGAGCAGAAAAAAAGCTTTCACTATTGTAAGGCTTGTTTTGAGTTTGCCAAAAGACATGTTGCAGACTCCCCAAATGTGTGGAGGAAGGTGCTGGGGTCAGATGAGACCAAAATTGAATTTTTTACCAGCTCATCACCCCAAAAACATCATCCCCGCAGTCAAACATGGTGGTGGCAGCATCATGTTGTTGGGGATGTTTTTCGGCAGCAGGGACAGAGAAAACAAAGAACTGATGGAAGCCATAAAAAACAGTGAAATTCCAGGTTGTGACGTAGCAAAACAGAAAAAAAGGCCAAGGGGTGGGGTGACTGCTTTTGCATATATATATACACCCACAGCGGCTGAAATAAGTATTGAACACGTCACCAATTTTCTAAGTAGAAATATTTCTAAAGGTGCTATTGACATGAAATTTACACCAGATATCGATAGCAACCCATCCAATCCCCACAGGCAAAGAAATCAAACCACAGATGTCCATAAATTAAGTTATGTGTAATAATGAGACATGGCAAAGGGGAAAAGGTTTTGAACACATGAAGAAAGAGAGGCGCAAAAAGTCATGGAAATTTATGACACCAGCGAAAATCTATTAATAGTTAAAAATCAATCCTGTTACTTGGTCAAAAATATCAGTTGGTTCAACTGATGGTCTATAAAAAGGTGACTCGTTACTAGAGATGATCAAATTTATTCGGATTCATTTCAGAATACGATCGGAATCGAATATTGTTTTTGCAATATTCGTCAAACACAGCCGAACATCATTGGAGTCAATGGGAGTACAAAATGTCGAATATGTTCGGAACCGATCATAAGACATACATTCAGCACGAATAGTGTTGAATATGTCAAAATCAGATTCGGGGCCAAAATCCAAACAAATTCGCTCTTCTCTACTCGTTACCAAGGTATTGCACAAGAAACATCTCATGATGGGTAAAACCAGTGAGCTGTCTCAAGACCTTTGCAACCTTATTGTTGCAAAACATACTGATGGCATAGGTTACAGAAGAATTTCTAAACTACTGAAGGTTCCAGTGAGCACCATTGGGGCCATAATCTGGAAGTGGAAAGAACATCATTTTACCATAAACCGGCCACAACCAGGTGTTCCCTGCAAGATTTCAGACAGAGCAGTGAAAATAATTATCAAAAGTGAAGTTTGGAGGTGGGAACATCATGGTGTGGATCTGTTTTTCAGCAAATGGCACTGGCAAATTTCATATGTTTGAAGGAAGGATGAATGGACAAATGTTCCCAGACACAGACATTCTTGAAAGAAATCTGCTGCCATCTACCAGGATGATGAAGATGAAGCGAGGGTATTGAAGAACTGAAATAAATTAGCTTTTTGATGATATTCTAATTTTGTGAGAAGCACATATATATATATATGTATATAATATATATATATATATATCTTTTCATGGGACAACACTGAAGATCTGACACTTTGATACAATGTAAAATAACCAGTGTGCCTCTTGTATAACAGTGTAAATTTGGTGCCCTCTACATAACTCAACACACAGCCATTAATGTCTAAATCGTTGGCAGCAAAAGTGAGTACACCCCAAGTGAAAATGGCCAAATTTTGCCCAAAGTGTCAATATTTTGTGTGGCCATTATTATTTTAAAGCACTGCCTTAACTCTTTTGGGCATACAGATCACTAGAGCTTCACAAGTGAACACTGGAATCCTCTTCCATGATGAGATCACTGAGTTGGTGGATGTTAGAGATCTTGCGCTCCTCCAGGGGATCATGCTCTGCTTCAGTATGTCACAGTACATGTTGGCAGTCATTGTTTTCAATGAACTGTAGCTCCCCACATCCGACAGCACTCATGCAGCCCGAAAGCATGGCACCTCTACCACCATGCTTGACTGTAGGCAAGACACACTTGTCTTTGAACTCCTGGTTGCCGCCACACGTGCTTGACACCATCTGAACCAAATAAGTTTCTCTTGGTCTCATTATATCATAGGACATGGTTCCAGTAATCCATGTCCATAGTCTGCTTGTTTTCGCAAAGTGTTTGCGGGCTTTCTTGAGCATCATCTTTAGAAGAAGCTTCCTTCTGGGCTGACAGCCATGCAGACCACTTTGATGCAGTGTGCGGCGTATGATCTGAGCACTGACAGGCTGACTCCCCCACGCCTTTAACCTCTGTAGCAATGTTGGCAGCACTCATGCATCTATTTTGAAAAGACAACCTCTGGATATGACGTTGAGCACGTACACTTAACTTCTGTGGTCGACCATGGCGGGGCCAGCTCTGAGTGCAACCTGTCATGTTAAACCACTGTATGGTCTTGGCCACTGCGCTTCAGGTCATTGTCAGGTGTTGGCAATCTTCTTATAGCCTAGGCCATCTTTATGTAGAGCAACATTTCTGTTTTTCAGATTCTCAGAGAGTTTTTTGCCATGAGGCGCCATATTGAACTTCCAGTGACCAATTAAAGAGAGTGTGAAAGCGATAACACCAAATGTAACACACTTGCTCCACATTCACACCTGAGACCTTGTAGCACTAATAAGTCACATGACATCGGGGAGGAAAATGAAAAATTGGGCACCATTTGGCCATTTTCACTTAGGGGTGTACTCACTTTAGGTGCCAGCGATTTAGACGTTAATAACTGTGTATTGAGTTATTTAGAGGGCACGCAAAATTTACACTGTTATACAAGCTGTACACTGACTACTTAGAAATGTTAATAGTTTATTTTTATCAACTAACAAAATCTAAAGTAAATGAAGAAAAGAGAAATGTGCATCAAATCAATATTTGTTGTGACCTGACCATCTTTTGCTTTCAAAACAGCATAAATTGAAACACAGTCATTAAAAAAACAGCGGTGTAGGAGACTTAAATCTGGGTGAGGAGTAACCGCCAAACTCTGCTACAAAGGTGAGGTTGCAAAACACAGAAGAAACACAATCAAAAATATCCCAAAAACATATTTAATATGCAAGAGATTATTTTATTAAATATATCAGGAAAAGTTGGAGGTCGGGAGGGGTCAAAAGCCCTTGACAAAGACTACTTGCGAAACGCGCGTCGGGGTGGGCGCACGCTGTGGGACTCCCTGCCATCGCTTGAACAGGTATTAATATATTCAATATGAGTTGATTTGCTCTAGCTTTGATTTTTTGATGATGTGATGTGCCTGTTTACACTCAATGTGAGGCTAATAGGGATTGTGCAATGTATAGTGTGATTTAAATTACATTGTAATGATTTATTGATTGTATTTATCTGTCCCCTTCCCGTTTTGGGAGTGCTCTCGACCACTGTTTATGTGCAATTTTGGTGCTTTTGACCCCTCCCGACCTCCAACTTTTCCTGATATATTTAATAAAATAATCTCTTTTGCATATTAAATATAATGTTTCTGGGATTTTTTTTATCGTGTTTCTTCTGTGTTTTGCTATGTTATAAACGATTGTCCCTTACTTCCATGATCTTTATATTATCACACTGTATTGTTGGTGATTTGTTCTTACATTTTGGTAAGAATTTTGTGTGTTTCCATGAAGATTTTATGGTGTACAAAGGTGAGGTTGTGAAGGACAGTTTCATGTCACAGGTCCATACACCATGGCAAGATTGAGCAGAGGAACAAGACACAAGGTAGTTATGTTAAATCAGCAAGGTCTCTCCGGATGTCATGTGTGCATCGCCACGAAGATCGTCGCGGTTGCACATTCTGACTTCTCACAGCTGAGTTGCTGTTTCTTTGTGTTTGGCAGTTAGGGAGTTAATTCTGTCTGTGCTCAGTTCTGGGACTGGGTGCAGTTTTCTCCCGGCTGCAATTAATTATTTGTTGATTGGTTTCCTTTAAATCTCTGGTTGTCTGTGTTGGGAGTTGCCAGTGAAATTCTTCATGCAGACCACAGATAGGATTGAATCTGTATAGACTTAAGTTAAAGAGCTCCTTAGTTGTTTTAAGCTCACCTTGCTTAGAGTTTAATATCCCAGATCATTTATGTTCCTTCTGTGTTTGAGTGTGTATGCAAGTCTGTGTTTTCTCCAGTCTGTCTTATATGTCTAATCTGTGTATTTAGCAGAGATCAGCCCATATCCCTTTGGTGGTAATCAGAATCCTTCTTAGGACTGATTACAGGGTTCAGGGACTGATAGGAGACAGGGTTAGGCTGGAGATTTGGACCTCTGAACCATTATCAGTACCTCCAAGGTGAGGGATTAGTTAGGACCCCAGTTTAGGGTCAGGTTAGACCCCCGGTCCTCCTCTTTCCTGTGACAGTGTATCAAGTACTCAAGATTAACCCTGAGTTCAACGGATATCGTGTCAGGTAAATCTATTCTATATTTACATGCTGATGTTGCTAATCTATATGTTGTATAGAGTGTTGTTCTTTTAAGAATAGTTTACTGACATCGTACACATATCATAAGACCGCGTGACATTTTCACTGGCCCATAAAATTATTCCCAGTTGCCATGGATCCAGTAGCCCAGCTGGCTCTGCAGTTGCAGGGATTATCCATGGAGCTGACGGACATTAAGTCCAAAGTTTTGTCTCCCTCGGAGCAAACCAGATTTGAACCTAAAGTAGCTCTCCCGGACAGGTTCACTGGTGGGCGAGACAAATTTTTTACCTTCAGGGAAGCATGTAAATTGTATTTTCGGCTTCGGCCTCGATCATCAGGGAGTGAAGAGCAGAGAGTGGGAATTGTTATCTCGCTCCTACAAGGGGACCCTCAATCCTGGGCCTTCTCCCTTCCTCCGGGATCCCCGGCTCTACAGTCAGTAGATCGATTTTTTACTGCCCTGGGTTTGGTATATGATGACCCAGATCGGGTCTCTCTTGCTGAGACAAAATTACGTAAGTTACAGCAGGGAGATCGTCCGGCAGAGGAATTTGCTTCTGAGTTCCGTAGATGGGCCACAGATACTCAGTGGAATGACCCAGCTCTTAGGAGCCAGTTTTGTCATGGGCTTTCTGACAAATTAAAGGACGTTTTGGCTCAGTATGATTCTCCTCCATCACTGGAGGCTGCTATGGCCCTAGCTATCCGTACTGATAGACGGCTCCGGGAGAGGTGCGAGGTAACTCCGCTCCCTGTTGTTACTCCACCTACTACTAAAGTCCCTTATGTTGAGGTTCCCCTTGTCTGTTCGGAGGAGCCTATGCAGTTGGGAGGGACATCATTTCGTAGGAGGGGATTGGCGGTACGCCGCAGGACTAGAAGGTGTTTCTTCTGCGGGAAAGAGGGACATTTTGTTGGGGGATGTCCATCCCGTGCCTTGTTGAGCAAAAAGTCGCCGGAAAAACTGTTAATCCCAGGTTGTGTGGTGGACGACAACCTGGGAGTATGTATTTCGTCCGCTAGTTCTTCTCAGTTCCTTGTACCAGTGGAGGTGGTGGTTGGTACGAGAGTGGAGAGATTGTCTGTTCTTCTTGATAGTGGGTCCGGGGCTAATCTGGTTGACGCTCAGTTTGCTCAGGCTCAAGGTATGCATCTGAGTGTATTGGTCAAACCGATCCCTATATTCTCCATTGACGCCAGGCCTCTCGGCCAAGGTAGCTTTGTTCATGAGGTTCATAACATTGACCTTCGGGTAGGGGCAATACATAGGGAACTATTATCTTGTTATGTGTTGGAGGGTCTACCTTACTCCTATTGTGTTGGGACTTCCTTGGTTGGTTTAAACATAACCCTGTGATTAATTGGCAGTCCAGAGATATAAGCCAATGGGGGGAGTTTTGCAAAAGTAACTGCATGAACACAGTCATCAGTGCGGTCGTGCCTAGTACTTTGCCTCCTTTTTTGGAGGACTTTGGGGATGTGTTCTCTGAGGAGGGGTGTTCAGGAGTTGCCTCCTCATCGCGTGTATGATGCTCTATTAATTTACTTCCTGATGCTAAGTTACCTAAAGCTAGGTTATATAACCTTTCTGGTCCTGAGAGGCAGGCTATGAAAGATTATATTTCGGAAAGTCTGGCCAAAGGGCATATTAGACCTTCATCTTCCCCAGTGGCCGCGGGGTTCTTCTTTGTGAAGAAAAAAGATGGAGGCCTACGCCCTTGCTTGGATTTCCGCGAACTTAATCGGATTACTGTTCGAGATCCGTATCCACTCCCTCTGATTCCTGATCTCTTCAATCAAATTGTTGGCGCCAAATGGTTCTCTAAATTGGATCTCAGGGGGGCGTATAATCTGATTAGGATAAAAGAGGGGGATGAGTGGGAAAACGGCGTTTAACACGCCGGAGGGACATTATGAGAACCTTGTCATGCCTTTTGGTCTGACTACTGCAACCAGCAGTATTCCAACATTTTGTTAATGACATTTTTCGTCATCTGGTGGGGCTGTTTGTGGTCGTATATTTGGATGACATTTTAATTTACTCACAGATCTTGTGTCTCACCAGGAGCATGTGAGACAGGTGTTGCAGATCTTGCGAGACAATAAACTATACGCCAAATGGAAAAGTGTGTATTGCCGTACAGGAACTTCAGTTTTTGGGTTTCTTGGTGTCAGCCTCCGGTTTCCGTATGGACCCTGAAAAGGTGAGAGCAGTGCTTGAATGGGATCAGCCAGAGGATCTTAAGGCTCTGCAGCGTTTTTCTGGGGTTTGCTAACTACTACCGGAAATTTATTTGTAATTTCTCATCTGTTGTCAAACCTCTCACTGACATGACAAGAAAAGGGACGGATTTTTCTAAATGGTCGGACAAAGCTTGCCAGCTTTTTCCTCTTTGAAAAAATGTTTTGCTTCGGCACCCGTTCTCATCCAACCAGATGCATCACAGCCGTTCGTTGTGGAGGTGGACGCGTCTGACGTAGGGGTGGGTGCAATATTGTCCCAGGGTCCGTCCCCTGGTAAATGGCATCCGTGCGCTTTCTTTTCTAAAAAATTGTCGTCCACCGAAAGGAATTATGATATCGGCAATAGGGAACTTTTGGCCATTAAGTTGGCTTTTGAAGAATGGCGTCACTTTTTGGAGGGGGCAGTCCACCCGGTCACCGTTCATTACTGATCACAAGAACCTGCCTGTATTTGGAATCTGCTAAGCGTCTGAATTCCAGACAAGCTCGATGGTCGTTTTTTTTTTCCGGGTTTTAAAATTTTTGTTGTACTTATCCCCCTGGATCTAAAAAAATTTTTAAGGCGGATGCCTTTTTCTCCCCTTTTTCCCAGGGGCCGGGAAAAAATGGATGCCCAAATTCCTACCCTTTCAGGAGGGGGGGGTTTAGTGTGGGCCCGTATTTTTTGAGCTTGGGGGGGAGGTTTTTTGGGGGCTCGGGGGGGACCCCCCTTGCGGGAAACCTCCAGGGGGGATTTGTTTGCCCCAAAATCGTTGGGGAAAAAAAGGTTATTGAGGCACTCTTTATTCGGGCTTTGGGCGGGACTTTTCCAAAGGGGTAAGGCTTTTTTTAGTCCCCTTTCTCGCCGGTTTTGGCCCCCTAACGTTAAAAAAGTTTTTTTTTAACTTTTGTCGCTTTCCTGGGGGGGTTTTTGTGCTTGTTTCCAAAGGGCCCCCTTTTTTCCCCGTCCTTTCGGGGGCCCCTTTTTACCCTTTAAAAACTTCCGGAGGGGGTCCATGGATTTCATTTGTCAAAGGCCATCATCAGGCCCTTTCCCTAAAGTCTTTCGGGGGAAGACTGTCAAAAGGGTTTGGTTGTTGACGGTTCATTAAAAAGGGCCACATTTCATTGCCCCTTCCCCTTGGCCCTCCCTAATGCTAAAAAACTTTTTGGCGCAGGTTTTTCTTTGGGGGGAGATTGTGGACTTCATGGGTTGCCTTTGATGTGGTTTTCTTTTTGGGGGTTTCTCGTTTGTTTTTCCAAGTTTTGGAGGGAAATTTTTTTTTAGTCGGGGGATCCCAATTGTTTTTTCCCCTGGGCCCTTTTCATCCGCAGCCCCAATGGTAAAGACAAAAGCAAAACTGGAAAAAGCCTAGAAAATTATTTGGGGGGTTTTTTTTTCCAGAGAACCAGGGGGGATGGTCTTCTTTCTTGCCTCTGGCAGGGGTTCCCCTTCTTAACAACAGGCGGAGCAAAGCCCATGGAAAGGGCCCCCGTTTTTTGGGGCATAGGGTTTTTTTCCTTTCCCCAAGTTTTGTACTTAAAGGGGGGGGGCCCCGGGGGTTTCCCTGAGGGGGAGCTTTTTTCCCCGTCGTAAATTGTTTTCCTGTGTGAGGGGGTTGTATTGATAAATTCTGAGTGCGGGGGGGGAAACCCGTTTTTAAACTTTATGGTGATGGGGAGATTTTTCTGGCCCAAAGTTTTAATTTTGGGGGGATTTTGGTTTAGGGGTTGTTCCCGGGGAAATATAAAATTTTAAAGTTCCCCCCTGGAACCCGGGGGCCCCAGATTCACCCGGGGCCTTTACAGGATATTTTCCCTTAATTAATCCTGTGGCATTTCTTTTCGGGGCCCCTCCCCCCTTCGTTTAAAATTAAAAATTGTGTTTCCCCCAAAGTATTATTAGAGGTACGTGGCCCAGTCAAAACCAAATTCCACCTCTACCCCCTCCCCCAGTTTTGGTCAAGGGGAAAATTTGGGATTTTTCAAGTTTTAAAAAGGATCTTTTGGACCACGTCTAAAATCCCCCGGGCCCCTTCAGTATTTGGGTGCTTTTGGAAGGGGTATGGTCCAGGGGGAAGGATTTGGGTTCCTGCGTCTGACTTTTAACGCAGACGTTTGGTGGGGCCCTTTCCCACAGAACTCCCCCGGGAAAAAACCCTGGCCCTGAGGGTCCGGAGGCCCCGTAGAAGGGGGGGGGTTTACTGTCGGTTGTGCTTCGCCAAAAAAGTCCCCGGTTGCACATTTGGGCTTCTCACAGCTGTGTTGCTGTTTCTTTGGTTTGGGGAGTTAGGGGTTAATTCTGTCTGTGCTCAGTTCTGGGATGGGTTTCAGTTTTCTCCCGGCTTTCAATTGGGTTTTTTGTTTATTTTGGTTTTCCCTTTAAATCTCTGGGGTTTTCTGTGTTGGGAGGGTTTTTAGTGGGAAATTTTTCCTGCAGCCAAAAGTTTTGGGTTGGGAAAAATGTATAGACTTAAGTTAAAAAGTTTCCCTTAAATTGTTTTTAAAACTCACCTTGCTTTAGAGTTTTAAAATCCCCGATCATTTATGTTCCTTCTGTGTTTGAGTGTTTTATTTCAATCTGTTTTTTTTTCTCCAGTCTGTTTTTTGTTTAATCTGTGTAAATTTTGCAAAGGGTCAGCCCAAATTCCCCTTTTGGTTTGGGAATCAGAATCCTTTTTTTGGGCTGATTACAGGGTTTAGGGGACTGATTTTGGAGACAGGGTTAGGGGTGGAGAAATTGGACCTCTGAAAACCTTTTCCGTACCTCCAAAGGTGAGGGATTAGTTAGGACCCCCGTTTAGGGTCAGGTTTAGGGCCCCGGTCCCCCTCTTTTTCCCGTGGGCTGTGTATTTAAGTACTCAAGGGTTAAACCCTGAGGGAAAAGGATATTTGTGTCAGGTAAAAACTATTCTATATTTACATTTTGTTTTTTGGTAAACTATATGGGTTTTATGAGGGTTCTTTTAAGGGAAAAATTTAATGAAAATCGTACCCCATTTCATAAGACCCCCGGGGGGACACCGGAGCAAAAAATTTTTTAAAAACAGAAATTTTTGGGGTTTTGGTGAGTGTTTTTCTAGCTTCTTTTTAAGAAGGGACCAAAAATGGGAAAAAGGCAGGGCCTTTAATTTCAAAGGTTTGACCAATGAAAATTGGTGTTTACTTCCCTTCCAAAAACAGAAGATGTCCCGGGGGTGCCATTCCCGCTTTAGGAAAATTTGGGAGCCAAAAAAAAGTGGGGGAAAAGCTCGATCTTTAAGGAACATTTTTTTTCAGCTAAAAAAACATATTTTTTGACCCCTGGGAAAAAAAGGCCCCGTAAAACAATTGCATGAAAAAAATAGGAAAATGGGGGGCAGAAAAATGGCGCAGGTGCTCTGGGCTTTTATTTAGTCCCAAATGTAAAAAAATTTTTTCTGTAACCCGAAAGAAAAATTTTTTTCTGGAGAAACTTTCAATTTAAAGAGGGGGGTGGAGGGAACCCGTGAAGCATTTGGGGGAGGCTCCCACAAGTTTGGGGCTTTTTCTTTCAGCCCAAACGGAGTTTTTAGGGGGGGTTTTAGCCTGGAATAATGGGGGGTTTTCCCCAAAACGAGGAAAAAACCGGAAGTGCTTAGGCCCCTCATGCAGTACCTCCCGGGTTTTGGGGTTTAAAAACCCCAAAAAATTTTTCCTTTCAGGGTGGAAAATTGGGGCCCCAAAACATACCGACAAAAACCCTTAAAAGCTTTTTCCCCGATAAGAAAAAAAAAAATTTCCTGGAAGTGAAGATAGGGCCCCAAAACGGGGCCCTGATTTTCAATTTATGGGAGTTTGTCGGGGGGGAACTCTTTTAAGAGACAAAAAGGATTTGCACAAGGGACACCCAAAGAAAAATTTCTGGGGTTTAGTTTCCCCAAGTTTTTTTTTGGGAACAATTTTTCCCTTTCCCAATTTTCCTTAAAAAACCCGTGTTTTAAAGGGGTATCGGGGGGGAAATTTTGATGCTGGTTTGAGGAAAAAGGTTGGTCATGCCAAAAAATTTGTTTTGTTTTTAGATATTTCATTTTTTCCCTTTCCCAACTTTGCATTTTTTTTTAAGGGAAATAAACTATTAGTCTTCTATTTTTTAAAGAAATTTTTACTCTTTAGCTTTTTTTTTCCAAACACCTCCCAAAAAATTTTTGCAGATGCTGGGCATTTTTTTTTCCCATTTTATCCCACCATATCCCAAATATATGCTTTTGGGGTTTGGGCGGGGAAAAATTTAAATAGCGGTTTACCTTTTGATTTTTTGCCTAATCGTAGTTTTTTTTTTTTTCATGCCAAATTTTTAAAGGGATTATAAAAATTCCCTAATAGGGGGTTAATTTTTTGGGATCAATTTGTAAAAAGGATTTCACTTTTTAAAAAAAAAGGGTTTTGTATGAAGCAAAAAAGGGGTTTTTACTTTGTTTTTTCCTTCTTTCCCAATTAAATAGATTTGTGTTTGTGTTAGGGAATCTCAGCCACAGCCGGGAACAAATGTGCAGTTTCCCTGGGGAAAAAAAATTTATTTTTTCAATCCCCCTTTATGGTTGTAAAAAGGACTTTTTTAGGGAAAGAGGGGAAAAATTTTTTTACTTTAGGGGCCCATCTTTAGAATTTGGATATTGAATCCTTCGGGATTTTGGGGGCTTTTTTCTGGGGCCCATTTTTCACGGGGCTAATGGGAAAAATTTGGGCCTTGATTCAAAAGGTGACCTAAGGGCAGATCGCCGTGGGGCGGCACGCTCATTGGGAAGCTTTTCCCTTTTTTTTAACCCCCCCCCAAATATTTTTCTAAAATAGGGGGGAGGAGTAAACTTTTCCCAAAAATACCTTAAACCCAAAACCCCGGCCCCCTTGGGGAAAATTTTAACCCCAATGGTTTAAAATCTTTTTGTGTTCCCCCAACAATAAACCACCTTTGCATTAAACGGGGAGTCGGGCCCAATAAGGCACAAGGGGCAGCCCACTATGGGATGCGGGTTGTAAAAACCTCCCAAAGCGCGTCCCACTGCACACTGTGGGATTTTCCCTAGTGCGGCACTTGAAGAGGCGGGGGACTTTAAAAAAGTATGGGTTTTGCATAGGGGCATTTTGTCCCAACTAGACGGGCGCCCCGACACGTTTAGTTAGAAGGGGGGAACCGGAAAAGCAAACTTGCATTTTCACTGCCCGGGCCAAAAAAATGCAGAACGCGTGATGTAAGGATTCAAAAGTCTGAAAGTGACGGGCGGATTTTTTTCTCTCCCGCCCGGGCCCAAAAAATTTTTTGGGGAATGCCCAAAAAAATTTTAAATTTTTTTAAAAAAAGTCTATGTTTCATTTTTAATGGCAATTTGATAAAACCCCGGGAATGTTTAAAAGGGTTGATAAAGCTTAACGAAATTTTATTTTGCAAAGTAAATTTTTGGGGGTTAGAAAAAAACCTTTTTCCCCCAAAAAAACACTTTTTAAACATCTTTGGGCGGGCCCCTCCCTTTAAAGGGGGGACCAGCAAAACCTTTTTTCCCCGTGTTTTGCCCCCTTAAAAAAAAGGTGGGGGGTTTTTTGTTTGGGGGACATGGCTGGGGGAACCCAAATCGGTCAGGGTTTAAAGTAAAAAATGGGGGGAACCACTGGACACTTTAAAAGGAGGCGGTGTTGGGGGCTTTCATTGTTTCTTTTTCTTTTAAACCCCATGGTTATCTCTTAAAAAAAACAGTGCATTTTTTTTCATTGAAAATGCAAAAAAAGGGCCCCAAAACGGGGGAAGGTATCACAGCTAAAAAAGATTGCACCTAGTAAAAAATCTATCCCCATCATCAAGAACTTCAAGGAGAGGGGTTTTCCTTTTTTGCCAAAAAGGCCCCCAAGGGCCCCCCCAAAAAAACCCCTTTCAAGCGCCAGGGACCGTCTCTTAAAAGTGTTTCGCGGGCGGGATGGGACCAGCAGGGGCGAGCTTGTCGGGAAAAGGGCCCAGAAAGGCCCAGGTGTGAGTGGGACTGAGCACTGTGAGGCAGGGCTCTTTTGGGGCAAAGCCTTTGGCTCAAGGGGAAAGGGAGCAAAGAAGCCATTTTTTCCCGAAAAAAAAAATTTATGGGGTGGGGGCTGTTATTTGCCCAAAGGTAAAAGGGGGGGGAAAGCTGAGGACGGGGGGAAAGTTTTTTTCTCTGATGAATCCCTTTTCGGAAATTTTTTGGGGCAATTTAGGAAAACGGGCCCCTTTTGGAGGAAAACAAGGGTGAGCGCTTTTCCAAAGTCCCCTTTTTCTATGCCAACCCGTTAAGATCCGGAAAAACCCCCCATGTGTGGGGTTGTTCTCAGCCAAGGGAAACGGGTCCCCCAAGTTTGCCCTTAAAAAAGCAGCCATGAAAAAAGAAAAGGTAAAAGAATGTACTCCCAAAAAGAACTTTTCCCCCAAACCCCCCAAGGGGCGTTTGGTGATCAACAATGGTTTTTCCCGCCCTGTTTTGGGCACCTTTTCCATAAAAAACCAAAAAAGTGATAACTAAATGGGTAGGGAAACCAAAAAAAATAGAGAAATTTTGGGGTTTCCATGGCCTGGAAACTCCCAGATTTAACCCCATTGGGAAATTTTGTGGTCAATAAATTCAAGGGGACAGGGGGGCCCAAAAAAAAAACCAAAAATTTTTCTGACAAAATGAAAGATTGTTTGTGCAAAAAGGCCCCCCGGGGCTACCCCCCCCCCCCCGCCCCAGGTTTTTGGTTTCCCGGAAGTTGATTAAAAGGAGAGGGCCAGGGAAAAATTGCAGGGGTCCTAAAGAAGAAGGGGGGCAACATGAAAATTTTGGGACTTGTTTGCATTAACTCTTTTCAAAAAAACTGTCAAATAAGCTTTTGTTACTTTTTGTTTCCCAATTTTATTATATTTCGGGTCTGGGGATAAAACATCTGTCAAAAAAACAAAAAAAACCAGGGGAAAAGCAGACCCTGTAAAAATTTTAAAAATTATTTGTGCCCTTTTCCCCAAAATTTTTTTGGCCCAAATGCTTTTAAGGGGGCAAAACAAACCCCTTTAAGAAAAATGAGTATAGAAGTTCACCCTCAGTGGGTTCATTCTCGCCTTTCTCCCCACACCTCACGGGGGTTTTTTGGGGCGGCGGGTTCACATTTCCCCCACTGGGGCAGCGGTATAGGGGCCCAGCAGTAACTTTACTTTTTGGGATTTTTCCCGAAAGGGTCAAAATTCCCCTTTTTTTCCCGTTTTAAACCCGGGATTTGGGAAGTTTTACATTAGGGGGGGGTTCCCTCACAAGCTTTTGGGAAAATATTCACATTTATTTGGTGGGTTTGATCCCCTCCCCCTTTTTTTCAAAGCTGTTTCCCCTTTAAAAAAGAGGGAAAAAATTTAACGCCGATTTTTTAGCTTAAAAGGGGGTCTCAAAAAAGTAAAAAAATTTTAATATCTTTAAAAAACTGTAAAAAAAATTGAAAATTTGGGCCCCCCAAATTTTAAAATTTTTTAAAAAAACCTTAAAAATGTTAAAGGGTGGGAGTACGAGGGGGGGGGACAAAAAACCAACCTTTTTAAAACCATGTTCACACTTTCCCCCGTATTAGGCCCGGGAAATTTTCTCATTTATTTTTTTTTTTTTTTTTTCAAATATTTTTAAATTGTTTTTTAAATTGTGGGGAAAAAGTAAAGGGGGGGGGGGGAGGGAAATTTGGGAAAAAGGGGGAAAAAGATAAAAAAAATTAAATTTAGAAAAAAAATCATAATTTTTTTTTCAAGCAGTCGTGAAAATTTGGAATCCATATCAGTTACAGAAAGTGTGTATTTTTAAAAGGCCTATTTTTAAAAACTATACTAAAACAATAAAAAGCAAAAGGGGGGAAAAAAAAGGAGAATAGGAAGGGAAAAAAAAAAAGGGGGCCCGGGTTTTTACGAGGGTTAGGGGGAGTTCACCCATTTTTAAATTTTGGTATATAAAAAAATTCCAAATTTTCCCTTTTTTTTGTTGTATTTTGTTAAAAAAACTATTGATTGGGGGAAAAACCTTTTAGTTCCAGTGGAGTTATTAGATGTAGTCTGTCCATAACGTCGGAAAATTTTAGGTCCCATCGGGTTTTTTTCCCAAATAGGGGAGCTATTAGATTTTTAAAAAAAATTTATGTGTGGATTAAAACGAATCTCAATGTGGGTGTCCCTTTGCCCCCAAATCTAGGGAAAAGGAAAGGGGGCATTTTGGGGGGTTTGAGTGTTATTTTCCTTTTTTGGGGGAGAATTTTTAAAATTTTATGAGGGGGAACCTGTTTCCCCACAGAGGTCGATCTTTGGGAAATTTACCGGGAGTTAGGGGGTTTAAAATTTGGGCCCGGGGGATACCCAAAACCCCCCTCCAGAAAAAAAGGGGGAAAAATTTCTTTGTTGATGTGGGGGAAAACCCTTGGGGGGTTTTGTAGTACCCCCTTAGCGGGGGACGGGGTTTGTAGAAAGATTGTGGAAAAGCTTTAGGGGATTTTGGGGATTTAAAAGTGTTCTTTTTTTGACCCCTCCCCATTATCTATCCCTCAAGGGGCGCCTAGATCTCTTTTCCCATCGGCCATGTAGGCATTTTTTGGATTTGGGGCTGCCCTTTTATTGATATAGGTAAGGTTTTTTTTGTACCCCAAAAAAAATTTTATGTTTCCTGTTTTAAATTTGGGAAAGTAACGTATTATTTCAGCTTTGGGAGTTTTTCTTGTGGGTAATTTTTGGATGTGGTCCTTTAAAATATGAAAAAATTTGAAGTTGAGGGGGGAAATTTTAAAAATTTATTTTTTAAATTCCCGGGGAAAACCTTATAAAGGGTTTGTTTTTTATTATTATTTTTTGATTTTTTTTAATCCCTGCCAGGCCCAACTTCGGGAAATTGGGGAAATTTTTCCCTGGAACCCAATTGGGGGGAAAAAGGGAAAAAATTTTTTTCAAAAAACGTGATTTTGTATTTTCCCCTGAGGGGTTTTGGGGTTTGGTTTTCCCCCACGCGGGGGAATTTAAAAAGGAAATTGAAAGTGGGGGGGTCGTTTATGTACCTTAGTTTCAAAAAAAATTTGTTTTTGAAAAAAAAAAATTTTTTAATGGGCAGCTTTTGCTTTGTGCCTTTTCTAGGTTTTTTGGGCCGGGGCGAGATGTTCTCGTTAACCCCAAAAAAAATAATTTTTTTTTTTAATTTTTTTTTAAATTTGGGGAAATTTCCCCTGTAATGTTTGGGACTCCAAATCCCCCGTTAGCTTTTCTTCTTTTTCAGGGAAAATTTTTTTTGGGTACTTGGGCCCTTTTTTTCCCCTTCAGATGAAAAAGGGTTAGTTGCTTGTAAATTTAAACTAGGAAAAGGGGGGTCGGGGAAATTAGAGGTAGGGATCTAAAGGAAAAAAAAGATTTTTGGGAGGATGGGATGACCTTAATCGCCCAGGATTTTCCCCCCATCCCCGGGCAGGGCCCCGGCTCTTCCCCTCCTGGGGGGATCAAATTGGGGTACTGTTTTTTGGGAAATTTTTTTGGGAGTTGGCCCTTTTTGTTAATTAATTTTTTTTTTAAAGGGGTATTCCCCCATATGTAATTTGTCTTTCCCCCTTTCCCCTCCAAAAAAAACTGTTATTCTTTGCAAAGTATTGGGTAAAACTGTTTTGCTTAAATTGGAAGTATAGTCCTTGGATTTTTGGGCCGTTTTTTTTTTAAAATTACGAAAACTTTGTGAAAAGGTCTAATTCTTTTGTTAAAAAAAGGGGCTAAGAATTTTTGGGGTTTGTTTTTAAAATTAAAAAATAAAATCGTCTGCAAAAAAGGGTTTAAAATTTTTAGTTTACGTTTTGGCCCCGGTTTTTTGGAACCCCCGGGGATGGAGCCTCCCCTTTTGGAAAACCTTTTCCCCCAGGGGTTTTATGGCCAAAAAGGGGAAAGCAGTGGTGGGGGAGGGGGCATCCCCGTCTCGTACCAAATTTCTAATGGGGGAAAGGTTTTTGGGTAGGTGATTATTTACATTATATCCTTTCAGGGGTGAGGGGTTTAAAGGGGGGAAAATGGGGTTCATTTTGTTTGTTATTTAAAACCCAAAATTTTAAATGGGGCCCTTTGAGGTAGGCCCCCCCCGACTCTATCAAACGCTTTTTTTAGCGTTGTGTTAGGGCCACGAGGGAATAAAAATGAGGTTGTTAATTGACCCCCAGTGTTGATTAGTCTTCTTGTTCCCTCCGAAACCCGACGGGCCCTTCAATTAAGGGATCTGATCGTTATTAAATTGAGTTTGGGAAGATTTGTTTTTCCCTTTCTTTGGGGCCTAAAATTTTTTCGCTTTTAGATTTTAATATCCCCATTAATGAGTGATTATGGGCCTTAGTTCTAAAACTTTTCTCCTTCGGTTTTAGATTTTGGTTTTTCATAATGACGGGGTTCTTCTAACATCCCCTTTGGGAAAGGATCCGCTTTGGGGAAGGGCCACGGTTTTGATTTGTTCCAAAATGGGGGGGAATTAAAAGTTCTGCATAATTCTTATAATTTTTCGTTCAAAAAATTCCAAACCCCGGACCAGGTGATTTTAAATTTTTTTGGTTTTTTGGGTTTGTATAAAAATTTTTCTTTTAAATTTAAAAGGGGGCTGAAAGGGAGTTCAATTAAAAAGGGGTTCAAATTTGGGTAGATTTAGATCTTTTAAAAAAGGTTTAAAATTTTACGGGGATTTGGGGGAGTTTTTTTGGGGGTTAAATTTAAAGGGTTAATAGAGTTTAAAAAGAAAATAGTCGGCGTGTGTCAGCGATACCCTTTTGGATTTTGGGTTTGAGGGTCCCCTAAATGGTTTTTCTTATTTTTTTTGGCCCCCCTTTTTTGTTTCCTTTTCTTTTTAAAACCCCCCCAACATGAATTTTTTTGGGTTTTTTAAAAGCAAAGGAGAAAGGGCCTTTAAAATTTTGAATTTTTAAATTGCTAAATTCCCCATATTCACCCAAGGGTAGGGGCCTTTTTTTTGAGTTTTTGTCTGGCTCAAGAAAATTTTCAAAAAATTGGGTTTATTTGGGGGAAAGGTGAAAGGAGGATTAGCCAAGAGGTCCTCTTTGGATTTGTTTTGTAGCTGGATGTTTTTTTTTTTCTCTTTTTTTCCGGTTTTGGGTATTTTGGGGGAAATTTGTATTAGTTTTCCCCCTAATGATTTCCCTTTGGTGGGCGCCAAAATTGTAAAGGGGGGTCTATTTCTTCTGTTTTATTTTCAGTAAAGTTTTGTTTAATGGCCTCTTCTATTTCCGTTTTTTTTATTCTGGTTTTTTTTATGAGAATAGGTTGCATTTCCACAAAATACATCCCTTTTGGGGGGGGTTCCCAGTGCGATTTCTATCGGACCGGTGAGTGGTCGAGATGGAAACCCATCAAAAAATTGAAACAGATTTAACCCTTTGGGGGGGAGGGAAAAAAAAGTCAGTCAAAAAAAAAAATCAAATTTGCGAAAAAAAGTTTTGTGTACACACGAATAATGGGTGTATTCCCTGGAAAGGAAATTTGACATCGGAAAAAGGCATAAAGCTTTATTTTTTTGGGGCCCGTCATTTTGTGATTGGCTAAATGGGGGTGGATGTGTTGAACCATACGTCCCTCTGGGCAATGTGGGAAAACCCCCCCCCAAAAAACAATCTCCTTTTCCCGGGGTTTGAATTGTTTTCAGTAGCTTTTCCCAGGAAGATCAAATGTCTCTGGTTAGGGGGGATATAGATTTGCCCAAAAGACCCAAAATTTTTAAATTTAAAGGGGGCAGGGTTGAAAATGGAAAACTGCCCTTTGGGGGGGCATCAATTCCTCTATCCCAAATTTAAACGAGACTTTGTCTCTAATTTGCGGGGAATAAACCCCCGGTTTTTTCCCCTTTAATTTAGAGAATAAAAACATGGGGGGGAAAATTTTTGTGAGGGGGAATCCCGGGGGGTTTTCCAATAGCGAATTTGATTCTTGGAGGGATTTTAATGTCGGCATGGCTTTGTCTTAAACCCCTTTTCCAAAAGGTATATCTTTCCCAAGGGGTATTAAGACCCCTGAGTTATAAGGGGGGGGCAAGATTTTTAGGTTCATTGGTTTTTAAAAGAGTTTCAAAAATTGGGGGTAGAAACCCGGAAAAAAGAAAAAGAATTGAATTACAAATACAGGTATATATAAATTTAAAAAGAAAATTCAAATAACAGTAACGAATTCCAAATTTCAAGTTCAGAAAACAAGAATTCAAAAAAAAATTTGCAATATAATTTTAGGTTAAGGGGGTTCTCCTGGGGATCAACACCCTCGGGAGATTTTTCCGGGTTTTGGGGGAAAATTTGTGGATTTGGCCCCCAAAAATTTTCCCCTTTTTAACGTTACTAGAGGGCTGTAACAGGAAAAAAGGGTATACATAAACTGCAAGAAATTGGGGTTTTGAAATTTTAAAACAGGGAAAACGACGTTAAATTTTAAATTTAAAAAGAAAAAAAAGAGAGACATGAAACCAGGGGGTCAAAGCCT
>JARQOD010000007.1:130076385-130243885 GCA_033576555.1 Oophaga sylvatica
GGAACAAAAGTGGTGCAGTTTCTGGGGAAAAAAATATATATTTTTTTCAATCTCTTTATGGTTGTGAAAGACATTTTATGCAAAGATGGCCAACATTTATTACATATGGCCATCTTTAGAATTGGATATTGAATCCTTCAGAGTTTGGGACATTTTCTGTGGCCACTCGCCACTGGCTAATAGACAATGGGCCTTAGCACTTCTAAAGGTGGCCATACAGGGTAGATCGCTGCCGGTGGCACGCTCATGCGGCAGCTATTTACTTTTTGACTCCCCCCCCCATATGTTCTCAATAGGGAGGGAGGAGTAAACTTTTGCCAAATACCTTAAAATCCAACAAGCCCGACCATTCAGGGAAAAGTTACACAATGGATGATCAGTTGTCGTCTACCAACAATCACCACCTTTGCATTAAACGTGTTGTCCGGCCTTAAGGTACAAGTCTGCAGTCACTATGCGACTGCAGACTTGTGAATCCTCACAGCGCGCGCACTGCACACTGTGAGCATTCTCTAGTGCTGGCAATTGAAGAGGCAGGGATGTTATGATTTGGTAGCTGAGGAGAGCAGGCAAAAAAGGCAATACACCAGAGAGGTTGGAATCTACTGGATTGCAGTACCCTGACTAACCACCACAACTAAAGGCAGCCGTGGAGCGTACCTACGTTGGTCCTAGACGCCTCGTCACAGCCTGAGAAGCTAACTACACCTAAAGATAGAAAGAGGAAAACTATCTGCCCCGGAGCAGATCCCCAAAGAACATAGGAAGCCCCCAAACATGTAATGGCGGTTAGACAAGAGGAAATACAGACACAGACAGAAAATAGTATGAGCAAACGTTGGGGCCCAATCTTCCTAGAAAGAAAAGGATAGGAAGGACACTTACTGCAATCCAAAAAAACCCTAAAAAAATACCAACTCACTAATTGCAAAAACACCTGAGATCACACGACCTCTACCACCTAAATTAGTTCTCTGGTGTAACAAAACTAAGCAGCAGCCACTGAAAAAACTGGAAAAGGCAAATGAACAAATAACAGTGGCTCAGATAAACTGAGAGGAGCACAAGCCCCTGGAGGGGACCTGGCTGACCTCCACAGAAGTGCAGGACAAAATGCAAAAAGCAAGTACAAAAATAAAAGCAGAAAAAATCTTATCTGTTAGCAGAAGATGCAGGCAAGACACAGCAGGCTTCCAAGTGAACCAGGAACCAAAGTTGAGACAAGAACAATTGATCAACGGCAACCCTGATGGGAGGGAACCTCCCTTATATAAGAACAGTCTGTAACACCTGATTGCCATTCTTCACAATCTTCATTGAATAGTTCAGTACTGTTTGTAACCACCAGAGGCAGCTTCTGCTCAGAATTCATTTCTAACACATTCACAACACAGGGACGTGAAAGTTTGTGATTTGCATTAGTTATGTGCCGACTAGACGTGCGAACGACACGTCTAGTTAGAATGTGACTGGAAGCATACTTGCAGTCACATGACCGGCACAACATGCAGAACGCGTGATGTAAGGATTCACAAGTCTGCAGTGACTGCAGATTTGTACTCTAAGGCCGGACAACCCCTTTAAGCAAATGAGATATAGAAGTTCAGCTCAGTGGGTTCATTCTCAGTCCATCTACACACCTCACTATCTCTGGCATGTTGGTGGCTGTCACATTTACACTATGCAGCGGTATACAGGCAGCAGTAACATACTGTTTGATTCTTCCGTAAGTCCAGATTCACACTTTGACCGTCTTCATCCGGACTTGATGTCTTTACATTAGGAGAAGGTTCCTCACAAGCTGTTGGAATATTCACACTTACTGAGATAGGTGATCGCCTCCCACCTGATTTCAAAGCTGTTTCTCCTATAAAGAAGAGGTATACATTACACCGCATTTATTAGCTTACAATGGGTCTCAAAAAGTTACAAATAATATCATACAAACTGTAAAAAAAAATTGCAAATTGCTCACATTTTTCAAATTTTTTCAAAAGTTAAAAAATGTAAAGTAGAGTACGCAGGAGGGGACAAACAACAATCTTTAGACCATGTTCACACATTCAGTATTAGGTCAGTATTTTACATCAGTATTTGTAAGCCAAACCAGGAGAGGAACAATCAGAGGAAAAGTATAATAGAAACACGTCACCACTTCTGTATTTATCACCCACTCCTGGTTTTGCCTCACAAATACTAAAGTAAAATACTGACTAAATACTGAACGTGTGAACGTGGCCTTAGACTGATATATCAGATTTGATTTTCAGACGTTAAGTCAGCGTAAAACTGTACCAAGTTTATTAAAAGCCATGCCAGTCTGGATAAATCTGCCCTGATATTTTATGTCTTTTTATATCCGGTTACTGTTTCTCCAGAGATACTTACTTTTGTGTAGGTGAAGATGATGAGTATGATGTTCTGAAGTCTATGATTTAAATAAAAAAAAAAACAACTATCTATTATATATTACCTAGGGCAATGCAATTCAGGGATTCTAAAAGGGATTCTCCACTACTAAATAAGTTAATCTTAAAGGGAATCTGTCAACAGGTTTTTGCTACCTCATCTGAGAGCAGCATAATGTAGGGACAGAGACCCTGATTCCAGCGATGTATGACTTAGTTTAATGTGTGCAGCCGTTCTCACACAATCACAGTTTGTAGATTTAGCAATACAGCAGAGCTGAGGAAGCTAACCCCGCCCACACCACAGTTAACCCGCCCAAACCAGGCTCTCTATGTACAAAAATCATAGACAATGAGGAGCTTATCACAGCAGGGGGTGTTGCCAGACCAGGAGACACCTGCTGCTGTGTCCCAGCAATGATAACCTCCTGGTGCTAAAACAATCACTGCAAACAAACAAAACCACGGAGCTCGATAAGAGAGGCATCGCTGAAATCTGTGTTTTAACCCCATCTTCTGCTGTCTTCAGATTACATAGCAAAAACCTGCTGATTGATTCCCTTTAATGGGCCCAGGGTGGTGTAAGGAAGGCAGACATCTCACCGCTTGGAATGGCGCTGCTTCTCCACCTTCTATATTGTGGCCACTACAGCCAAGTGATGGCCTTTCCGCCAGATGTTGGAGGTGAATATAGGATTTTTGTTTTCTTACACTGCCCTGGACCCACTAAAATGAAGTGCTATAGTCGTGGAGAACCCCTTTAAATGGTCATTTCATCAGACAATCCTTGTAAATAGCTCTAAGGCCGGGGTCACACTTGCGAGAGCAATGCGGGAAACTCGCACGAGTCTGTGGCATCAATACCCGGGACTACAGCCAGAACTCGGGACGAGAGTGTGTGGATGCATGTATTTCTATGCAGCTGAACACTCCGGTCTGAGTTCCGGCGGCAGTGTAGATGTCACATCAACAGCGCTGCAGCCAGTCAAGAGTTCAGTGGCTTTGAGCAGCTTGTGCCGTCAACTCAGCTATTGGCTGCAGCGCTGTCGATGTGACGTCAGCTCTATTGACAATAAGAGACAATGGAAGAAGCAGCAGAGACTTAGTCCTGGACCGAAGAAGAGTGAGTAAAGCACATTGTTTTGTTGTTGTTTTTTTACAACAAACTGCACCGGGGAACAGGGGGTTTCCGAAACCAGAAATCCCCTTAAAGTGACCATAGGGTGCTATGTGTCTGTGATTCCCACTGATCAGCTGTACTGTAATTTGTGCAAGTATCCAAAATTAAGTGGTCATTTTCAGTGCGGTACCACCAAAGAAGAAAAGCACCGTTCCATAAAGTGCACTGCTATCTAAGTTGAATCCTCCATAGCTAGAAACATTGCTAATAGATAAGGGTCCAAAATGGAAGATTGCCGTCCCCGTTACTTCACTAATACAGTATCTGCAATGACACATTTTCTTAACTAGCCCCGCCCCTGAGGAACTATTTGTTTCTTACAGTGGCCACAATTAAGTTTGCAGCAGATGATATGAGCCTTTTGAATTCTCCATGCGACACGGCTTGTCTGGAGCTTCGGCCGATGCCTGAAGAATGGACCGTCCAGTCACTAAAAAAATGAGCACAGACTTTGTGATCTTCAAATACATCCAGCTACACCAGACACTGTCAGCAGATAACAGTAATAATGTATACAAATTCAATAACATTCAGCAGACGACTATTGATGGCCCAGAGCTATCATAAATGTGGTGACTGAGCCCACAGCTATGGATCCAGTCTATCCCGTAGCCTGACCCGCTGGATGGACCCTATACAACTACTATAATGAACCAGGCCATGTGCCATCTTATAATATTCTGTCACTGTAAAAAGATGATCATCATCTATGTATGAACGGCTAATCTCTCATGTAACCACTGACCTCATGATCGCTGATAGATCTAATATACACGGCGATCGTATCTTTGGACGCTGGTCATATTGGACTATCCGATTTCTAATTTTTTCTCAAAATGAGCAGAAATTGAGACGTTTATTAACATGGAGGAGCAAAGGTGTTACATGGGGATAAAATAGATCTTACAATGATAAATTGTCCAAAAATATACTTTGATCCTTCATTACTCCGTCACTGCCACTATTTGGGCCGCCATCTTTGTATACATGTATCAGCGGGCTTTCGACACCCGGCACAGAGACCAATCAGCTCTTTTAAGCTCCGGTGGGATGTACAGTCATCGCCAAAAGTTTTGAGAATGACACAAATATTAATTTTTACAAAGTCTACTGCTTCTCTTTTTCTAATGGCAATTTGCATATACTCCAGAATGTTATAAAGAGTGATCAGCTTAACAGCAATTACTTGAAAGTCAATATTTGGCTAGAAAATGAACTTTATCCCCCAAAACACATTTCAACATCATTGCAGCCCTGCCTTAAAAGGACCAGCTAACCTCTTTTCAGTGATTGCTCCATTAACACAGGTGTGGGTGTTGATGAGGACATGGCTGGAGATCAATCTGTCATGATTAAGTAAGAATGACACCACTGGACACTTTAAAAGGAGGCTGGTGCTTGGCATCATTGTTTCTCTTCTGTTAACCATGGTTATCTCTAAAGAAACACGTGCAGTCATCATTGCAATGCACAAAAATGGCCTAACAGGAAAGAGTATCGCAGCTAGAAAGATTGCACCTCAGTCAACAATCTATCGCATCATCAAGAACTTCAAGGAGAGAGGTTCCATTGTTGTCAAAAAGGCTCCAGGGCCCAAGAAAGACCAGCAAGCGCCAGGACCGTCTCTTAAAAGTGTTTCAGCTGCGGGATCGGGCTACCAGCAGTGCAGAGCTTGCTCAGGAATGGCAGCAGGCAGGTGTGAGTGCATCTGCACGCACTGTGAATCGGCTCTCTCACAGTCTTGCCTAAAAACACAGCCATGAATAAAGAATGGTACCAGAATGTCCTCCAAGAGCAACTTCTCCCAACCCTCCAAGAGCAGTTTGGTGATCAACAATGCCTTTTCCAGCATGATGGAGCACCTTGCCATAAAGCAAAGGTGATAACTAAATGGCTCAGGGAACAAAACATAGAGATTTTGGGTCCATGGCCTGGAAACTCCCCAGATCTTAATCCCATTGAGAACTTGTGGTCAATCATCAAGAGACGGGTGGACAAACAAAAACCTAAAAATTCTGACAAAATGAAAGCATTGATTGTGCAAGAATGGACTGCTATCAGTCAGGATTTGGTCCAGAAGTTGATTGAGAGCATGCCAGGGAGAATTGCAGAGGTCCTGAAGAAGAAGGGTCAACACTGCAAATATTGACTTGCTGCATTAACTCATTCTGTCAATATAAGCTTTTGTTACTCATATGTTTGCAATTATATTTCTGTCTGTGCTAAAAACATCTGTCAAACACACATAAAAACCAGAGGGCAGCAGATCATGTGAAAATATAATATTTGTGTCATTCTCAAAACTTTTGGCCATGACTGTAATCTGTGACCAGAGCTCCATTCACAGTGCAACGGCCATTGCCGAAAACTGCAGCTCCGCTGCTACTCCCCGATCTGATACCGATGACTTATATTATAGGTCACCAATATCGCGAGGCCGGACAACCCCTTCTACAAAGTGCAAAAGACCTGACTAATGTACACTATATGTGTCCAAATGTCAAAAAATTCCTGATAAAAAGTATATAAATAGGAGTTTACCTTTATTGAGGCATTACATTACAATCTCCCCAGAACAACAAGAAGACCAATATCTAGAAGGGATGTTATCTACCTGTCTTTCCAGTTTAGGCCTCGGAGGAAAGCATAATTTCTATCAAAACGCTCCTGTAAAAAACAGATTATAAACATATTTTGTAAATGAGGTGAGAAAACAACAGCTAAAGAGAGATCTTACAATCTGTCACTAGATTCCAGCCCGATATTAGCTCTCAAGACCTAATATCTCCATGTCTGCTACAATAATAATGCGCATGTATGACCGCCGCTCTGTTCATTCCCTATGGGGCTGATGAGCGCTTTGCTTGGAGGTTTCCGCCAGTCCTATAGAGAATGACTGAACCTGTGGTCAGGTGTCGGACCTGCAGCACCATTTTTTTTTAACGGGCATAGAAGTTTTCCGTTGTGATACAAATTCATTGATCTACCGATCTGTACAGGTCCCAGTGGCTGTATACCCACCGATCAGTAAGTTGCCACCTATTTTCACCAGACAATCCCTTTAACTTCATTCTCCGGTGGCTGCCATGTTGAATGATGGCAAAGATGTCAATCAAGGGCAGAGGGAAGGGATTTGGAAGGAGGACTCTGAAGAATGAGCGACCGGTGGACACTTAATCATTCATTATCACCATGATGTCCATGTTGGAGCTGCACCTTATATGTTATAAGGCGGAGCACATTTTCGGTATCTGGTTCTGCTATAGACAGCTGAATTGCGACTTGTCACTGTAAACTGTGGCAACCTGCTGAGATCATCTGTCATATTTAGTTCTATATGTATACGTACAGTACAGACCAAAAGTTTGGACACACCTTCTCATTTAAAGATTTTTCTGTATTTTCATGACTATGAAAATTGTACATTCACACTGAAGGCATCAAAACTATGAATCAACACATGTGGAATTATACATTACACTTTACAAAAAAGTGTGAAACAACTGAAAATATGTCTTATATTCTAGGTTCTTCAAAGTAGCCACCTTTTGCTTTGATATGCTTTGCACACTCTTGGCATTCTCTTGATGAGCTTCAAGAGGTAGTCACTGGAAATGGTTTTCACTTCACAGGTGTGCCCTGTCAGGTTTAATAAGTGGGATTTCTGGCCTTATAAATGGGGTTGGGACCATCAGTTGTGTTGTGCAGAAGTCTGGTGGATACACAGCTGATAGTCCTACTGAATAGACTGTTAGAATTTGTATTATGGCAAGAAAAAAGCAGCTAAGTAAAGAAAAAAGAGTGGCCATCATTACTTTAAGAAATGAAGGTCTGTCAGTCCAAAAAAAATTGGGAAAACTTTGAAAGTGTCCCCAAGTGCAGTTGCAAAAACCATCAAGCGCTACAAAGAAACTGGCTCACATGAGGACCGCCCCAGGAAAGGAAGACCAAGAGTCACCTCTGCTTCTGAGGATAAGTTTTTCGGAGTCACCAGCCTCAGAAATCGCAGGTTTACAGCAGCTCAGATTAGAGACCAGGTCAATGCCACACAGAGTTTTAGCAGCAGACACATCTCTACAACAACTGTTAAGAGGAGACTTTGTGCAGCAGGCCTTCATGGTAAAATAGCTGCTAGGAAACCACTGCTAAGGACAGGCAACAAGCAGAAGAGACTTGTTTGGGCTAAAGAACACAAGGAATGGACATTAGACAAGTGGAAATCTGTGCTTTCGTCTGATGAGTCCAAATTTGAGATCTTTGATTCCAACCACCGTGTCTTTGTGCGACGCAGAAAGGATGAACGGATGGACTCTACATGCCTGGTTCCCACCGTGAAGCATGGAGGAGGAGGTGTGATGGTGTGGGGGTGATTTGCTGGTGACACTGTTGGGGATTTATTCAAAATTGAAGGCATAGTGAACCAGCATGGCTACCACAGCATCTTGCAGCAGCATGCTATTCCATCCGGTTTGCGTTTAGTTGGACCATCATTTATTTTTCAACAGGACAATGACCCCCAAACACACCTCCAGACTGTGTAAGGGCTATTTGACCAAGAAGCAGAGTGATGGGGAGCTACGCCAGATGACCTGGCCTCCACAGTCACCAGACCTGAACCCAATCGAGATGGTTTGGGGTGAGCTGGACCGCAGAGTGAAGACAAAAGGGCCAACAAGTGCTAAGCATCTCTGGGAACTCCTACAAGATTGTTGAAAGACCATTTCCGGTGACTACCTCTTGAAGCTCATCAAGAGAATGCCAAGAGTGTGCAAAGCAGTCATCAAAGCAAAAGGTGGCTACTTTGAAGAACCTAGAATATAAGACATATTTTCAGCTGTTTCACACTCTTTTGTTAAGGATATAATTTGACATGTGTTAATTCATAGTTTTGATGCCTTCAGTGTGAATGTACAATTTTCATAGTCATGAAAATACAGAAAAATCTTTAAATGAGAAGGTGTGTCCAAACTTTTGGTCTGTACTGTATGTCATATAGAAGTAGTATTTCTATATATCTGCTTATCTAGTAATATATGGGTGCGAAACCTGGACAATAAAGAAACAAGACAGAAGAAGAATCATCGTCTTGGAAGTGTGCTGGAGAAGGATGTTCTCAGTACCATGGATGGCAAGAAGAACAAGCTAATCAATCTGGGAACTAATCAAGCCAGACTTGTCACTTGAAGCAAGGATCACCAAGGTACAACTTGCCTACTTTGGACACATCATACGAAGAGAGCAATCACTGGAGAAGAACACTGTGGTCAGAAGAATAGAAGGAACAAGGCGAAGAGGAAGACCAGGACCCAATGGCTAGATACAATCAAAATATTGGTGAAGACCCTGGTGGACCTATCCAGGTTCCACAAGATCAATCTACCTACAGAGCGTTCATCTATCAAGTCGCCATGGCTCAAGATCGATCCAAACGCCGTTAACTAAAAATGAATCTTGTTCTATGATGCCTCCAGAGCTAATATTGTGAGTGATGGGCCTGGTGGGGTAAATCCTGAGTGCAGCCTCAGGATTGTGATATATTGAACCCTTACTAGTATTTGCTATGGAATCTCCTATTAATTACTGTATGAAGCGTATGGGGCTTTGACCTACGGGGACGGTGAACAACGACATGTTCTCTCTGATTCTCCTCTGTACTTGCTGCCTGTGATCCGGATTTATTTCCACTTTCTTGTTCCATCCAGATTTCCTCGTGTAGGATCTGAGGGAAGCTTCCAATTTATTATCCCAAAAGTTTTCCTTTTGTCTCTGAGATCGTTTGTGTCGTTCTGCAAACTGAAAGAAAGAGGAGCTGTCATCTCTCCTGACACGTCAACTTCAGTAACTACAGGCGTTCCCCACAAAATACTAGGAAAAGCAGCGATAACCGGATCCCCCTCTGTGTTCTGACATTCCTCTGTAATTCTTCATGGAAATGGATAAGTGGGCACCATCATTTCCATAATTAATAGGGTGTGTCTGTACAGAATCGGCACAGCCACCGCCATCTTGGTGCTCCTATCCTCCTACCAACCACAGCAGACGGGTAATTTCACTAATTAGTAAAAAAAAGGTTGTTCAAAAATTGTTTTTTAACCAGTAAAATATATGAAAAACCTTAGAAGTGTTGGCATTGCCATAATTGTACTGCACTGAAGAATCACAAAGCCAGGTCATCATTAAGAAAAATAAAGGATGTAAAAAACAAAGTAATAATAATAATAAATAAATAAAACAATGTCAGAATTGTGTTTTTTTTCACCATTTCACAACACTTGGAATTTATTTTCCGTTTCTCAGTGTATTATATGGTAAAATGAATGTTGGCTTTTAAAACATCAACTTGTTCCATAAAAAAAAGAAAAATATAAAAATTAGGGCTCTTGGAAGTAGGTTAGTAAAAAAAAAAATTACAAAAAGAAAAAAAATCGCCCTGTCATGAAATAGTTAAAACTGTGCAGAAGAGTTGTGCTGTCTGCTGTCCAACCTGACCACTGAAGTCTTGCTAGACATCTCCCGACCACTGCAGTCACCATCAGGATTCTTTAAATCTCATACTTTTACATGGACTCCCCCCGGTAATGCAAAGAGGTGCAGTGTGATGAAGCTGGGATTTAAGAGGTAACGTTTCCCTTGTGGAGAATGACATGCCAGTGTAAGGAGACAGATAGGACTCGAACTCTAGCGCCACCTATTGGAAGCAGCAATCCTAAAAGTCAATATTGACCCTTTAACGAACCTTGTCACGTGACTTAGGATAAAAGCCAAAACCAGAATCTCAATTTGTAGACACTTGTTTCAGGGTGTTACCACTCCTCAGTGCAAAGCATGAGATCTGATTTGGCTGTGTGAGAGGCCTCTGACTGGAGTCTAAGGGGTAACCTTTCTCCTCCTGGAGAGTGACATGTCAGCGTAAGGAGACTTATAGGCCATGTAGTGCAATCAGATCTCATGCTTTGCACTGACTGCGGAGAGCCAACCCCTGAAACACGTGTCTAAAGGGTCGATATTGACCTTTAGGATCACTGCTTCCAATAGATGGCGCTAGAGTTCTAGTCCTCTTCTTCTCAGAAGAGGCAATTTGCGTATCATGATGAAGCTGGGCACACGGCCTATTTGTCTCTTCACATGTCATTAGTATATAGTACAGCAGCATTTTAAAGATTGATTCTTTTGCTGCAAGTGAAGGAACATAGAGGGCATGAACGAAGGGTTGTCAGGACATCTGCTACACAGTTGGTGGCAGTTTAGGGTTGTAAAATGACCTGTCAGGTTGTCTTTAAATTGCAGCTCTATTCTGAAAACATGTCTGCATTCTCATTCTCTAGATGAATAGAATGTCACTGTTCATAAATAGATAAAATGTACATTTAGGAAACACTGGTCGGGCGTCAGTAGAGTAGGGTCTCCCGAGTTTGTATAGGAGGGCTGTCAATCACAGCCTCCCTCCTGCCGGAGATTGTGCGGGCACCATGGAGCACTTGTACTTCACAATGAAAGAAAGAGTTAAAAAATACATTAAAAAATCCCAACATGACATTGTGTAATGGAGGGTATAGAGTACCCGTTATTACAGTATCGCTCTACTTACCTGATACAATCGATGTTTTTCATGTGAGTCTTTTTCATTTACAGATAAATCAAAGCCGACTTCTTTTCTCTCCACATCAAGATAATATTTTCTGCAATTAAATACATTAACATTTGTAATGTGTCAGCAATTATAATAATGTAAAGTCTGATAAAGTTACAAAGAACAGAAATCTGACAACACATCTAAAAGTAGACGGCAGCAGAACACAGCAGACTTCTTTATTAGCTCATATTTATTATCTATCTCTATTATCTATCTATCTATCATCGATCTACAGTATCTACTATCTATCTATCATGAATATATTATATATCCATCCATTATGTATCTATCTATCTATCATCTATCTATTATCTATCTATCTATTATCTATCTATTATCTATCATCTATCTATCATCTATCTATTATCTATCTATCTCTATTATCTATCTATTATCTATCTATTATCTATCTATCATCGATCTATCTATTATCTATCTATCTATTATCTATCTATCTATCATCGATCTATTATCTATCTATTATCTATCTATCATCGATCTATCTACTATCTATCTATCATGAATATATTATATATCCATCCATTATGTATCTATCTATCATCTATCTATTATCTATCATCTATCTATCTATCTATCTATCATATATCTATTATCTATCTATCTATTATCTATCTATCATCGATCTATCTATTATCTATCTATCTATTATCTATCTATCATCGATCTATCTATTATCTATCTATTATCTATCTATCTATTATCTATCTATCATCGATCTATCTATTATCTATCTATCTATTATCTATCTATCATCGATCTATCTATTATCTATCTATTATCTATCTATCATCGATCTATCTACTATCTATCTATCATGAATATATTATATATCCATCCATTATGTATCTATCTATCTATCATCTATGTATTATCTATCTATCTATTATCTATCTATTATCTATCTATCTATCATCTATCTATTATCTATCTATTATCTATCATCTATCTATCATCTATCTATTATCTATCTATCTCTATTATCTATCTATTATCTATCTATCTATTATCTATCTATCATCGATCTATCTATTATCTATCTATCTATTATCTATCTATCTATCATCGATCTATTATCTATCTATTATCTATCTATCATCGATCTATCTACTATCTATCTATCATGAATATATTATATATCCATCCATTATGTATCTATCTATCATCTATCTATTATCTATCATCTATCTATCTATCTATCATATATCTATTATCTATCTATCTATTATCTATCTATCATCGATCTATCTATTATCTATCTATCTATTATCTATCTATCATCGATCTATCTATTATCTATCTATTATCTATCTATCATCGATCTATCTACTATCTATCTATCATGAATATATTATATATCCATCCATTATGTATCTATCATCTATCTATCTATTATCTATCTATCTATCATCTATCTATCATCTACCTATCTATCTATCTATCTATCTATCTATCATCTATCTACAGTCATGGACAAAAGATTTGAGAATGACACAAATATTAATTTTTACAAAGTCTACTGCTTCACTTTTTCTAATGGCAATTTGCATATACTCCAGAATGTTATAAAGAGTGATCAGCTTAACAGCAATTACGTGCAAAGTCAATATTTGGCTAGAAAATGAACTTTATCCCCCAAAACACATTTCAACATCATTGCAGCCCTGCCTTAAAGGGACCAGCTAACCTCTTTTCAGTGATTGCTCCATTAACACAGGTGTGGGTGTTGATGAGGACATGGCTGGAGATCAATCTGTCATGATTAAGTAAGAATGACACCACTGGACACTTTAAAAGGAGGCTGGTGCTTGGCATCATTGTTTCTCTTCTGTTAACCATGGTTATCTCTAAAGAAACACGTGCAGTCATCATTGCAATGCACAAAAATGGCCTAACAGGGAAGAGTATCGCAGCTAGAAAGATTGCACCTCAGTCAACAATCTATCGCATCATCAAGAACTTCAAGGAGAGAGGTTCCATTGTTGCCAAAAAGGCTCCAGGGCGCCCAAGAAAGACCAGCAAGCGCCAGGACCGTCTCTTAAAAGTGTTTCAGCTGCGGGATCGGGCTACCAGCAGTGCAGAGCTTGCTCAGGAATGGCAGCAGGCAGGTGTGAGTGCATCTGCACGCACTGTGAGGCGGAGACTCTTGGAGTAAGGCCTGGTCTCAAGGAGGGCAGCAAAGAAGCCACTTCTCTCCAGAAAAAACATGGACAGACTGATATTCTGCAAAAGGTACAGGCAGTGGACTGCTGAGGACTGGGGTAAAGTTACTTTCTCTGATGAATCCCCTTTTCGATTGTTTGGGACATCAGGAAAACGCCTCATTCGGAGAAGACAAGGTGAGCGCTACCACCAGTCTTGTCTCATGCCAACTGTTAAGCATCCTGAAACCATTCATGTGTGGGGTTGCTTCTCAGCCAAGGGAATCGGCTCTCTCACAGTCTTGCCTAAAAACACAGCCATGAATAAAGAATGGTACCAGAATGTCCTCCAAGAGCAACTTCTCCCAACCCTCCAAGAGCAGTTTGGCGATCAACAATGCCTTTTCCAGCATGATGGAGCACCTTGCCATAAAGCAAAGGTGATAACTAAATGGCTCAGGAACAAAACATAGAGATTTTGGGTCCATGGCCTGGAAACTCCCCAGATCTTAATCCCACTGAGAACTTGTGGTCAATCATCAAGAGACGGGTGGACAAACAAAAACCTAAAAATTCTGACAAAATGAAAGCATTGATTGTGCAAGAATGGACTGCTATCAGTCAGGATTTGGTCCAGAAGTTGATTGAGAGCATGCCAGGGAGAATTGCAGAGGTCCTGAAGAAGAAGGGTCAACACTGCAAATATTGACTTGCTGCATTAACTCATTCTAACTGTCAATATAAGCTTTTGTTACTCATATGTTTGCAATTATTATATTTCTGTCTGTGATAAAAACATCTGTCAAACACACATAAAAACCAGAGGCCAGCAGATCATGTGAAAATATAATATTTGTGTCATTCTCAAAACTTTTGGCCATGACTGTATTATCTATCTATTTCTATTATCCATCTATCTATCTATCATCGATCTATCTACTATCTATCTATCATGAATATATTATATATCCATCCATTATGTATCTGTCTATCTATCTATTATCTATCATCTATCTATCTATCTATCATCTATCTATCATCTATTATCTATCTATCATCTATCTATCATCTATTTATCATCTATCTATTATCTTTCTATCATCTATCTATCATCTATCTATTATTCTATCTATCATCTATCTATCATCTATTTATTATCTTTCTATCATCTATCTATCTATCATCTATCTATTATCTATCTATCATCTATCTATCTATTATCTATCTATCTATTATCTATCATCTATCTATTATCTATCATCTATCTATTATCTATCTATCATCTATCATCTATCTATTATCTATCTATCATCTATCTATCATCTATCTATCTATCATCTATCTATCATCTATCTATTATCTATCTATCATCTATCTATCATCTATCTATTTATTATCTATCTATTATCTATCTATCTATTATCTATCTATCTATCTATTTATCTCTATTATCTATAATATATCCATCCATTCATTATCTATCATCTATCTATTATCTATCTATGTATCTATTATCTATGCATCATCTGTAAATCCATTCATCTCAGCCCCACTCACAGCCTTGCAGCCACTGCCGGGATGATGACACTACAGGGGACAGTGCCGTCCATGCTCCTCGCTCGCTGCCTCCAGTTCTCTGCACATGGATGTTGTCTGCAGTCATAGCAACCCAGGGTGTGGACCATGAAGCTATTAGTCTTCGACATAATGGCGCCTGCACTGCGGACATTTTTGTTCACCTGTATTTTATCTCTACAATTTGAAAACAGCGACAAGCGTCGGCGGTTTCCTAGCAACGGCCGCAGATCTGATGACGTCAGAGGGAGCGGCGAATTTTATGTGAGAGCGACAGGTCTGTGACAGCAAGAAGGTCGAGGTCAGAAAGTGGCATGGGGACGGCTGCGGGGCTGTGGAGGCTGCGGCCGCTGTACTGCGGCCTCTCCGGGAGGACAGGTAACTGTGCGGACTATTAGCGTGGTGGTGTTCACGCATCTGTTTATGAGCACTGTAAGTAACAGACCTGCCCCACCCCGTATCTGTGCCCCCCAGACCAGGCAGAGCTCACTGATGTTACATGACACGGGGGTAATGATACTTCACACAGATCATCATTTTTATTGGAGATCTGACATCCGGCGCTGATCAGCTGTAAACACTGTGGAGGGGCAGAGCTCTGCTCCATGTACCGCGTGGTGTCCACTCCCACTACTGCAGCTCCGCACCCACTACTGCAGCTCCTCTACTGCAGCTCCGCATCCACTACTGCAGCTCCGCACCCACTACTGCAGCTCCGCACCCACTACTACTGCAGCTCCGCACCCACTACTGCAGCTCCTCTACTGCAGCTCCGCACCCACTACTGCAGCTCCTCTACTGCAGCTCTGCACCCACTACTGCAGCTCCCCCTTCTGCAGCTCCGCACCCACTACTGCAGCTCCGCACCCACTACTGCAGCTCCGCACCCACTACTGCAGCTCCGCACCCACTACTGCAGCTCCGCATCCACTACTGCAGCTCCGCATCCACTACTGCAGTCGCCCTCTACTGCAGCTCCGCACCCACTACTGCAGCTCCTCTACTGCAGCTCCGCACCCACTACTGCAGCTCCTCTACTGCAGTTCCGCATCCACTACTGCAGCTCCTCTACTGCAGCTCCGCACCCACTACTGAAGCTCCTCTACTGCAGCTCCACATCCACTACTGCAGCTCCGCACCCACTACTGCAGCTCCTCTACTGCAGCTCCACATCCACTACTGCAGCTCCGCACCCACCACTGCAGCTCCTCTACTGCAGCTCCACATCCACTACTGCAGGCTCGGCACCCACTACTGCAATCTTATGCAGCTCCGCACCATACTGCATGGTGGGGGCAATTAATTTTGCCAGGTGCCGCGATGAGAAATTGGGATGGTTTTAGAGGCGATATATAATTAACTCGTTTCATACATACTGTTATATATATCTATATATATTATATCATCATATATTACTGTATACTGTGATATATCATACCTGCCCATTATCATCATCTTCTCCCCATCATCATCAATGCCTGCCCATCATCATCTCATCATCATCTTCTCCCCATCATCAATGCCTGCCCATTATCATCAATACCTGCCCATTATCATCATCTTCTCCCCATCATCATCAATGCCTCCCCATTATCAGCAATGCCTGCCCATCATCATCTTCTCCCCATCATCAATGCCTGCCCATTATCATCAATGCCTGCCCATTATCATCATCTTCTCCCCACATCAATGCCTGCCCATTATCATCAATACCTGCCCATTATCATCATCTTCTCCCCATCATCATCAATGCCTGCCCATCATCATCATCATCTTCTCCCCATCATCAATGCCTGCCCATTATCATCATCTTCTCCCCATCATCATCAATGCCTGCCCATCATCATCATCATCTTCTCCCCATCATCAATGCCTGCCCATTATCATCAATACCTGCCCATTATCATCTTCTCCCCATCATCATCAATGCCTCCCCATTATCAGCAATGCCTGCCCATCATCATCTTCTCCCCATCATCAATGCCTGCCCATTATCATCAATGCCTGCCCATTATCATCATCTTCTCCCCATCATCATCAATGCCTGCCCATCATCATCATCATCTTCTCCCCATCATCAATGCCTGCCCATTATCATCAATACCTGCCCATTATCATCTTCTCCCATCATCATCAATGCCTCCCCATTATCAGCAATGCCTGCCCATCATCATCTTCTCCCCATCATCAATGCCTGCCCATTATCATCAATGCCTGCCCATTATCATCATCTTCTCCCCATCATCATCAATGCCTCCCCATTATCAGCAATGCCTGCCCATCATCATCTTCTCCCCATCATCATCAATGCCTCCCCATTATCAGCAATGCCTGCCCATCATCATCTTCTCCCCATCATCAATGCCTCCCCATTATCAGCAATGCCTGCCCATCATCACACACAGACAGCACATAAGCACTCTCTCACATACACACACACACACACACACACAAAGCACCGCACTACATAGACACAGACACACGCAGAGACACGTCTTACCTGTCCAGCGTCCCCGCTCTCTGACACAGCCGGCCGCTGAATGATGATGTCATTCAGCGGCCGGCTGTGAGAGGAAGCGCCGGTGGAGCCCGGAGCTGCAGCAGCGGAGGCACGGGAGAGGTAAGTATTGTGCCAGCTGATGCCGGGGCCCTGAGACTGCCGGAGCGCCTCCGCGGGCCGGTCACTGACAGCCGGCGGGCCGGATGCGGCCCGCGGGCCGCCCCTTGCCCGGGTCTGCACTACTGCATCTCCTCTACTGCAGCTCTGCCCCCACTACTGCAGCTCCGCACCCACTACTGCAGCTCCGCACCCACTACTGCAGCTCCTCTACTGCAGCTCCGCACCCACTACTGCATCTCCTCTACTGCAGCTCTGCCCCCACTACTGCAGCTCCGCACCCACTACTGCAGCTCCTCTTCTGCATCTCCGCACCCACTACTGCAGCTCCTCTACTGCAGCTCCGCACCCACTACTGCAGCTCGCATCCACTACTGCGCTCCCTCTACTGCAGCTCCGCACCCACTACTGCAGCTCCGCACCCACTACTGCAGCTCCTCTACTGCAGCTCCGCACCCACTACTGCAGCTCCTCTACTGCAGCTCTGCCCCCACTACTGCAGCTCCGCACCCACTACTGCAGCTCCTCTTCTGCAGCTCCGCACCCACTACTGCAGCTCCTCACTACTGCAGCTCCGCATCCACTACTGCAGCTCCGCACCCACTACTGCAGCTCCGCCCCACTACTGCAGCTCCTCTACTGCAGCTCTGCACCCACTACTGCAGCTCCTCTACTCAGCTCGCACCCACTACTGCAGCTCCGCACCCACTACTGCAGCTCCTCTGACAGCTCTACTGCAGCTCCCGCGCCCACTACTGCAGCTCCTCTACCACTACTGCAGCTCCGCACCCCTACTGCAGCTCCTCTACTGCAGCTCCGCACCCACTACTGCAGCTCCGCACCCACTACCGCAGCTCCTCTACTGCAGCTCCGCACCCACTACTGCAGCTCCTCTACTGCAGCTCCGCATCCACTACTGCAGCTCCGCACCCACTACTGCAGCTCCTCTACAGCTCTACTGCAGCTCCCGCACCCACTACTGCAGCTCCTCTACTGCAGCTTCGCGCCCACTACTGCAGCTCCTCTACTGCAGCTTCGCACCCAACTACTGCAGCTCCTCTACTCTGCAGCTCCGCATCCACTACTGCAGCTCCTCTACTAGCAGCTCGCACCCACTACTGCAGCTCCTCTACTGAGCTCTACTGCAGCTCCGCACCCACTACTGCAGCTCCTCTACTGCAGCTCCACACCCACTACTGCAGCTCCTCTACAGCTCTACTGCAGCTCCGCACCCACTACTGCAGCTCCAGCATCCACTAACTGCAGCTCCTCTACTGCGCTCCGCACCCACTACTGCATCTCCTCTACTGCAGCTACCGCCCCACCACTACTGCAGCTCCGCACCCACTACTGCAGCTCCTCTACTGCAGCTCCGCACCCACTACTGCAGCTCCTCTACTGCAGCTCCGCACCCACTACTGCAGCTCCTCTACTGCAGTTCCACACCACTACTGCAGCTCCTCTACTGCAGCTCCGCATCCACTACTGCAGCCTCCTCTACACTGCAGCTCCGCACCCACTACTGCAGCTCCTCTACTGCAGCTCCGCACCCACTACTGCAGCTCCTCTACTGCAGCTCTGCACCCACTACTGCAGCTCTCCATAGTGCATCTCTGCCCCCACTACTGCAGCTCCTCATAGTGCATCTCTGCCCCTCTACTGCAGATCCGCACCCACTACTGCAGATCCCCATAGTGCATCTCTGCCCCCGCTACTGCAGCTCCTCTACTGCAGCTCCTCTCCTACTACTGCAGCTCCGCACCCACTACTGCAGCTCCCCATAGTGCATCTCTGTCCCCACTACTGCAGCTCCTCTACTGCAGCTCCGCACCCACTACTGCAGCTCTCCATAGTGCATCTCTGTCCCCGCTACTGCAGCTTTCCATAGTGCATCTCTGCCCCCACTACTGCAGCTCCTCTACTGCAGCTCCGCACCCACTACTGCAGCTCTCCATAGTGCATCTCTGCACCCGCTACTGCAGCACTCCATAGTGCATCTCTGCCCCACTACTGCAGCTCTGCACCCACTACTGCATCTCTGCCCCCGCTACTGCAGCTCTCCATAGTGCATCTCTGCCCCAGCTACTGCAGCTCTCCATAGTGCATCTCTGCCCCCGCTACTGCAGCTCTCCATAGTGCATCTCTGCCCCGCTACTGCAGCTCCCCATAGTGCATCTCTGCCCCGCTACTGCAGCTCCCCATAGTGCATCTCTGCCCCCATTATTGCAGCTCCTCATAGTGCATCTGTGCCCCTCTACTGCAGCTCCGCACCCACTACTGCAGATCCCCATAGTGCAACTCTGCCCCCGCTACTGCAGCTCCCCATATTGCATCTCTGCCCCGCTACTGCAGCTCCCCATAGTGCATCTCTGCCCCTCTACTGCAGCTCTGCACCCGCTACTGCAGCTCTCCATAGTGCAGCTCCGCACCCACTATTGCAGCTCCCCATAGTGCATCTCTGCCCCTCTGCTGCAGCTCCCCATAGTGCATCTCTGCCCCTCTACTGCAGCTCCTCATAGTGCATCTATACCCCTCTACTGCAGCTCCCCATAGTGCATCTCTGCCCCTCTACTGCAGCTCCCCATAGTGCATCTCTGTCCCTGCTACTGCAGCTCTTCATAGTGCATCTCTGTCCCTGCTACTGCAGCTCCCCATAATGCATCTCTGCCCCTCTACTACTCCCCATAGCTCCCCTTACTGCAGTCCTAGCAGCTCCTGTACTGCAGCTCCGCACCCACTACTGCAGCTCCCCATAGTGCATCTCTGCCCCTCTACTGCAGCTCCCCATAGTGCATCTCTGCCCCTCTACTGCAGCTCCCCATAATGCATCTCTGCCCCTCAACTGCAGCTCCCATAGTGCATCTCTGCCTCGCTACTGCAGCTCCCCATAGTGCAGCTCCTCTACTGCAGCTCCTCTACTGCAGCTCCGCACCCACTACTGCAGCTCCCCATAGTGCATCTTTGCCCCTCTACTGCAGCTCCTCATAGTGCATCTCTGCCCCTCTACTGCAGCTCCTCATAGTGCATCTCTGCCCCTTTACTGCAGCTCCTCATAGTGCATCTCTGCCCCTCTACTGCAGCTCCTCATAGTGCATCTCTGCCCCTCTACTGCAGCGCCTCATAGTTCATCTCTGCCCCTCTACTGCAGCTCCTCATAGTGCATTTCTGCCCCTCTACTGCAGCTCCTCATAGTGCATCTCTGCCCCTCTACTGCAGCTCCCCATAGTGCATCTCTGCCCCCTCCACTCCAGCTACTCATAGTGCATCTCTGCCCCCTCTACTGCAGCTCTCCATAGTGCATCTCTGCCCCTCTACTGCAGCTCCCCATAGTGCATCTCTGCCGCTCTACTGCAGCTCCCCATAGTGCATCTCTGCCCCAACTACTGCAGCTCCTCATAGTGCATCTCTGCCCCTGCTACTGCAGATCCTCATAGTGCATCTCTGCCCCTCTACTGCAGCTCCCCATAGTGCATCTCTGCCCCTCTACTGCAGCTCCCCATAGTGCATATCTGCCCCTCTACTGCAGATCCTCATAGTGCATTTCTGCCCCTCTACTGCAGCTCCCCATAATGCATCTCTGCCCCTCTACTGCAGCTCCCCATAGTGCATATCTGCCCCTCTACTGCAGATCCTCATAGTGCATTTCTGCCCCTCTACTGCAGCTCCCCATAGTGCATATCTGCCCCTCTACTGCAGATCCTCATAGTGCATTTCTGCCCCTCTACTGCAGCTCCCCATAGTGCATCTCTGCCCCTCTACTGCAGCTCCCCATAGTGCAGCTCCTCTACTGCAGCTCCCCATAGTGCATCTCTGCCCCTCTACTGCAGCTCCCCATATGCATCTCTGCCCCTCTACTGCAGCTCCCCATATGCATCTCTGCCCCCGCTACTGCAAGTCAGCTCCCATTATTGCAGCTTCACTCCTCGTAGTACAGCTCCCCATAGTGCAGCTCAGCTCCCTAACTTTTCAGATCTCTCCTATTTACAAACTTTTAAATGACCAAATCTAAAGAGGCGTTAACTACTCGGGAGGGTATGATTTATTGGAGGCCTTTTGGGATCTCCAATCACTTACTGTGAAATTGATAATGATTATTTTTTTTATGATGCAAATAATGAAAAAGTGATTTTTGTGGGTGGGGGGGCATCCTAGATTATTGCCCTCGTAGTCAGTCTCCTTACAGCCGGCTCACGCTGTACAGACCTTGTTTTCTTTACCTATACTGTGCCTTCTCTCCTCATTATCAGGAATAAGGGGACGGTGCTGCGCCACAGTCTATGCTGGTGCCGTCAGACATCACAGCTCAGGGCTTTACTCAGGTGAAGAAAAAGCCTTGTTGGATAGAATAATACGAGTGGACCACGCTGGAGAATATGGAGCAAATCGTATCTACGCTGGACAGATGGTCGTGTTGGGCAGAACGTCGGTAGGACCCATCATTCAGGTAACTCAGTCCGTTCCTTTTTTTTTTTTTAATACTAGTAGTTGATGACAAGGGTCATATATCCCAATGCCTAATATTTCTGGATGTTCTATTACTTTACTGACGCTGGTTAGTAAGCAAGGAATCAGATAGTTATGTATAGGGGCTGAAGATGAAACATATATTTATATTATAAAAAATCTTATTTAATTGATGCAAGTAGCTGAAACCTGCCATTGACTCTTTTTTTAAAGGGGCAGTTCCTCTTCTTCAGCATTCTGCCAGCACTATATGTGCTGGAACATTCCTTTCTTTACACAATCCACTGCTACTGCCATTCACCAATCGCTTTCTTCCCACTTTCTTTAATCTATTGATAAGAAGTGGGACACCTAGAGGAGAGACAGCTAGTGGCAGCACTTTGGAGTAATTTTTTTTTTCAAGGGAAAAACATGTTTCATAATTATAGTGATTTGCAGAGATCAAATTGTCTGATAGGACTGTCACCATTTAAAGCCACAAATGTCCTATGAGGCTTTATTCACACTGAGGTTTTGTTTTTTTTTTAGGAAAGTTTTGGAGTTGATCCTCTCCCCCCAAAAAAAAGCTTCAAAACTCATCCTATTAATTTTTGGGGGTTTGGGTTAATCCCCTTTCTTGTTCCTATAAGAAGCTTTTGTGTTTTTTTTTATCTTCCTGAAGAGGTTTTAAAAAATTCCTGGTAGGGAAAAAAAAGCGCGCGTTACTTCTTTTGAAGCAGATCCTGAAAGAAGCCTCTTAAATGGGCACTGTCCAATCAAAATGCTGCAAAGAACACGTCAAGGGGGGGAAAAAAGCTTCCTAAATGCTGAAAAAAATTCTTCAGGAAAAGGGAAAAACTTCTCCAAAAAAGTCTGCAGCGATTGAGCGTTTCCCAAAGTGATTTCTGCTTGAAAAAATTATAATATTTTTGAAAAATAAAAAGAAGTTCCAACTTTCCTTGTATAATAATAATAATAATTGTGCCTTATTGTTGCAGCACATGTGGGATCAGGAGAAGGATCATTTGAAGAAGTTTAATGAGTTAATGGTATCGAACAGAGTGCGGCCCACGGCTCTGCTGCCCTTCTGGAACGTGGCTGGATTTGCTTTGGGTGAGCCCTGTCGCCACCTTATAAGGCCCAGGTATCACCTCGTCTCGGATCTGATGTCCAATTTTAGGTTTCTAAAAAGGATGTCCTATAGCTGGTGAAAGTACAGAGAAAGGCAGCTAATCTAATGCCGTTTCTTAAAGGGAATCCGTCAGCAGGTTTTTGCTTTGTAATCTGATAGCAGCATGATGTAGGAGCAGAGACCCTGCTTCCATCGATGTATCACTTACTCGGCTCCTTTCTGTCATTTCGATACAATCCCTGTTTTCCATGCTGCAGATCTAGCATAGCTCGGACTGCCGAGTTGTGTATAACTCCGCCCACACCACTGATTGGCCGCTTCCTGTGTGCAGTGCTGGGAGGTGGGGTTGGACCAGGAGGCACGAGACACCTAGTCCTGTAGTGATAATCTGCTGATAAAACACTGATTTTATTGAAATAGCAAAACACAGCCTAGTAAGTGATACATCGCCGGAATCGGTGTCTCAGCCCCTACCTCGTGCCGCTCTCAGATTACATAGCAAAAACCTGCTGTCAGATTCCCTTTAAATGAGGCATATAGTGGGACTTTACGGGAAAACTGTCAGTAGGACCATGATGCCCTAACTGCAGTGCCCTGATCCTATTGAACTATTTCTTACTCTTTTTAGATGAGTTATAGGTATTATAACAGGGAGAAGTGTCTGGCGGCATCCTTGTGCCTAGCTCAGCCTGGTGACAAGTCTCTCCCTGTCCAGGAATGGTCGTCCAGGGATCCATATGAATAGCAGTAGGCGCAGGAAGGAATTTTTCCCTTTATGGTTGTTAGGTTTAGACCTTTAATAGTGATGAGCGACCTTGCTGGGATAAGGTGTTATCTGAGCATGCTCGGTGATAACCACGGTCTTCTGCTTGCTTGAATACTATGTTCCGGTCCCCGCTGTTGCATGTCTCACGGCTGTTCGATAGCCACAACACATGCAGGGATAGTCTGTTTGTTGGGCTTTCCCTGCATCTGTTGCACCTGTCGATGCAGCCGCAGGGACTCGAACATATTTTTCGAGCATGCCAAAGTCAAAGTTGGCACATGAGCATGCTTAGATAACACCTTATCCCAGCATGTTCGCTCTTCACTAACCTTTAACCCATACAATGCACTTTCTTTTTTTTCCCCCAGGGTTTGGGACTGCCCTACTGGGAAGAAAAAGCTGCCATGGCCTGTACTGTGGCTGTAGAAGAGACCATATCCAATCATTATAACAACCAGATCAGAATGCTGATGGAGAGGGATCCTGAGAAGCACAAGGAGTTACTGCAGGTACCCCTACCGACGTCCGGCCAGGACTCCATGGAAAACCCGACATTCTAACCTGTTTTCTATTGTTCTCCACTTCGGGATAAAGAGTAATATAGAATATACTCCCTTATGTAACTTTTAGTCCTTTTCTCTGTAGACAATAAAGACGTTTCGGGACGATGAGATGGAGCACCACGATACCGGACTGGAACATGATGCCGAACAGGTAAAACACTTAAAGCAGGAGGTGAAACATTTTCTCCTTTTTTTTCCTAACACATTTAATTGTACAGTGAAGAAGCAACACACATAATATTCCGTAAAAATCCCGTTTCATGTCCACAGCGTCCAAACAGACTCATGTGTTTCCATGGCTACAGACCACAAACAAATCCTGTAGTCTAAAAGTCAAAATTGCCATCATCTGGCTACTATTTTTTGGCTATGCTTAGCTAGAAGTAGGGGACCGATATGGAGATATTTGACTACAGACTTGGGTTGTGTCTATGAAATGGCCACAGTGTGAACTTGCTCTTACATACTGCACGTATACCAGCTTATGCTCCGGCTCATTTTTTTTTGTTTTGCTGTAGTTTCTTTTGCTCTTAACATACTACTGGGTACATGCTCTTTTTGTCTTTTTTTTTCTTGGGTTTAGACTTTGCTTGTAGTCGGTTGCTATAAAAACATATGGGTCTGTTTCGGGGCTGTAGACACAAAACAATAGATTTTTTTTTTTTTCTTAAAGGGAACCTGTCACCAGGTTTGTCCCACATGAGATCCGGCCACCACCTTTCAGGCCTGACTGATATATGGCATTCTAGGATCCACTCCGCCCCGCAAGACAAGAAAAAGACCTTTCACTATACTTGCCTACTGGGCGGTCCGGTCTGATGGGCTTCTCTGGTCTTGATCCGGCGCCTCTTAAACTTCTTGCACTCGCTGTCCTCCTTCTTGCGTCGAGTGGATGATGTGTCCTACGTGATCCACACAGTGTCCTCCATCGCTCCCCTGCGCAGGCGCACTTCTTTCTGCCCTGTCGAGGGCGCAGAGTAAAGTAGTGCAGTGCGCATGCGTCGGCGCTCTTTGACCTTTTTCCTGCGCATGCGCACTGCACTACTTTTCTCTGCCCTCGACATGACGGAGAGAAGTATGCTTGCACAAGGACTCATTGGACGACATTGTGTGGATGACATAGGACACGTCATCCACATGAACCAAGAAAAAATATTGTACAATATTCGAAAAAGCCGTGTACGACCCATGTGAGGTCTGCAGGATTGGTAGCCAGAAACATGGCCGTAACAAACTGCTTTTCATGGATGAGTCAAGGACTATCAGCGAGCTCCTAATGTCCCAGTGAGTATTAATCTGGAGTAGTAAAACTGGACTGTCTTGTTTGCAGGCTCCCGCTTATTTCCTGCTGAAGAACGCCATACAAATAGGATGTCGAGCCGCCGTGTATATATCAGAACGAATATAAGGAAAGGAGGTTTTTTTTTTTTCTTAAATGTAATACGGATTTTTACTGTCTAATCACATGAGAACCGTTTTATTCTGCTTTCTCGAGATGAAACGCCGGAGTGTTTTCTAAATGGCCACTAGGTGGCAGTGTGGCTTTCTGGATATAAGTGATAGATCCAGAAAAACGCATCTTATTCTGGAGGATCCCGACCTCCTTATGATGGAGGCGGCCACTTCTGGAGGACTCATCGGGATATACTGGAGCTTCTCAATTTATTAGAGAAGACAGAGGCACGTTGTGTTTTAATATGAACGTGTTTAATTCCTATGGTGCCATTAAAATATCCTGCTTTAAGTTATTGGTTTCATTATTAGTCATTGCTTATATAACACCGACATACTCCACAGCGCTGTACCGCTCATCTGTCTAGTCAGCCATGTCTTGGTAGTGTTAGAGGAAACCCACAGAGAGAACATGCACCAGATGCTACGGTACCACCAATAATGGGGCGTAGCGCAGTCCATGGGGGCCGGATGCAGCTTTCCACAGCTTCACATGCATGAAAGCTTTAAGGGGCTTGTCTGGACAACCTCAGGGCCCAGGGAAAAATAAATAAAAATTATTAAAAAATTATTTTGCTTTTATTTGATTTTTCTTTCCCCCCTTCCTGAGCCAATTAATTACAGGCTGCAGTGGTCAGATGACATGAGACATCATTGCAGGAGGCGGCCAGGAGTGCAGAGACCACTGGAGAGGTGGGTATGGGGGGGGGGGGGTCATCTGTTTTCTGCAAGTGAAATTTCCAGTGCAGGTCAGTATATTGAATGAGTAATCTGATTGATTGTTATGTCTAATTTATTTATTTTTTACTTGCACTGTTTCTTTAAAGAAATCTTATCAGCACATATGACTGTTCATACCAAGCACCTTTGCCATAACTGAAAAGATCAGTTCTTCCCACTTTCTAGTTTTCCATCTACTATGTTCTCCTCTTCCTTGATTGGTTTTACAGGAGGCAGAGATGGATCGAAAATCAGTAGCTGGGAACAAGCACTGAACTGCTCGGCCATGCCAAGAGTCCACCGAGCACATGTGCTTGGTTTTAACAGTTATTTTGTGCTGACAGACGTTAATGGTGATCATGTATGGGAGGCCTCTTGGTACAGCCCTTTAACGATCAGGAATTATTTGCACTGAGTGAATATAATACAGCTGAGTCAGGTTTGTATTTCCATCAAAGGTCACTTTAACCCCTTTACGACCTTTGACGTATCCATACGTCATGCTCAGCTGGTACTTGCCGACCTTGGACGTATGTATACTTCATGCCGATTTTGCGTTCACAGAGGCTGTGCGCACGCGATTGCCACCTGGTGTCAGCTGATTCTCAGTGCAGGAGCGGCCGATCTTTGCTATAGTGACCCGATGTCATGACAACATCCAAACTTGCTACACCATGCTCGGAGCCCCTGCTTTTGCCATGCTTTACAAGCAACCAGACCGCAGTAATTGAAAGTCCCACACTGGGACAAAGTAAAAGAAAAATTGTAAATATATATACAGTGAGGAAAAAAGTATTTAGTCAGCCACCGATTGTGCAAGTTCTTCCACTTAAAAAGATGAGAGAGGCCTGTAATTGACATCATAGGTAGACAACAACTATGAGGGTCAAAATGAGGAAACAAATCCAGAAAATCACCTTGTCTGATTTGGCAAGATTTATTTACAATTATGGTGGAAAATAAATATTTGGTCACCTAAAAAAATGTGAGATTTCTGTCTCTCACAGACCTGTAACTTCTTCTTTAAGAGGCTCCTCTGTCCTCCACTCATTACCTGTGTAGTTGCCATTTTACTTGGATCCGCTGCACCCTGTCAGTGCATTAGTGTTGATGCTTCAGCAAGGCTGGAATTGGGCAGGTTAATCTTTGTGAAGGACGAACAAATCAAGCCGCATACAAGGTTATCCTGGAAAAACAGTTGATTCCTTCTGCTCAGGCAATGTTCCCCAACTCTGAGGACTGGTTCCTCCAGCAGGACAGTGTGCAATGCTACACAGCTAGGTCAATCAATGTGTGGATGAAGGACCACCACATCAAATCCCTGTCATGGCAGCCCAATCTCCAGACCTGAACCCCATTGAAAACCTCTGGAATGTAATCAAGAGGAAGATGGATAGTCACAAGCCATCAAACAAAGATCTGCTTAAATTTTTGTACCAGGAGTGGCATAAGGTCATCCAAAAGCAGTGATGTGAAAGACTGGTGGAAAGCATGCCAAGAGCATGAAAGCTGTGAATAAAAATAAAGGTTATTCCACAAAATATTGATTTCTGAACTCTTCCTGAGTTAAAACATTATTATTGTTGTTTCTAAATGATTAGGAACTTGTTTTCTTAGCATTATTTGAGGTCTGCAAGCACTGCTTTTTTTGTTATTTTGACCATTTCTCATTTTCTTTAAATTAATACAAAATGTATTGCTTGGAAATTCAGAGACTTGTCAGTAGTTTATAGAATAAAAAACAATTTACATTTAACTCAAATATACCGTATATACTCGAGTATAAGCCGACCCCCCTAATTTTGCCACAAAAAAACTGGGAAACTTACTGACTCAAGTATAAGCCTAGGGTGGAATATGAGATTATGCCCTATATGCTGCCCCATGTATTATGCCCCCATAGATGCTCCATAGATTGTGCCCCCATAGATGATCCATAGATTACGCCCCCATAGATGATCCATAGATTATGCCCCCATAGATGCTCCATAGATTGTGCCCCCATAGATGATCCATAGATTATGCCCCGTAGATGCTCCATAGATTGTGCCCCATAGGTGCTCCATAGATTGTGCCCCCATAGGTGCTCCATAGATTGTGCCCCCATAGGTGCTTCATGATTGTGCCCCATATATGATCCATAGATTATGCCCATAGATGCTCCATAGATTGTGCCCCCATAGATGATCTATAGATTATGCCCCCATAGATGCTCCATAGATTGTGCCCCCATAGGTGCTCCATAGATTGTGCCCCCATAGATGCTCCATAGATTGTGCCCCCATAGATGATCCATAGATTGTGCCCCCATAGATGCTCCATAGATTGTGCCCCATAGATGCCCCATAGTATAGGCCTCATACGCTGCCGCTGCTGCTGCAACCGAAAAAAAAAATACATACTCACCTCTCGTCGCTGGGGGCCAGGTGCCGGTGTCCTGAGCAGGCGGGGACACCGGCGCACTATGGGGGACAGGTGCCGGTGTCACCGCTCGCTCAGGGCCCGGCACCTGAGACATTTACCTGTCACTGGGTTCACTGCTGCTCGCCGCTGTCTTCCGGGTCCTCCAGCAGTGAATGATCAGGCAGAGGGCGCGGCGCTCACTAATGACGTCATCGCGCCCTCTGCCTGAACATCGCAGCAAGAGGAGCCGAGGACACGGCAGCGCATCGGTGGAACGGGACAGGTAAATATCCCTTATACTCACCCCTCCGCCGGCGCGGTCTCTGCAGCCCCTGCTCTTCTCCCACGGTCCCCGCGCCAGTGTTCAGCGGTCACGTGGTACTGCTCATTAAAGTTATGAATATGTGCATATTCATGACTTTAATGAGCGGTACCACCTGACCGCTGAACACTGGCATCTGAGACCGTGGGAGAAGAGCAGGGGCTGCAGAGACCGCGCCGGCGGAGGGGTGAGTATATAGGACAGCTGCGCTCCCCCTCCCCCGCCGACCCCCTGGTATATGACTCGAATATAAGCCGAGAGGGGGACTTTCAGCCCTAAAAAATGGGCTGAAAATCTCGGCTTATATTCGAGTATATACGGTACCTATAAAGAGAAAAATCAGAGAAACTGAAAATTTTGCAGTGGTCTCTTAATTTTTGCCAGAGCTGTATATACATCTATTCTAGGTGTATATATCTATTCTATCTATTCTAACCTGTCAGTGTGATTTTACTGTACACCGCACATGAATTGCTGGCTTTTCAAGGGACACCGGTGCGTATTTCTCACAAGTCACACGGATGGTCCATGTGGTGTCCAATTTTTATTTATTTTTTTCTCACACCCATAGACTTGCATTGGCGAGAGTCGGCCGATATACGGTGCAAATCTCAGCATGCTGTAAATTCATGTGAACGTATAATACGGCCGAGAAAAAAACGGTGATGGGGGCTGCCCCATAGATTAACAGCGGTCCAAGAGCTATGCTTTATCGATGTTTTATCACATAGCACTCGTCCGTATTCCTCGCTAGTGTCACTCTGGCCTTAAATGGATTTTCACCATGACTTATTCTTTTACTCAAAGCGGTTTTACAATTATATATAATTATTTTTTTCTTTTTAAGGTGACAGTGTAGCACATTGCGTATCGGCATTACGGGTACCGGTTGATAAAGACTCCCCATATGTCTTTCTATATCTTTCCTTCTATATCTACTGGCAGGAGAGTGTCGGGAGGCCACCATACACATAAGATAGTTGGCTGAGATCTAATGTGTGATTAGGACATGAAGGCAATTCTTCAGTATTAACTCGATCCACTCACCCCCAGGCTGACCTGCGCTCAGCAGTAATAGGCCCCACCATTGCCAAAGCAAGAAAAATCATGAAATCCAATACCCACCAAAAAACATTTATTATATGGGAGAAGACTAAAAGCAGTCCATTCTACAGCGGGCATGATGGAAGGGATGTGTGATGCTACATTCAGGGAGGCCATGTATGATTTATGTCCCCGGGACATCCCTGTGCTGTCATATCCGCATCAGGAGCATTAGACAGACATGTAAACGACTTCCTGGAATGTTCTGTGCCCTGCGGAAATATCTTATCATAAGGATGGATGTAAATAGATTCTTCCGGTTTTAAGCAGCAGAAACACGTGAGTGATCAGACTGGACGTCTCCTACCACTCAGATTAGGCTCAAGACTAAATTGGAAATGAACAGCACAGCGCTACATGTTTCTCTATGTACAATGTGATTGACTTATAGGGCAGACTGGCTGCAGAACTTGACATGGTCGGGACGCAGAATATATGGTATTGGCAGTCCTTTAGGAAACGGGGCCTGGTACCCAGGGCCCGGTCAGCATTTAAGCTCACGCATTAGACTTGGTCCAGTGTGTGCAAAGTATATGAATGTTCATGGCACTGACCTGTGCGAGCATAACTATGGATGGTCTTAGCATCACCAGGACAGGACTAGATCCAGCTTTAGGGGGTCTATTGGGTGGATGCTACAGCTGCCACTCAACAGCAAAGAGTCCTAGACATTTTAATTCTGGGAAACACCCACTGGACACTTGGCATAGCAGCACGTGCCAAAGTAAGCAATTCAAGCAATTCCCAACTATATAAATTACATCTATTGTCGCAGGGGAATTGTGAAGCCGGCTCAAAACTGAGCCAGCACTATACCCGGCAGATGATGACTGTGTTACACAGCCTGCATCTGTCTTCAACAGCAGTGACCAGAGCTTGCTCCTATCACTTCTGATAACTGATTAAATGTCGCTGCCAGTAACTGACGTTGAAATGGTTAACATGCCAGTTTGCACATGCACCAGCACTCTCTCCCGTGACATGGGGTACCGATAGGTTACCATGGCACCTGGGGATCCCCCTTTTGAATGTTTAGTCTATGGCTGGGTGTTACGATCCATTTTTGAATCTCTAGCAGGTTTTGCTTTCCATATTAAAACTTTTTTCCTTTCAGGCCATCGGGGGTTAATGTCAGTCTTTTCCCCCGGCGGCTGCTGGTGTAATTACATTGCTGCTGAGTTTGCTGGTGCAGGTGGTGACCAGTCCCACCATCCTTTAAAAGGTCACCTGATGCTTCAGCTGACTGTTGGTGATACACTTCCTTTTTGGAGACCAACCAAGCTGGAGTCAGGAGCTTGCTGAGTGCAGTGGTACTTCAGCTACTACCTTGATCTGGTGCTTTATTCTACTGTGCGGTGCATTGCAGCAGAGAAAGCTAAGTTTTGTTTTTTAGTTGCCTTGTCCCCTAGGTGTCTGTCTTTTCTTCCTTTTTGTTACATTGGATGGCCTCACTCTGGGATTCTGGGAGGCTTCTTATAGCCTCATTGTGGGGCCATTCTCTGTCGCTTATACTCTGACTCTTGGCCGCGTGTTTTTGACTTGTGATTGTGCCAGTGCTACGTTTTGTCTGTCTGGTTCTGATTTGGTTTTGTCCCTGTTTTGAGTTTTGCCTGCCCCATTTGTACTCTGCTGCTCTCTCCGTGTATGACCCCTAGGCTACATCCTGACTACGCTCTGCCTGCTTCTATTGTACTTCGCCACTCTCTCTGTGTACGACCCCTTGGCTACGTTCTGACTATGCTCTGCCTGCTTCTTTTGTACTTCGCCGCTCTCTCTGTGTATGATCCCTTGGCTACGTCCCGACTATCCATTCTGTCTATGCCCCTTGGTAACTTTGTCCCGTAGTTACTCTTCTAGGAGTTTTCCTTCACCTCCTAGCTGTCTGGAGCTTAGGCCACGCCCCCAGCAATCACATGCTTCAGGTCCTGGTTGTCTGAAGCACACGTCTTCACTGCTGCTGCTCTGCTCCACAGGTATCTTTGGGCACAATTTGTTTACTCAGGACACACGCACTGGCTCAGTGACCAAGTGTAGTGCGGTGTTCCTGCCATCAGGTTGACAAAGCAGCGGTTTTCTTCCGCACTACACTGTTGATGGGTTGTGACTTGTGACGTCAAGTTGATTAATAGCCAGCTCCCCGCTGCCTAACTGCAGGGAGCCAACTGTCAATCAGCATGACATCGGTAGTCACGCCCAGAAGAGCTGCTCTGATGACATTGACAAGCCGAATAAACGACAGGAGCCGACTACCACTGGGTAGAACAAGCAGATAGTTAGCAACTACCTTGCTATTAGATTTTGTGCCCATAGAACAAAAAAATAAAATGGTCTTGGATAACCCCTTTTTTAAGGAGCACTCAGCATTGGAGACGGTGAAAGACGACAACTGGTAAGTATGCTAATAAACTCGTTACATAGAAACTCATGATTGTTAACAGACAGAAAAATCGAAAAAAATGCCGGAGTGCTCCTTTATACAAGGCGGTTTTATATTTATTTCGTGTTGAAAGCAAACACTCATCAACCTGTAATAATGTCAATGCCGTTTGTATTTTACCACCAGCATCTGCGTGACTGCCTCAAAGCCATTAATTCTTCCTTGGCTTACGAGATCCAGACAGAATGCAGCTGTTGGTATTTACTAGGAGTTCTTAAAAGTGACAAATGAATTGAAAGCTCCAGCCTCAATCACCGAGCTCGGGTGACTTGCCAAAATCATTAGATCATACCGTTCCCTCCCAACATAATGATAAACATAAACAGCTCCAGCATCCAGACGTAGTACCGCCATGGTGTGAAACCCATAGATCGGAGACATGGTGAGACAATACAGCATTTATCTCGTGAAGAAGCGGGCGATTCTTATCAGGGTATGGTCTACAGAAAAAAAAACTCATGTCATCATTTGTATGGACGACCTGTGGGTTATAAATCCACAGCATTGGTCTATTGCCGCTTTGTGTGGAAATCTGGACAAAAAAATTTGCTGAGTACCTACCGAGAGGATTTAGTTCTGGGACTAAAAGTGATGGGGTTAGTCTGTTTCCCCGGCCCTGAGCACCGGGAGAGCTTGATGAGCCTCCCCTTTTTACAAGATTATTTTGATCATAAAGGGGTTTTTCCCAATTTTGAAAAATAATTTGCTGCCCGTCTGGGGTCCAACAGCGATCCTGAAAATGTGGCTTTGCAGAGCCCCGTTTTGAATAGTCACATTCTTGACTACTTAATTGTCTATGGGACTGCCAGAAAAATGAGCAATGTTGTGGGAGGCCAAGATTAGGAACCGCTGCACTTTTCAAGTCTTGGCTCTGCAGAGCCCGGTTCTCAGCATTGCTGGGATTTCTTTGGATAAGGGATAACTTTAAATTTTGCAAAAGTTCTTTAAAGGTTTAAAGGGAATCTATCCCCAGGTTTTTGCTACTCCATCTGAGAGCAGCATGATGTAGGGGCCGAGACTCTCATTCCAGCAATGTATCACTGTATTACTGGGCTGCTTGCTGCAGTTTTGATTAAAAACTCTTTTATCTGCTGCAGATATTGCAGTTCTCTGAATGCTGAGCTCTGTATAACCCCGCCCACACCACTGATTGGCAGCTTTCTAGGTACACTGTGCTTGGGTAGAAAACTGCCAATCAATGGTGGGGGGTGCGGCTGGACTACATGGCAGCCGGCTTACTAGTCCTGTAGCGATTATCTCCTGTTAATAAAATAGTGACTTTATCGAAACGACACTAAGTAGTTCAATAAATGACACATCGCTGGAATCAGGGTCTCTGAATCTACATTATGACGCTCTCAGAATAGGTATCAAAATTCTTTAAGTAAAAGAAGAAATGCATGTCAAGAGCTGGTCGGTATATTTATGTTTTGTTATCTCCATTATTTTCATCTGAAATATTACCAATTTTTACACTCTACAAGAGAAAAAATTAGCAAAAACCCTGCTGTAACTAAGTAAATAAAAAGCAAAAGTGCATTTAAATAACACCGAGTTTTTAGAAATACTATTTTTGATCAAAAATAGCATAAAAGCCATCCCACCACGACAAGGTGACTCTGATTGGGACTGTCCTACAGACCCAATCAGAGTTACTTTGTCGTGGTGGGATGACTTTTATGCTATTTTTGATCAAAAATAGTATTACTAAAAACTCTGTGTTTTTAAATGCACTTTTGCTTTTTATTTACGTAGTTACAGCAGGGTTTTTGCTAATTTTTTCTCTTGTAGGTTTTATATGTTTTATGGCCAATGTGAACATGCGTTTATGTGCTACATGTACCAACTCAAATCAAGCTCAATTATTGTGTGTTTTTCAATTTTTACACTCCTAGTGAACTACTCCCAATCCTATATAACAGACACTTGGACACTAAGATGTAGAGTCTAGGACATGGTGTAATGGTCCACTCTGTAGGACGAATGCTCCCTCACATGTATGTCTGGATTTCTTCAGGTTACATATCCTGATGACCTGTTTCCTTCAGTGATCGAAAGTGATTAGCCATTGTTGTTGGTAATGTTATTCATGTAGCACACACAATCTGTCTGTACACAACACTGAGGGTGTTAAATCTTGAAACATGGGCACATGTGCATTTTTGTGGGGCAGATCTTTTGATGACCAACTCTACGGTATGGCAATTTGGACTTTTGTAGATCATATTGAGGGTCAGTAGACTTTAGTTTTGGTCTGGGTATCTAAAGAGATCTCTCGATTACTCAGCCTGTTGCCTCTCTTTGGTCTAGTAGGGTAATAAAGATCCTGGCCATGATGTATGTATAAAGTGGCCTAAAGGGAAAATGTCATCAGAAAATAACCTATTGTTTAAATGAAGTTTTTGTGTTAAATGTTTTTTCAAACATTTTTTGGCAATGTTTTTTTTCCATATCACAATTTTCATTAATGGACATTGGGGATAATTAGATCCATACTTCCTGATGTTTCAATAAATTCACATGTACATTAGCACCAATGAACAGACCCCGGCCCTATCTTGTGTATTGAGACTTCTAATGATTGTGTGAAAAGGTCATTGTGAGGGTAAGGGGATCAGGGGAGCTGTGACATCAACTATTGGGATTGGTGGATCCTGTATAATCACCTGTGTATAGTGGTGTTGCCTATCATTGTAATTCTGACTCTGATGATAAGGAAACTGCTGAAAACTACATTTCTAAAAAAAACTTCTTTATTAAAAATCTTGTACGTTCTTAATAATGGGGGGAGGGGGTAATTGTATTTTTTCCTGCCTTCTCCTTGTTGTAGTGTATCTGCAGTGGCCTGTCTCCCAAACAAGGAGCGCAGCTCTTACAAACTCTTTCCTATAGAACTTCTAAATGCAGCTCTGAAGCTGGTTGGATCACCACATCCAGCCAACCTTAGTGCCCCTTGGCTCCTCCAGTACTGTAGAGGCAAAGATGTCTCTGCTTGCAGCATAGTTCAGGCCAGCAGTGTTACAATGCCAATGGTCTCAACTGCCAATCAGGAGCATTTAAGAAAAAAAAATGACATAAAGGAGGTATTGCTGTAATTGTACTAACATGAAAAATAAAGCTGCCTTATCAATTTTACCACATGCAAAACAGCATTGAAAAAAAACAATTTCTGCATTGCTGGTTTTTGTTCATGCTGCCTCCCAAAAATCAGAAAAGAAAGCGAACAAAAAATTTAATGTGCTCGAAAATAGTTCCAATAAAAACATCAGCTTGACCCACAAAAAACAAGTGGCAACATGTTCCTGTTTACACGAGGAACAGTGTAAAAAAAAAATAAAACCAATTTTTGACCTGCTCTTGATTTGTTCATTCTGCCTCCCAAAGATTTCAGTAAGGCTCTGCTCACATTTATCCTGCGCTCTACGCTGAGTGCTTACACTGGGGTTTTCGTGTAAATCTTTGAAATGCGTAATTTAAACAGAACCCCCAGCAGAAGATTCCCTGTAGTGAGGCAGATGAAGGCACTGTGGACGCCGTCTTGCCTGTGATCCAGCAGTGTCCATCTTTTTAGCCGTGCATAACTGTGCTATCGATCACAGTTTTGGTGCACTTCTGAAAAAAAAGTGATAGCGAGGATTCCAAAGCTGAAAGCGACGTCCTGATCCTGAGGTCACTCTGACGTAAAAGCACGCCATCACATTCACTAAAGCGACGACGCGTAATGCCGAGTATCCGCTGAAGCTCGCGTAAGCGCGAGCTATTTTTGAGACGCAACAACGACCTGACAGCAATCTCGCTTAGTGTGACACGTAAGCGGACAACGGACAGCCCCCTGCATGTATCGCTGATTGTCGCTAATGTGCCTGGAGACCATTTTTTCATCGTTGTCTCCCAGGCCACGACATCGCATTACGCGTGGACAGCGGGGAGGACCCAACGATCAGCGACTGGGAGCTGGATCCATTGTACATATCGGGTTAACTAAGCCACACGCCGGGACCTATGTTACCCAATATGTAACCTAGTTCCCGGCTCCCAGCTTCTGCAGTAGAGCCTGAGAGTCGGTAATCTAGGTGTACAAATCGGAGCTATGGTGCCGCGCGGTGCTTAGTTACCCAATATGTTCATTTGATACCGGCTCTCATGGCTTACAGCAGAAGCTGAGGCGGTTCTAGGGTACATATCGGTGTTAACTATGCGCAGCCGGTGCATTAGTTACGCGATGTTACATTGGATACCACTGCTCGCTGGTCCTGATCGCTGGTGAGTCTGCCATGTGACAGCTCACACGATCAGTAACGATGTCCCAGAGATCCCACTCACATAGATCGTTGGTGGGATCGCTGGGACATTGAAGAGTGTGACGGACCCTAACTCTGCTGCCTCATTATAGTGCATGGATCCCTCGGAGTTTCATCTGAATCACATCATTCGGAGACTTAGATGGAAACCACAAATTAAGTGTTCAGCGTAAACCGCCGGATAATGTGATTCCAAATGTTATGTAAAATATTCCAATAAAGCTTCAACTCAATCACAAAAAGCAAGTCCCACTCAAATCAGTCATCTGTCATGGAATTATAGGGGCTTCCACGTTACTGTAGCACAAGCTCTGGAAAAGTGCTATGGTTCTTCACCCCAAAAAAATTCTGTGATTCTGAGTCCCAATCTAAATGCCCTCCCTTTTGATCCTCCCAGTGTGCGTAAACCACACTTAGCATCCATATGTTGGCAGGGGTATATTTCAAAATGGGGTCACTTGAGGGTGGATTCTGCTTTTCTAGTACTTACAGTGTGTATGGAAAGTATTCAGACCTTTTAAATTTTTCACTCTTTGTTTCATTGCAGCCATTTGGTAATTAAAAAAGTTCATTTTTTCTCATTAATGTACACTCTGCACCCATCTTGATGAAAAACAGAAATGTGAAAACTCGGCAAATTTATTAAAAAGAAATCTGAAATGTCACATGGTCATAAGTATTCAGACCCTTTGCTCAGTATAAGTAGAAGCACCTTTTGAGTTAGTACGGCATGAGTCTTCTTGGGAATGATGCAACAAGTTTTTCACCCCTGGATTTGGGGATCCTCTGCCATTCTTCCTTGCAGATCCTCTCCAGTTCCATCAGGTTGGATGGTGAACTTTGGTGGACAGCCATTTTCAGGTCTCTCCAGAGATGTTCAATTGGGTTTAGGTCAGGGCTCTGGCTGGGTCAGTCAAGAAAGGTCACAGAGTTGTTCTGCAGCCACTCCTTTGTTATTTTAGCTGTGTGCTTAGGGTCATTGTCTTGTTGTAAGGTGAACCTTCAGCCAAATCTGAGGTCCAGAGCACTCTGGAAAGGTTTTCATCCAGGATATCTCTGTACTTGGCTGCATTCCTGTTTACTTCAATTGCAACCAGTCGTCCTGTCCCTGCAGCTGAAAAACAACCCCATAGCATGATGCTGCCACCACCATGTTTCACTGTTGGGATTGTGTTGGGCAGGTGATGAGCAGTGCCTGGTTTTCTCCACACATACAGCTTACAATTATCACCAAAAAGTTATATCTTCGTCTCATCAGACCATAGAATCTTATTTCTCATACTCTGGGAGTCCTTCATGTGTTTTTTAGCAAACTCTATGTGGGCTTTCATATGTCTGGCACTGAGGAGAGGCTTCCGTCGGGCCACTCTGCCATAAAGGCCCGACTGGTGGAGGGCTGCAGTGATAGTTGACTTTGTGGAACTATCTCCCATCTCCCTACTGCATCTGTGGAGCTCAGCCACAGCCACATATGGCTTATTGCCACACTCAAATTGTGTGACAAATTTTGATGCCATTTTTACCCATTTCCCCAGTGAAAATATAAAATCTGGGGCTAAAACAAAATTTTTGCGCTAAAAATGGAATTATTTTTTCTTCACTGCCTAATGATATAAAATTCTGTCACAGATTTGTGGTGTCAACATGCTCACTGCACCCCTTGATGAATTCATTGAGGAGTAGTTTGTAAAATTACTTCAGTTATAGGGGGTTTCTGCTGTTCTGGCACCTCAGGGGCTCTGCAAATGTGACATAGCACCCTCAAACATTCAGCAAAATCTGAACTCCAATATGATGCTTCTTCCCTTCTAAGCTTTGCACTTTTCCTCAAAAGTAGTTTTTAAACCACTTATGGGGTACTGGCGCACTCAAGAGAAATTGCACTAAAACATGCCTTGTGCATTTTCCCATTACCCTTGTGAAAATAAAAAATGTGGGGCTAAAAACATATTTGTGGGAAGAATGTGATTTTTTTTTATTTCCATGCCTCTACCTTATAAACTTCTGTGAAGCATCGGTGAGTTGAAGGTGCTCACCACACATCTAAATACATTCCTTGAGGGGTTTAGTTTCCAAAATGGGGTCATTTCTGGGGGGTTTCCACTGTTTAGGCATATCAGGAGCTCTCCAAACACAACATGGCGTCCGCTCTTGATTCCAGCCATTTTTGCATTCAAAAGTCAAACGATGCTCCTTCCCTTTTGAGCCCTGTCATGCACCCAAACAGTAGTTTTCCCCCACATGTTGGGTATCAGATTACTCAGGTGATATTGCACAATAAATTTTAGGGTCCATTTATTCCTGTTGCACTTGTGAAAAGGCTACAAATACATTTTTGTGGGAAAATATGATTTTTTATTTTTTTATTTTCGCGGCTCTACCACGGGAAGATATCATTAGCATAAAGAAATAAAAGTCTATTTGTCCACATTTAGACAGCAACTATGAGGCATACAGGTAAGACTAGACTAACATTTCTATTACCTGTATGCCCATAGTAATAACTGAAAAGTGTCCTGGGGGGTGACAACAGATTCCCTTTAACCTACTAAATGGCTTGGTCCTTAAGGGGTTAGTAGACCTTTAACTATATAAACACATTTCAAATAGTGAGAAAGATGAAAGTATAATCCGGAGCCGTTCTGTACCTATATAAAACATAAAAGGCATGTTCCTTTGTACCATACACTATCGCTTGCCGATACATCTGCTGTAATAGATACATTCACATCAAAGTGCTCTTTGTAAATCTTTTTCGCAATCCAGGTAATCTTCAACTTATACCGCGAATGTGTTTGATGCTTGGCAGCCGGATCACTTGTATTGTAAACAAATGGGCAGACAACTGGCACATTCTTCCGTAATTATAATGATCACTTCAAGGGAGTCTATTTATAAAATGATACAGGCCGTGTATGAGAACACAGCGGGGTAGGGCTAAAATACAGAAACAAGTGCAATGGCTTCATCGTGACATGTAAGTGGCTGGTGAATGTGGCTGACGCTGTAAAGCTGTCATCGCTGCGATAATCTGACTTTCAACTGTGATATCGGGATTTTCACCTCTACTGGAAGGCTTGACAATATGCTAAATGTTTCTCATTGCAGAATCCACTACAAAGTGCTAAGTGCAGCGTTGGTCAGGTCCGTAAACAAACAGATTGCAGGTGATGATAATTTTAAGTGGATATTTTACAACTATATACACTACAGTCATGGCCGGAAGTGTTGGCACCTTTGAAATCGATCCAAGAAAATTAAGTATTTCCCCAATAAAATTATTGCAATCACACATGTTTTGTTATGCACATGTTTATTTCTTTTGTGTGTATTGGAACAACACAAAAAAGAGGAAAAAAAAAGTAAATTAGGCATAATTTCACAAAAAAAAAAATTATTCTAACAGTAGTTGGGTCCCTCAAATTTAATATTTGGTTGCACACCCTTTGGAATAAATAACTGCAATCGATCGCTTCCTATAACCATCTACAAGCTTCTTACACCTCTCCACTGGAGTTTTTGACCACTCTTCTCTTACAAACTGCTCCAGGTCTCTCACAGTTGAAGGGTGTCATCTCCCAACAGCAATTTTAAGATTTCTCCACAGGTGTTCAATGGGATTCAGATCCAGACTTATTGTTGGCAACTTCTGAACTCTCCAGTGCTTTGTTTCCATCCATTTCTGGGAGCTTATCGAAGTATGTTTGGGGTCATTATCCTGCTGGAAGACCCATGACCTAGGATGCAAACCCAGCATTCTGACGCTGGGTATTACATTGCCACTCAAAATCCTTTGGTAATCTTCAGAGGTCATGCTTTGAACACAGTCAAGGCACCAAGTGACAGAGGCAGCAAAACAACCCCAAAACATCTTTGAACCTCCACTATATTTGACTGTAGGTAGTGTGTTCTTTTCTTTGTAGGCCTCATTCCATTTTTTGGCAAACAATAGAATGATGTGCTTTACCAAAAAGCTCCATCTTGGTTTCATCTGTTCACAAGATTCTTTCCAAGAAGCATTTTAGCTTACTCACATACATTTTGGCAAACAGCAGCCTATTTTTTTTATGTTTCTGTGTCAGCAGTGGGGTCCTCCTGGGTTTCCTGCCACAGCATTTCATTTAATTCAGATGTCAACGGATAGTTCACACTGATGAATTCTGAGCCTGCAGAACAATTTGAATTTGGATCTTGATTGTTGCTGCTTATCCACCATCCGGACTATCCTGCGTTGCAACCTTTCATCAATTTTTCTCTGCCGTCCAGCTCCACGGATATTAGCTACAGTGACATGGGTTGTAAACTTCTTGATTATATTGCGCACCATGAACAAAGGAACATCAAGATCTGTGGAGATGGACTTGTAACCTTGAGATTGTTGATATTGTTCAACAATTTTGGTTCTGAAGTCCTCAGACAGTACTTTTCTCTTTCTCTGATCTGGTGACTCTGATGAGTGATAACATTACTGATGTCACCACTCTTCAGAGCCACCGAGCCTCGCAGAGCACAGCGTGCGTCTGGAGTTTCTGCTGCTAAAGCCTATGGCGCCTCATAATGAGGCTCCATAGACCTTATATGACGGATTCGGGGAACATCGTGGGAAGCATTGGCTTACTTCGGACCTGCGTTGGACCTTTTTTTTCTTTAATAAATTGGTGAACGAGGGACAGTGTCTTGTTTTTGTTTCTCTCATGTTTTTCAGGCATCCATTTGTGGACTATATCGGACCCGCATGTTTTTTTTTTTTGTTTTAATAAATTGGTGAACCATGGGAAGTGTTGGGGAATGATTTTTTTCAATAAAGTATTTTTGTGTGTGGTGTTTACTTTTTATTACTGTCACCAGGAAAAATGCTATTAACCTGCAGATATGGGGTTAACCTGCAGGTTAATAGCGTTGCTAACCTGTTTGGCGCAGGCACTTCGCTGAAAAAAGTAACTTTATCCCCCGCCCCGGCAGCATTCAGGTTTCAGTCACAGGGGCAGCGTGGGTTCAGTCATTGCTCTGAGAATACAGAGCGGCGGCTGTAACTGCGCCCCCAACCCTTACGGACAGCTGAGCCCCAATGAAAATAGAACACTGCGGGGGGTGAAGTTAATTTTCTCCCTGCAGCGTTCGGGTAAGTGCAAGTGCCGGGCAGGTTAGTAATGCTATTAACCTGAAGATTAACCCCATAACTACAAGTTAAGAGCGTTTTTTTTCTGGTGACAGGTTCCATTTAAATGGGAAAAGGGGGAATGATGTAAACATTTATATTTTTTCAAAACTTTTTAAAATTATTTTTACTTTATTTTTATTCCCCATAGAGGACTTTAAGCTGCGATAGTCTTGACAGTTTATACTATTGTAGCGCAGTAAATAGCTAAACTGCCATGAAACCCAGTGTCACGGGGCAATGGTGGGAAAACAGAGGACGAGGAACCTGGGCCCCTAAACTGCCCTGAGCTAAACCCCCCTACCCCCTCCCCAGGAGGTGAGACAGGGAATAAAGTGAACTGAACCAGGTTAACCCTAAAACCACCTAATCCCAGAAACTCAGCAGACCATAACACCTGATGTCAGCAAAAGCCGTGGAATTGCCGGCATGGGCAGTCTGTGACTGTTATGTGTTAGGCACAACAGGCAGGTAGATTAGCAACTACCTGCCTGTTAGTTCTTAGGTCCACAGTAAAAAAGATGAAAAAGTCCTGGATAACGCCATTTAACTATTCAGTGGCCAAAGCAAAATATACAAAAACATAACTTGAAGCACTTGGGCTCTAAAATCTGCTACAGTGCCGCCGCATACGAGGTGTCATGTCTAACACTGGTTAAAGCCTACAGCACAGACATACAATACTGGCTATATGAATCCGTAGGGAGGTAGCTCCCCCTAGTGATGGCTGCATGCAAGCAAATTTCAGTTCCACTAAAAATGTTATTATGACTATACTACTGTGATTAAAGAATTTTGGACATAAAATGGAATGATGGGAACATCTCTGTGTTTGTCTTTGGAATTAAATGTTAGATTTATTAAGGTCTAGCCAAGGTAATATATGCAAAAATATTAAACCTAAAAGACAGCATTATGTGGTTGCTTCCCAGAAATTAGTCAATGGTATTTATTCCAATATCTAAATCTCTACTTCTACCATACATACAAATTCCAAATTCAGTTGTAACAGAGCTAGGAGTGTCGCACGGATAATGGAGGTTCATCAATGCAGCTATACCAGGCAATGGGTCAGGTATGGCCTGAGAAAAGCAAGTTACTGAAGTTTAGCTTAGCATTTCAGTCATTTCACTTTAAAAGGCCATTGTCTTTTCAACAAACTTTACATAACTCAATAATACAGGAAAATACAGGGTGGCCCATGGAAAAGTAGCCGGTCTCCAGTATGAGCACCACGTAATTTGGAGGAATCCATAGTCCCTTGCTCTCTGTCTGGCGACGTGGTATCACCCTGTGTGCAGCACTCCGGCCTCATTTTGCCTTCCTGTTCGGTCCTTCTGTGGACAGCATGTCAGAGGGATGGTGGTCTCTCTGGAACTGTGAATAATGATTGTGGAAGGCTATGTGTGAAGCGGATCGATTAAGGAAACACAAGAGACCTTCACCGACAAGTACCAAGGAGCAAAACCACCGGCTAAATGTATTCAAAGTCTGGTTCTGAGATGGTATCAATCCAACTGTCAAGACAATGCTTCCATCGGTCAGGACGTCATACCTGAAATTCAGCAGCAGTTTGTGAGAAGCCCCCAAAAATCAACTCAAAGACGGTCTCAGCAAGTTGGTGTATCGCGAAAAACATGTCAGCGAGTGCCGAAACCTCTGAAACTCAAACCATGCTGTGGAGGAAGGGAAAGAGGCCGACAACACTAAATGCCTAAATTACTGTACGTGGCTGCTGACTATGGTTGCTGATGAACATTTGGACACATTGCTGTACTTCATGATGGATGAAGCTTGGTTCCATTTATCAGGTCATGTTAACTCACAGAATACTTGATATTGGTCCACTGAGGGACCCCATTTGATTCATGAAACACCACTTCACGACTAGAAAAGTGGCGTTTGGTGTGCGTGTCAGGAATACAAAAAGTGGGCCCAATTTTCTTCAAATCAACTGTGCGGTTTACCTGGACATCTTTGAACAGTTTTTTGAGAAACTACCAGCAAGAGAAAAAATGTCCAACAAGATGGGGCAACATGACATACCTCACGTGACTTACTGACACAGGTTTATGAACTGTTTACGGAGGAGTGAAGAGTGAGCAACGAATTATGGACACCACATTCCCTGGGCTTGTCCACATGTATTTTTTTTTTTATCTCTGGGGAAATTTAAAACAGAACGTGTACATCAATAATTCACACACCCTGGATGAACTCAAAGAAAACATCACAAACACTATCTGCAGCATTACGGGCCCAAAGCTGCGTGCACATGAAAAAGGGACCACTTTCAGCATCTGTTGTGACCTGTGGGTAAGTGAATAAATACTATTGCTGGAGGCAGGATACTTGTCAATGGGCCACCCTGTATAAGAAACATCTTATGAGAGAAATATGCTTTTTTCTCCGCTTATGAGTCTCTTCTACCACCTACGGAATTGATCATTCCTGTTGAAATGCAACTAAGGCCTCCTTCACACGTCCGTGGTGGTATTTGTTTTTTTCAGATACCACATATACCCATTTTAACTTATGGGGCTGCTCACATGTCCATGTTTTTACACATTGTGTGTCTGTGCAAAACACGGAGACATGTCCGCGATCGTACGATAGCACTGATAACAAGGGCCAATACAAGTCTATGGGTCTGTGAAAAACATGTACAGCACACGGTTGCTAATGCTAAAATTCAGAGACGCTTTGTAATTTCTTTCTTTATCCATACCGGAAAACATTTATGACACACTGTTGGAATAATGCTTATTAATATATACAGTATATTGCATCAACTATGGCATACTACTGTTTAATAGTGCATGAGTTTCCGTCTCCAGCAATTGTTATATTGCCAGTAAAGCACTGTTAAAAAAACCCAAAAAACAGGAAGTTCCTGTTCACTGTGTGTGAAGCTGGAGCACATTTTACTTTCACTTTGCAATCTGACAAACATGATGAGATCCTAAGTTATCACCAATACCAGTTGTAAGCTGTGTTATCTTTCTTCCTGAATAAATATATATTCACTTTTGAACGGCTGGATGATACAGAGACTAATCCACTACTAACAGGTTATGGGTCCAGAAACCCAAAGACCCAGAGAACAGCCCAAAGGAGCGAGAACACCAGTGTTCTAACAAGAAGTAGCAAAGATTGCCACCAGCAGCAACTCTGACGTTCACAGTGTCAAATCTTGCAGTAACAAATGGAATTCTTTGCAGATATATGGAAAAACTGAGACTGTAATGCCGTTAAGAGAGTTCTTCGATATTCGAAAAAGACTTAAGTCATAAATTTAAGGATATCTGCAGCAGGAGATCTAAAGGCCCCGTTACACGCTACGATATCGTGAACAATATCGTTGCAACGTCACCTGTTTGGTGATGTTGCAGTGTTGTCAAAACAACATCGTTGCGTGTGACACATAGTAACGATCAACGATCAGTCGGCTGATCGTTAATCGTTGCAGAATGTACTGGACCATAAATCTATCGTTGGTCTCTCACTGGGCAGCACACATCGCTGCGTGTGACAGCATGAGACCAACGATCAGCGAGCTCCCAGTGCCGTACATCAGACGCTGGGAGCTGGTATCCAGGGTAAACAGCGGGTAACTAAGCGCCGCGCAGTGCTTAGTTACCCGCTGTTTACCCTGGATATCAGCATGTTCGCTGGTCCTGATCGCTGGTAGGTCTGCCTAATGCCTATGTGACAGCTCACCAGCGATCAGCTAACGATGTCCCAGCAATCCCATCCACGTCGGAACGTTGGTGGGATCACTGGGACATTGAAGCGTGTAACGGGGCCCTAACACTTACAGACTCTGTGGATGTAGCCTGGGCTGATGACTTAAGTGATAGTAAATCGACAAGAGGCTATTTGTTCAAGCTTGGAAAAAGTTCCATTTCTTGGTCTAGCAGAAAACAGGTGACTGTATCCTTGTCATCTACAGAAGCAGAGTATGTGTCTGCAGCCCACACAACTAAAGGGGTCATTTGGTTAAACCAATTGTTAGGCAATCTTGGTAAGCCATCCACAAAACCAAAGGTGATTTACACACATGGTCAAAATTGTTGGTAACCTTCGTTTAATGACAGAAAAACCCACAATGGTCACAGAAATAACTTGAATCTGACAAAAGTAATAATAAATCAAAAATCTATGAAAATGAACAATTGCCAGAATCAGCGCTGAGATTTCATCTCCTAAGATCTTGGTGCCGAGATCTCCATCTGCGCATGCCCCGGCAGCCATTTTCTCGGAGTCCACCACACTGTAAACCATGTAAGTGCAGGGGCTGTGCGCTTTAACAAAATGTCGTCAGAGCCACCGCACCGCCGAACTCACACAGCGGCGCACGTCGGAACACCCCATCATCCCAGCCTGCGGCCTGCAGCAACGCTCCACTCTTGCCTCCTCCAGCAGTGACCCTGGGACCCTGCTCCACTGCAGCCGGTAAGACACATCCCCATTTCCCCCCAAAATTTTGGGGGAATAAGTGCGTCTTATAATCCGAAAAATACGGTATATTTTTTTGCCTAAAATAGAAAGGAAATGTGTCATGTTTAATATTTGGCCTTTTTATGACATCATTTTATCTTCAACTTGCTTAACTGGTCACAATAACAGCAATTTTGACCAGGAGTGCCCAAACTTTTTCATGCCACTGTACAGTGGGAACATTTCATAGGTTACATTTTCAAAAGCCCTTAAGCTTCTGTTGGCTTTCCTAAGCTTCATATATGTTGACCTATGTGTTTTAAATCCTGCCAAAAACGACATTCTTCCAATGTCTCTGTGATCAGATATGCAATTCCTGTGATAAAACATCAACCGGGCCGTTTGCTTATGTCGGACAGTTCTTTGTGCAGCTGTTCTCGAGCTAATACTCTTGACTTCAGTCACTGCCTTGAAGTCTTGATTTCCAAGCTCACAGCTTCATCATTCAAATCAAAATCTCACATTTAGAAAGCAAAAGTATTATTGGAGTGATACATATATAAGCCCGCCAAAACTATGATGATTCACTAGAGAAGGACCTCATGGTCGGAAGAATAGAAGGAACAAGGCAAAGAGGAAGACCGGCAACTAGTGTTGAGCGATACGATAATGCAAATATCGGCTATCGGCCGATATTAGCTCTATCGGCCTTTCGATAATTCGTTTCGATATTTTCGTCTTATCGAATACCGGAATCGGATTTGTCACTGTCACTGTGAGTGTCCGTCGGTCGGGTCTGTCAGGGGTCAGCGGCACTTACCTGGCAGAAGATCTCCGGCGGTCACGTCCTGGACTGCTTGATGGCCGCCATTATCTTCTCCCTGGCGGTCACATGCAGTTTTTCGCGATAACTGCAGTGACTGCAGGGTAATCCCGGCCGTAAAGCAGTCAGTCCGATGACGTCACCGCCGGGGAAGCAGGTAATCAGCTGTGCTGTGCCGGGATGACAGGCTCTGCCTGTCATTCTGATGTAGCAGAGCTGGATCGTCGTGGGACACTCGTTACTATGGACTGCGTCGGTCAGGTGGTATACTTTTTTTTTTTTTTTTTCATTTTTTTACAGGAGATCGATGGCGTCACAGCAGGATGAGACGTAATAAAAGAAATGAAAACTGTGTTTTTTTTTTTTTATTAAATTAAAAAATTTTTTTTGGAACATTCACCCGTCCGGGTACATAAACAATTTAACTATTTATTTACATACAGGGACCCTGTCCGGGTTATTTAGACTTCTTTGGCTGGCCTCTTCCAGGTACCACCTGGTACTCTTCTGGTGCTTGCCAAACATCCGAGGCACCAAGGACCACCAGGACCTGATGACGTCGTGTGGCCTGTACAGTCAAGTCGTGACCCGCTATCTGGGTCTGTGTGGCCACCTCTTTCATCTCTCTCCGGGTCTGGAGCCCTATGTCACGGACTGTACGAACCCCAGGGGGCCTAACAGGCGCCGGGTACGGGCCAGCTATACTTATCATGTCCATAGCTGGGGCTGCTGAGGAGACCACTGAGGGAGGCTGGGGAGATTTACGGCGTGGGGTGGGCACTTTTGCAGAGGCCTGGATGTGGGAGGCTGAAGGCTTCGAGGGTCTCACAGGTTCCTGACACACTGGGGAGTAGGGGTCGCACCTGGTAATGTTGTGACCCGCACCACAATTGTGGGTTACCAGAGCAATGGGGTACTCAGAGCCGAGCCCATGGAAGTCTATGGGGTTGTCACAGGTAGCGGTGGCTCGGTCTGTGGCCCTGGCGGTCAGGCGTATGTTGGGGGGAATATTTACAGGGGATAGGTGTATAACAGTTCGTGACGCCACCTGTAGTTCTCTGATCACTAAGACCAGCGCTGCTGTAGATCTCTGAGGGGATGGTGGGGCAGCTAGATGTCGGGTCCCCTACAGGTGGGACTGGTCCCTCAAAGTCTATGGAATTAATGATGTCGGGTGCAGATAAATAAATCAGTCTCACACCATCCAGCGTCTTTCCATACCTTTTACTTGTCAGATGATAAGGCAGGTCCCAGGGAGGCTGGTCGGGTGGAGGATGTGTTTTGAGGTAACGGCAGAGCAGGTTGGGGGCCTCCTTTACTTTCCAATATGATGAGTCCAACCAGCATAAAGCTAAGTTCACTCCGAATACTCCAGCTAAGTCCTTAGCTGTACTGCCCGGTCAGTTTTGTGGTCGGAGCCTTCCTTTGAGAGAGCTGGGTTCCTACTGTTGTCCTGCATCGACTCAAGGTTCCCACTCTCCCTGACCCCAGTTACGTACCGACACTCCAAGGGCTGCTTTCTGCGACCTAAGGTCCAGTAAGACTCTGGTTTTTCTACCACTACGCCTGAAGCTGTAGTGACACTTCGGTCCCCAGTGACCGGTGAAATTGTGCAGGATAGTCCAATCCTTAAGGCACTGCTATAACTTCTTCCACTGCGCCCTTCGCCCTGTTCGCGCTTGTAGCATAAGCACTCCACACTTCCTAAGGTAATGCAAGTCAATCCCTTCTTGCTTCTTCCTTGGAGCTCGCTAACAGATGCTCAGTATTCTTCCAGTTCAGGAGCACGTCGACTGAACTTCACTGTCCTTCACAGTAACATTTAGGGCGTACCACCCATTGTAACCCCAGTGTCGGGTGTAAGTCACCAAGTCTCCTGGCAACAGGTCCCTCCCCGGGTGTCCTTCTGGGAGGTGAGCCTCCACGTCCCGCCGGGTCACAAAGACTTCTAAATAAAGTCCAGGCTCCTTGATGAAGCCCCACCCACCTTTCAATTTAAAGCTCCGTACTGCACCCTTACGCCGCGGCTCACTCAGGGTTCCTTTGTCCTTTCTCATCTGGTCCTTATCTGCCCGGTCCTTCTCCAGGTGACGTTGGCGAAGTTTTAGGGTTTCTCGCTGCTCCCTTTGTCGCTCTGCTTCCCGCTCCCAACGTCTCCACTCTTCCTCCTGACGCCGGTTATAATTCTCCTCCACCAGTTGCTCCATGTCTCCACCACTCCACTGCAGCTTACAGTGTCCGGTTTGCGGCAGCTCTCCTGTCGCCCCCCAGTCCTGGCGGCGCTCCCCTGCAGAGGAAGCAGACGGCTCTAAATCAGATGACAGTCGGGGCTCCGGTACAGGCAGGTAGTGCTCTGGTGCCTGCGCGGCCTCCTCCATGAGGACGGGTGTCGCTTCTTCTGTCTCAGCGACCGGGGCAGACAGCGGGATTTGGGGTGCTGCTGACGGTGCTGCGGTTTTTGCAGGAACGGGTGCCTCCACTGCGACAACGTCAACCGGATCACATTGCAAGGGCTCCTCTACTATAACGGGTGCCTCACCTTCCGGTACAGACACTTCAGGTAAGAGGGATTGGCGCCGCTCCAAGTTTATTTTTAGGGCACACCAGCTGGCTTCCATCCTGGCGACCTCCTCCCGTTGCCAGGCCAGGCCTCTCAGGGTATCCTCCGCTTCTTGCAGCGTAGGAGGGTTTACAGGCCGAGTGCCCAACGGTGATTCCATGGCGATCGGGTCGCTTCCGTGGGGGGAGAGCTCTGACTGCTCCATTCCTTCCCACTTCTGCTCGTCGTGTCCATTAGCCATCTCTGCCAAGTCACATGTGTCATATCTGGAGAGGGCCCCTCTTTTGTAGGGAGGCGGGACCTTCTCACACTGAGGAGGATGAGGAGGCGGAACTCCAGAGCTGTGGGGCACGATGTTACATTGCAGTAACATTTACAGTGGGCGGCCATCGTTTTCACGCCACTGAGTGAGTGACACCCACGAAGAGCACGCCCTTCTTCTTCACCAGTGCCTCGTCGTGACGCAGATATGGCGGAAAAAATGGCAAATACATTCTCTGATGATTTTAGCAATTCTCAAGCACAAAACCAGTGCAATTCAGGCACACAGGACTCGCTTATAGCGAGCTACAGAATCCTGTTTGTGACGCCCAAGTTGAGTCGCACAGAGCCAGAGGTTTTGGGGGTACTCGGCACCGAGCCCGTCGACTTCTATGGGGTATGTCACGTCTTTACCCGGCAATTGAATTAGAGTCGATTTTACTATGTAGAAGTGTATAAACTATAAATATATGTATATATATATGTCACAATGACATGTATATATATATATATGTATTCTATGTGTGTATATTTTGTGTTTACAACGAAAGAAAGGGTTTTTTTTGTTGCGATATTTTGTTCCCATAGACTTACATGGGACTTCCGGTATCGAAATCGGATATCGACGATATTTAGTGCTATCGGCGATACAATTTCGATACGATATTTTTAGATATCGAGCAATATCGCTCAACACTACCGGCAACCCAATGGCTTGATGCTATCATGATAATGGTGGAGACCCTGGTGGACCTATCTAGGCTTGCGCAAGATCTGTCTTCCTACAGAGCACTCATCCATCAAGACGCCATGGCTCGAGATCAAGCTGAAGGCCGTTAAATAATAATAATATCTGTATGATTGCCTGTACATGTAGCTGTTAGGCTGCGGTATTTCCCGCACGAGCCGAGAACCATCCTTCAGTTGTCACAGTTTTACCATAAGAGTAGGCGAAGAAGAGGGAATTTTGTCATTCCACTTCACCAGATTTATAGCATCAAAGACTTGCAAAATTTGCACAAAAATTGTGTGACCTTTTTCTCTGTGCACCAGCATGTCTACTTATATAGGTTTTTTGGTTTCAGTAAGACTCTCTCCCCTGACTGTGGTCTACTCTCCCTCCCCGGTCCAATGCCGAGTCTCTGCTGCTGCTCTTTGGGGTTTGTCACGTCGACAGCGCTGCAGCCAATCACTTCGCTCAGCGGTTCAATGTGTGTAAACGGCACCAATCGCTTAGAGCTGTTGAGCTCATTTGTTAGGTTTGCCGCTGTCAAAGAGACATCAGCACTACAGACAATGATAGACACCTGCAGCAGCAGTGGAGGTTCAACACTGGATCTGAAGAGGGAGAGCGAAGCACAGTTCTTTATATCAAACTTCACCTGGAGATAAAGGTTTTCTGAAACCAGAAAAATCCTTTCAGTAGACCTCAAATTAGCTGTATCCAGGGGAAAGAAACTGACAGCTGTGACTCATTGGAGGTAGCTGTCAACTGGAGTCACAGTCCTCAATGAGCCTTGCAGCATGACTGAAAATATTAGCAAAGCCAGTACCCATCTTTAGACTGATGAGGGGCAAAAACCCCCAAACAGCTGTCTGTAGCAGATTCTCTGACTTGTCTGATATCTTCATTCTTGTTGCAAACCTCCTTAGAGCGTACCCTTAAGACTTTAATTTATAGGGAGTTTCCTCCAATTGGTAGCCCTCCTCCTGAGACAGTTTCTTCCCACATTCTATACAAAGCAATCGTAGAAGCCATACTACCAATACAAAAACCTGGAGAACGGTACATTGCAGAATACTGTACTGCTGCTAATGATGATTGTGATACATTTAGCTCCCCTATTCATCATTTGCTGCTTTTTTTCAAGTCTTTTTTTTCTGTCTAGCGATGTTCGCTGCTGTTTTTGTTCCAAACTCTTCAAATTGGCACAAGCGATTCATGAATTCGGAGCAAAATCAAAAATCCTTTTTATGTCTGTCTTTAACTTTTTTTTTTCCCCAACAACTTTAGCTCAAAAAGTCACATCTTCCGCTAAAATGACAACGATTTAAGGCAAACATACTGTAAAATCTCTCCAGGCCTAGAGTAAATTTGAGTAAAACAAATTTGCAACTTTTTTAAAAAAAAATTTGCAGTTATTAAATTAATTGAAATAAACATCTGGGAACTACAAAATTTGCTGGCAATGCTGAACATAAAAATAACAAAAACTGGCGAACACATATAAAATAGACTTTTAAAAGAAGTTTATAAAGCACAAATTAAAAAAACAGGCAGAAGAGCACCAAAAACTAGACTTAAAAAAAGACCGTAATGCAATAATATATAGGGCCCATTGGCTCCACTTCTCTGCGGATAGACTAACTGGCAATTCACCGATGCAGCCTGTCGATCTAAGCAAAATTATTAACTGGAATGGTAAGAAATGGAAACTCGAATTAAATCAGAAAGTTGTAGAACTTTTCAATGTTTAGTGTTATGTCCCATGAATGAGACATTTTACAGACTGTTCCTGTGCATTTTACATGCTGTATTGCAGTCTCTCATATTGTTTACTGTTGCTATGTGTCCCTGTGTTTGCATAGCTGAAATCCTTCCTTTACATCAAGTTTGTCCCTTCTGTCTCTCTGTCTCCCTCTTCTGGTGTGATGTCATTTCCTTCTTCTTTCTCCTGTGTTTCATTCTCCATCTTGATTTTATCAGAATCACATGTGTTTTCAGTCTGTCTGAAGAAAGTCTTTTTTATCTGCTGCTGTTTGTATGCATTCAACAAGAATTCTTAAAGAACTCAAAGTCTCTTCTGGATTCTTCAGAACATGTGTGCCGGCAGCTGAGTTAAGCTATCTGCGACCGTCGCCAATTGTAAGTAAGGTAAAGAGATCCAGCATCTCACAGAGCCATAGTTACAGCCACAGGCCCTGGGGACAGAATAGTAAAAAAGACTTTTCAGATTCATCTGTAAAACCCACAGCTTCTATAAAGCTAAAGAACTTCTTGCAGAGCATCCGCTCTCAACATATAAGAGTCTATACAGCTCCCCTTCTCCCTGTGAATCAGGATGGCTGAAGGAATGACTACACGGTCTCTGCCAGACCAATTGTCAGAGGAAGAGTGCATAGACCCTGATCCACCATTTAGTGAGAAGGCTAGACGTCCCACAAAGCCAACATTGAAAATAAGGGAGAATCTGGAATCCAGTAAACATGATCTTCTCGTACAACAGCAGAGCTATGGCAAAAACTCTTAAGCCACATAAATAGCCTGTCTCAGCCTGCTTCTCTCCAACGACCACTGGAGGGAGCTCTCGCACAACTGTGTTCAGATTATCAATGTTATGCAAAAATAACAGACCAGTATATCGCAGTGTTAAAAAGACTTAACCCATCAGTTACCTGCAAAGAGCTGCAAGCTTTCCAAAAACTTAACTCTGAGAGAGAAAGCATGGTGCGCGATATAAAAGCCAAAACGGAGGCAAGAATCGCACTAATAGCCGAGATGTCATCTTGCATTTCTGGCTCTGCCAGACAGTCAAAGCGAACATCTAAGTTACACTCTTCAAAATCCTCAACCCTCAGCGAACAGCTCATAAAAGCACGTGCGGAAGCTGAGGCCACTAAAATACAAGCTGCCTTTGCTCAAAAGGAAACTGAGATGAAAACTGAGGCCACTAAAATACAAGCTGCCCTAGAGGCCACTAAAATACAAGCTGCCCTAGAGGCCCTAGAGAGGGAAACAGATGAAAACTGAGGCCACTAAAATACAAGCTGCCCTAGAGGCCCTAGAGAAGGAACGCCAACACGCCATAGCCATGGCAAAGTTAAAGGTCCTGGAACAAGCCATCAGTGGGAGCCAAAGAGACAGCATCAGTTTAAGTGGTTTTGATACTGAAGACCCTCTTAAGCGTACTAGAGACTATGTACAAAGCCAACACAGTGCTATCCCTGCTCCTGCAATCCTTCCTGACCACACAGATGCTCCCCTGAAACAACAGAGTTTTGATACTGAAGACCCTCTTAAGCGTACTAGAGACTATGTACAAAGCCAACACAGCGCTATCCCTGCTCCTGCAATCCTTCCTGACCACACTGATGTTCCCCTGAGACAACAGGACACAGAGCGTTTATCCGCATCCTGCACCCAAGGTCAATACAATTACAATACGCTGCCAATCTTGTATCCTGATCCACCTCTGTGCACCGAAATGTACCAGAAACCTGCAAATCACCAAATCTTATACTCAGAATCCTACGTACAGGCCAATATGCAGGCCAGTCACCACACTCCGGTCATTCACACAATTCCAGTCCCATGTGTGGCAGAAGCTAAGCTCATTAAGCCAGTTTATGGACTGAACGCCTACGCTGCCCCATATATACACCTGCATTCCCAGGTCAAATCACAGACTGTATGAACAAAGCTATCCAGCCAGAATCGGTCCTTCCAAAATCGGAGAATGCCGATATGACTGGCCTCGCAAGGTACATGATTCGGCGTGATCTAACTAAGACCGGTCTTACAGAGTTTGACGATAAACCTGAGAACTACAGGGGTTGGAAGTGTACCTTTGAAACCACGATCAGTGATCTCGGCATCACCGCCACTGAAGAGCTAGACCTGCTAATCAGGTGGCTTGGGCCACAATCCACGGATCGGGTCAAGAGACTTAAATCTGTCCTCATCAGTAATCCCATTCCTGGTCTCTCTGCTGCATGGAAGAAGCTAGAAAGAAGCTATGGCAGTCCTGAGGTCATAGAAAGGGCCCTGTTCAAACGACTAGAGGATTTTCCAAAGGTATCTAATAAGGACAGTACAAGGTTCCAAGAGCTCAGCGACCTCCTGTTAGAGCTTCAGCTGGCCAAAGCAGACCCATACCTTCCTGGCCTCAGCTACCTGGACACTGCTCATGGGGTAACCCCAATAGTTTCCAAGTTGCCACCCAATATCCAAAATAAGTGGGCCATGCTTGGATCAAAATACAAAAGGGAATACCAAGTCTCCTTCCCTCTATTTTCCTACTTCTGCGAGTTCATCGAAAATATCGCAGAGTGTAAGACCGATTCAAGTTTTTCCTATGGAGAACACAGCGACCCTGTTTCATCTACTAAACACGACAGTCCACGTCTTAACTACAGGAACCACCAAGCTCCAATGTCCATCAAGAAGACTGATGTTCTTCCGGCACCTTCAGTATCACAAGATAAGAGCGACAAAGGTGAGAAGGTTGAGAATCCTAATCGCCAGTGTCCAATTCACAAACTGCCACATCCCCTGAAGAAGTGCTTCGGCTTCAGGAAGAAGCCCCTTCAAGAACGAAAGGAGCTCTTGAAGAAGTTTGGAGTATGCTTCAGGTGCTGCGCCTCTACCGAACATCTTGCTAAGGACTGTGTCATCGCCATCAAGTGTCTAGAGTGCGACAGCGAAGACCACGTACAGGCGCTCCATCCATCACAGCCTGACTCTGCGTCTTCACCTTCTCCCACCACAAGCCATGGCGGGGAGAGTACAGACCAAGTGACAAGCCATGTTGCGGTATCTTCCTCATGCACCGATGTCTGTGGAGAAGGTCTTCGAGACAAGTCCTGTGCGAAGATTTGCCTGTCATGGGTGTATCCCAAGGGCCATCCAGAGAAGGCAGTCAAGGTGTTGTCATGTGTGCATCGCCACGAAGATCGTCGCGGTTGCACATTCTGACTTCTCACAGCTGAGTTGCTGTTTCTTTGTGTTTGGCAGTTAGGGAGTTAATTCTGTCTGTGCTCAGTTCTGGGAATGGGTGCAGTCTCTCCCGGCTGCAATTAATTATTTGTTGATTGGTTTCCTTTAAATCTCTGGTTGTCTGTTTGGGAGTTGCCAGTGAAATTCTTCATGCAGACCACAGATAGGATTGTATCTGTATAGACTTAAAGTTAAAGAGCTCCTTAGTTGTTTTAAGCTCACCTTTCTTAGAGTTTAATATCCCAGATCATTTATGTTCCTTCTGTGTTTGAGTGTGTATGCAAGTCTGTGTTTTCTCCAGTCTGTCTTATATTTCTAATCTGTGTATTTAGCAGAGATCAGCCCATATCCCTTTGGTGGTAATCAGAATCCTTCTTAGGACTGATTACAGGGTTCAGGGACTGATAGGAGACAGGGTTAGGCTGGAGACTTGGACCTCTGAACCATTATCAGTACCTCCAAGGTGAGGGATTAGTTAGGACCCCAGTTTAGGGTCAGGTTAGACCCCCGGTCCTCTTCTTTCCTGTGACAGTGTATCAAGTCCTCAAGATTAACCCTGAGTTCAACGGATATCGTGTCAGGTAAATCTATTCTATGTTTACATGCTTATGTTGCTAATCTATATGTTGTATAGAGTGTTGTTCTTTAAGAATAGTTTACTGACATCGTACACATATCATAAGACCGCGTGACATTTTCACTGGCCATTAAAATTATTCCCAGTTGCCATGGATCCAGTAGCCCAGCTGGCTCTGCAGTTGCAGGGATTATCCATGGAGCTGACGGACATTAAGTCCAAAGTTTTGTCTCCCCTGGAGCAAACCAGAGTTGAACCTAAGGTTGCTCTCCCGGACAGGTTCACTGGTGGGCGAGACAAATTTTTTACCTTCAGGGAAGCATGTAAATTGTATTTTCGGCTTGGCCTCGATCATCAGGGAGTGAAGAGCAGAGAGTGGGAATTGTTATCTCGCTCCTACAAGGGGACCCTCAATCCTGGGCATTTTCCCTTCCTCCGGGATCCCCGGCTCTACAGTCAGTAGATCGATTTTTTACTGCCCTGGGTTTGGTATATGATGACCCAGATCGGGTCTCTCTTGCTGAGACAAAATTACGTAAGATACAGCAGGGAGATCGTCCGGCGGAGGAATTTGCTTCTGAGTTCCGTAGATGGGCCACAGATACTCAGTGGAATGACCCAGCTCTTAGGAGCCAGTTTTGTCATGGGCTTTCTGACAAATTAAAGGACGTTTTGGCTCAGTATGATTCTCCTCCATCACTGGAGGCTGCTATGGCCCTGGCTATCCGTACTGATAGACGGCTTCGGGAGAGGGGTGAGGTAACTCCACTCCCTGTTGTTTCTCCACCTACCACTAAAGTCCCTTATGTTGAGGTTCCCCTTGTCTGTTCGGATGAGCCTATGCAGTTGGGAGGGACATCATTTCGTAGGAGGGGATTGGCGGTACGCCGCAGGACTAGAAGGTGTTTCTTCTGCGGGAAAGAGGGACATTTTGTTGGGGGATGTCCGTCCCGTGCCTTGTTGAGCAAGAAGTCGCCGGAAAACTGTTAATCCCAGGTTGTGTGGTGGACGACAACCTGGGAGTATGTATTTCGTCCGCTAGTTCTTCTCAGTTCCTTGTACCAGTGGAGGTGGTGGTTGGTACGAGAGTGGAGAGATTTTCTGTTCTTCTTGATAGTGGGTCCGGGGCTAATCTGGTTGACGCTCAGTTTGCTCAGGCTCAAGGTATGCATCTGAGTGTATTGGTCAAACCGATCCCTATATTCTCCATTGACGCCAGGCCTCTCGGCCAAGGTAGCTTTGTTCATGAGGTTCATAACATTGACCTTCGGGTAGGGGCAATACATAGGGAACTATTATCTTGTTATGTGTTGGAGGGTCTACCTACTCCTATTGTGTTGGGACTTCCTTGGTTGGTTAAACATAACCCTGTGATTAATTGGCAGTCCAGAGAGATAAGCCAATGGGGTGAGTTTTGCAAAAGTAACTGCATGAACACAGTCATCAGTGCGGTCGTGCCTAGTACTTTGCCTCCTTTTTTGGAGGACTTTGGGGATGTGTTCTCTGAGGAGGGGTGTCAGGAGTTGCCTCCTCATCGTGTGTATGACTGCTCTATTAATTTACTTCCTGATGCTAAGTTACCTAAAGCTAGGTTATATAACCTTTCTGGTCCTGAGAGGCAGGCTATGAAAGATTATATTTCGGAAAGTCTGGCTAAAGGGCATATTAGACCTTCATCTTCCCAGTGGCCGCGGGGTTCTTCTTTGTGAAGAAGAAAGATGGAGGCCTACGCCCTTGCTTGGATTTCCGCGAACTTAATCGGATTACTGTTCGAGATCCGTATCCACTCCCTCTGATTCCTGATCTCTTCAATCAAATTGTTGGCGCCAAATGGTTCTCTAAATTGGATCTCAGGGGGGCGTATAATCTGATTAGGATAAAAGAGGGGGATGAGTGGAAAACGGCGTTTAACACGCCGGAGGGACATTATGAGAACCTTGTCATGCCTTTTGGTCTGACTACTGCACCAGCAGTATTCCAACATTTTGTTAATGACATTTTTCGTCATCTGGTGGGGCTGTTTGTGGTCGTATATTTGGATGACATTTTAATTTACTCGCCAGATCTTGTGTCTCACCAGGAGCATGTGAGACAGGTGTTGCAGATCTTGCGAGACAATAAACTATACGCCAAACTGGAAAAGTGTGTATTCGCCGTACAGGAACTTCAGTTTTTGGGTTTCTTGGTGTCAGCCTCCGGTTTCCGTATGGACCCTGAAAAGGTGAGAGCAGTGCTTGAATGGGATCAGCCAGAGGATCTTAAGGCTCTGCAGCGTTTTCTGGGGTTTGCTAACTACTACCGGAAATGTATTTGTAATTTCTCATCTGTTGTCAAACCTCTCACTGACATGACAAGAAAAGGGACGGATTTTTCTAAATGGTCGGACAAAGCTTGCCAAGCTTTTTCCTCTTTGAAAAAATGTTTTGCTTCGGCACCCGTTCTCATCCAACCAGATGCATCACAGCCGTTCGTTGTGGAGGTGGACGCGTCTGACGTAGGGGTGGGTGCAATATTGTCCCAGGGTCCGTCCCCTGGTAAATGGCATCCGTGCGCTTTCTTTTCTAAGAAATTGTCGTCCGCCGAAAGGAATTATGATATCGGCAATAGGGAACTTTTGGCCATTAAGTTGGCTTTTGAAGAATGGCGTCACTTTTTGGAGGGGGCAGTCCACCCGGTCACCGTCATTACTGATCACAAGAACCTGCTGTATTTGGAATCTGCTAAGCGTCTGAATTCCAGACAAGCTCGATGGTCGTTGTTTTTTACCAGGTTTAATTTTGTTGTCACTTATCGCCCTGGATCTAAGAATGTTAAGGCGGATGCCTTGTCTCGCAGTTTCCCAGGGGCCGGGAAAACGGATGACCCGATTCCTATCCTTCAGGAGGGGGTGGTAGTGTCGGCTGTATGTTCTGAGCTTGAGGAGGAGGTGATAGAGGCTCAGGGGGACGCCCCTGCAGGACCTCCAGGGAGACTGTTTGTCCCAAATCAGTTGAGACAAAAGGTTATTGAGGCACATCATAATTCTGCTCTAGCAGGACATCCAGGGAGTAAGGCTACTTTAGATCTCCTTTCTCGCCGGTTTTGGTGGCCTAACGTTAATAAAGATGTTTTAACTTTTGTCGCGTCCTGTGGGGTTTGTGCTCGTTCTAAGACCCCTCATACCCGTCCGTCTGGGACCCTCTTACCCTTGAAACTTCCGGAGCGTCCATGGACTCATTTGTCTATGGACTTCATCACGGACCTTCCTCAGTCATCAGGGAAGACTGTCATACTGGTGGTTGTTGACAGGTTCAGTAAGATGGCACATTTCATTGCTCTTCCTGCCCTCCCTAAAACTCTGGCGCAGGTGTTCATTGGGGAGATTGTGAGACTTCATGGGTTGCCTTCTGATGTGGTGTCAGATAGGGGGTCTCAGTTTGTGTCCAAGTTTTGGAGGGCATTTTGTTTACGTCGGGGGATGCAATTGTCATTTTCCTCGGCTTTTCATCCGCAGACCAATGGTCAGACAGAGCGTCTGAATCAAAGCCTAGAGACTTATCTTCGGTGTTTTGTCTCAGAGAACCAGGAGGACTGGTCTTCTTTCTTGCCTCTGGCAGAGTTCGCTCTTAACAACAGGCGGAGCGAGTCCACTGGTAAATCCCCGTTTTTTGGGGCATATGGTTTTCATCCCCAGTTTTGTACTTTCAATGGGGGGGGCCCTTCTGGGGTTCCTGAGGAGGAGCGTTTCTCGTCGTCACTTGCTTCAGTGTGGAGAGGTGTATTGAATAATCTGAGTGCTATGGGGAACCGTTATAAACGTATGGCTGATAGGAGGAGAGTTTCTGGTCCAGATCTTAATGTGAACGATCTGGTATGGTTGTCTACCAGGAATATAAAACTTAAAGTTCCCTCCTGGAAGCTGGGCCCCAGATTCATCGGGCCGTACAGGATCAGTTCCATAATTAATCCTGTGGCATTTCGTCTGGACCTCCCTCCTACGTTTAAAATTCATAATGTGTTCCACAAGTCATTACTTAAGAGGTACGTGGCACCAGTTATACCATCACCTCTACCTCCTCCTCCAGTGGTGGTCAATGGTAACTTGGAGTTTCAAGTGTCAAAGATCATTGACTCACGTCTGAATCGCCGGTCCCTTCAGTACTTGGTGCATTGGAAGGGGTATGGTCCAGAGGAGAGGACGTGGGTTCCTGCGTCTGACATTAACGCAGATCGTTTGGTGCGGACCTTCCACAGAACTCACCCGGGCAAACCTGGCCCTGAGGGTCCGGAGGCCCCTCGTAGAAGGGGGGGTACTGTCATGTGTGCATCGCCACGAAGATCGTCGCGGTTGCACATTCTGACTTCTCACAGCTGAGTTGCTGTTTCTTTGTGTTTGGCAGTTAGGGAGTTAATTCTGTCTGTGCTCAGTTCTGGGAATGGGTGCAGTCTCTCCCGGCTGCAATTAATTATTTGTTGATTGGTTTCCTTTAAATCTCTGGTTGTCTGTTTGGGAGTTGCCAGTGAAATTCTTCATGCAGACCACAGATAGGATTGTATCTGTATAGACTTAAAGTTAAAGAGCTCCTTAGTTGTTTTAAGCTCACCTTTCTTAGAGTTTAATATCCCAGATCATTTATGTTCCTTCTGTGTTTGAGTGTGTATGCAAGTCTGTGTTTTCTCCAGTCTGTCTTATATTTCTAATCTGTGTATTTAGCAGAGATCAGCCCATATCCCTTTGGTGGTAATCAGAATCCTTCTTAGGACTGATTACAGGGTTCAGGGACTGATAGGAGACAGGGTTAGGCTGGAGACTTGGACCTCTGAACCATTATCAGTACCTCCAAGGTGAGGGATTAGTTAGGACCCCAGTTTAGGGTCAGGTTAGACCCCCGGTCCTCTTCTTTCCTGTGACAGTGTATCAAGTCCTCAAGATTAACCCTGAGTTCAACGGATATCGTGTCAGGTAAATCTATTCTATATTTACATGCTTATGTTGCTAATCTATATGTTGTATAGAGTGTTGTTCTTTTAAGAATAGTTTACTGACATCGTACACATATCATAAGACCGCGTGACAGGTGTACGTTAGCCTGGATGATCAGAGCAACAAATCATTTGCCAGGTCAGAACTCTTTGACTTGTTTGACTTAAAAGGAGACGTCTATCCCTACACCTTGGGCACCTGCAGCGGCGTTTTACAAACCTCTGGAAGAAGGGCCAGTGGCCTCATAATAACTTCTCTTGAGAAAGGCGCCACGGAGATACCACTACCCATGCTTGTAGAGTGTAACCAAATACCATTCAATAGGGAAGAAATCCCAACACCAGAAGTCGCTCTTCAGCATCCTCATCTCAGAATGATAGCCAAAGAGATGCCACCCCTGGACGATAAGGCAGACATCCTAATTCTCCTCGGCAGAGACATTATACGACTGCACAAGATGCGTCAACAAATCCACGGACTGCTCAATGAACCATATGCCCAGCGCCTCGAGCTGGGCTGGGTCATCATTGGCAATGTCTGTAGTGACCAGACAAAGAATCAGAATGACATCTCCTCTTACAAAACCGTTATTACGTCAGATGACAACAACTTGTCCTCCCTGTCATACTCACGTCACCAATGGATGAAGGAGAAGTCAAACGACACTACGTGTCAACGGCAACCATCCGATATTTCAAGTCCGCTTTATCCTCGAGACTACAACCTCGAGATAACAGCATTCGATCCTTCAACCAAGGACAACAACTCACTACCTACAGAGGGAGACGAAGTGATCATCGGTCATGAGCATCAAACCCACCGAAGACAACTATAACAGCTGGGTAGCTCCCTCACCTTCTCTTCCAGCAAAGACTAAGTTGCCAAGGGATCCACAGCAAGTAACTGCTTATTTCCCAACCTTTGATACCCATCTCCATCACAAGCCTGGTCAAACCGAAGCCGTGCTAGACTTCAGTGCTCAGAGTGAGAGCCCCTCTCTCAACAGCCTACCTCTGACCGATGGTGCCAGCGTTTTCCCCACGCAATTCAGCCTCAGCTCGCTGGCATATGTTGAACAAGACACGTTCACTTCCCAAGCATCACCCTGTAAGGAACTTGCTATCGAACGAGGAGCCTCGCCTGTTGAAAACAGCATCGACGGTCCTCTCGGGTTTAAGACACCCATCGCAGTTCTAGGCAGGGTACCACTGAGACAGCTTGCTACTCAGGATATCAACGGGAACACTATGTTACCATCTCAGAGACAGCAAAGATGGGAGACGGCGAAGAAGTCTCTAAAAGCCTTACAACAAGTCCTGCCCCGTAGTTCTGTAAAGACTCTTTCAACCGTCATCAAGAGACAAGTCTACCTTTCCTACGACGTGTCTACGAAGACTACAGCTGCAGGAGCCTCTCCCAGCGCTTCAGAAACCGGCAAAAAGGTACAGAAGCTGAGCTCTCTTTACCCTGGACATCCTTTCAGCTGGTCAGCCATCGTATCTGCTGACATACATTTCAGGCTAATCATCTGCTGGCTCCTTCGAGCAGGAGTCACATGATCTTAGCTTTGTCTCTGAACTCTGCCACGGCGGGGAGCATGTCTCTGCATACTACTGCCGTGCTAGTATGCAGAACTATCAGCATCTGAATGAACTTTGAACTTTCCCTTGTTAACTTGAACTTTCATCTTTGGATTGTTTGGGTTGGTGGAGGCGTTTGCATGTTGCAGCTTCCCCAATCTGAAGATGGGTTCTCCCATAACTTGGTTTATCCAACCATTGAGGACTTCACGTCATCAACCAAGAATTGAACTTACAACTGTTACAGTTTATTTCCGCATGTTGTGTTTCTACTTTATGTCTTTCAGGTCTACAGTGACATCTCCAGTGAACATCATAAAATTATGAAATCTATAGATTTCAGACAGGGAGTGTTATGTCCCATGAATGAGACATTTTACAGACTGTTCCTGTGCATTTTACATGCTGTATTGCAGTCTCTCATATTGTTTACTGTTGCTATGTGTCCCTGTGTTTGCATAGCTGAAATCCTCCCTTTACATCAAGTTTGTCCCTTCTGTCTCTCTGTCTCCCTCTTCTGGTATGATGTCATTTCCTTCTTCTTTCTCCTGTGTTTCATTCTCCATCTTGATTTTATTAGAATCACATGTGTTTTCAGTCTGTCTGAAGAAAGTCTTTTTTACCTGCTGCTGTTTGTATGCATTCAACAAGAATTCTTAAAGAAATCAAAGTCTCTTCTGGATTCTTCATAACATGTGTGCCGGCAGCTGAGTTAAGCTATCTGCGACCGTCGCCAATTGTAAGTAAGGTAAAGAGATCCAGCATCTCACAGAGCCATAGTTACAGCCACAGGCCCCGGGGACAGAATATTTAGTAATAAGCATTTGAATAATAGAAAAACCCTTCACGCCGCTAGGAACATCCCTCCGGACTAGTGATGAGTGAAAGTGCTGGGATAAGGTATTATCCTAACCGAGTGACTTCGGCACAGTAGAAAAATATTCGACTCCCGCGGCTGTTCGACAGATACATGGACTGCCTGTTTAATAGACAATTCCTGCATGTGTTGTGGCTGTCGAACAGCCATGAGACATGCAGCCGCGGGGACTCGAACATAGATTTTGCGCACGCCGAACTCACTCGGTCAGCACCTGAGCATGGTGGATAACACCTTATCACTACTCCAGACCCTAATCACTTCCTTGCGATGCGCTGTTGTATGGTAATACGTCTGAAAGGTCGAAGAATGAGAACGACCTTGTCGGTATGTAAATGTGACTTCCTGTTAAATGAAATAAAATGCTTTGGGTCTTTGTGGGGAACTGTTCTGCATTCCTTGTTCCCCAGCAATGACGGTGTTAAGCAGTTTAACCTTGGCCAGGCATGTCCCTTTGATGTCTATTGATGTCCTGCATTTCAGGGATGTGAGGGGACTAGGCTTGTAATCCCCTTTACAGATCAATGAGTCATCCAGCTGCCATCCAAAATACAGTATATGTGCACCACATAGGAGGATGAAGTGTTTTCTTCCCGAGAGGGTCTCAGGTCTGGTGGTCGGATCCTCTATGCTCCCAGAGGTAAGCTAAGTATATGGCTTTATTACCTCTGTCATTTCTTGCATGCTGCTAACGATGCCTCCTATAAGTGTATTTCCTACAGTATATGATATGTTCACCCTTCTGTATGGAGATGATTTTATCATGTTGCAAAGGTCAGAAAAATGTGCAAGTGTCATCCTTTTTCTGCGTGTATTTGGCTACTTGCTAATTATTTGTGACTTATTTTACCATATAAATATTTTACGTCCGCTGATGACATTTATTGGAAGATTTTCCTTCAGCTAGAATGCAGCATGGATTGGATGGAAACAAAAACCCATTTATACATAATGTAGACACATGCAAATATATCAGTCCATGTTCAGGTCATGTCCATTCTTCACAGCAAAGCCAAAGGTGCTTTTTTTGTGGTCTTACATAGGACTGCACATGAATAGATTGCCTTAGGCTATTTTCCCATGATGTGTGTTTGGTGTTGCAGATTTTCTCCATTTATTAGGCTATGTTCACACATTGCATTTTTGACCTGATTATACATATGACCAGGTTTTAAATACATCAGATAGGGATTACATACATTAGTCAGGGACTGCTCTGATACGGGTATACCTTGACGTTTGGTAGAGCGGCTTAATATACATTTTTTGCAAAGAAACGTATTAACCAAATACCTGTGTTTTTCTATCTTTTTATTGGAACTTGCTGTTTACTGTTATATTTTTTTGCAACAGAGTATTTTTTGGTTTTACTGTGTTTTTTTTGTGTTTTTTTTACTGTAAGAAACTTGCTTCAAAAAAGCTGGTTTTGCCAAGTTTTTGTTGCGTTTTTATCAGGGTACCATTGTTTCTTGTACATGCTGATAAAGTTTAGTGCATAAAAAATAACCTGACTCTACGTCATCAGGTTCTGGCACCAAAAACAGAGTTAAAACTGATAAATGCATTTTTTCAGCATTTTTTTCATTGATTTCAGTGGGTGAAAAATGCTGAAATAAGCGACATGCTGCATTTTGCAAAAACCAAGGTATTGCACAAAATAGGGAGGACAAAAAAACAAGCTGTGTGCATGAGATTTTTGAAATGTCATAGACTTTGCTGGTACTGTAAAACGCAGCTGACAATTTACATTAAAAAACACATAAGAAATGCTGAAAAAACGCAACGTGTAAACATAGCCTTATTGGGGATATTAGGTTACTTTCGTGTTTAAAACACACGTTTTAATATGCATCTAAAAAAAAACAAAAAACAAACAAAAAAATCATTTTTATTTTTTAGCTGCATTTTTACTGTGCTTTTGATGCTCAGGTTTTTGTCTTTTTGGTATCTGCTTTGTTTTTGATGCTTCATGGTATTTGGCTATGAGACAAAAACTTTATTGATAGTTATGTGCGAATTACATGCATTCTTTTACCTGTGGATTTTCCGCATCTAACAAAATTCTATGGGGAAAATCTGCACATAAAAATCAGCGAACCCACGAGGAAAAATTGACATTTTGCAGATTTAAATCATCCACTGTGTAAAAAACTGAAGCCCAGTGGGCAGGAGATTTCTATAAATTCCATCCACTTTCCTGAACAGTAAGGGTATGTTTCCACGATCAGGAAACATTCCGGATTAGCTGCGTGTTTGACGCTGTGCGTTGGCGCAGCGTCAAACACGCAACGTCCAGATGTTACAGCATAGTGGAGGGGATTTAAAGAAATCCCGTCTCCACTATGCATAAAAATACGCAGGCGGAAGACCTGCGTTTCCGGACATGCGGCGCGTCTTTTCAGACCGCAGCATGTCCTAGCCCGTTGCAGCGACGCTGCGTCGCCGCAACGGAAATAACACAGGGCTATGCAGCCCTGCGTTCTTTCCGGATGTGTTCCGGAGGTGTCCTGAACACATCCGGAAAGAGCGCGCGTCAAAAAGGGGGCGGGGCTTTGGGTGGTGCGGAATTTCCGCTCCATCCAAAGCGCTGTGGTTCTGGACCGTGGAACCACAGCCTAAGACGCTGCATTTTTTGTGCAGTGAAAATATGGAGTGTCAAAAACTCATCGTGGGAACTTAACCTTACAACTCAGTTATCCTGAGGCATCATAGATATCCATGGGGTTTTCCATGTTTTAAAATTCACATACTGCGGTCTAGAAAGACGCGCCGCAAGTGCGTATCCGGAGGCGTCCCTGCATGCATAGTGGACATGGAATTTCATGAAATCCCGTCCACTATGCTGTAACATCTGGCCGCTGCGGGTTGGACACCTCAGATATACGTAGAGTCAATCCACAGCGTTTACTGACCGTGGGAACATACCCTTATAGGCTGTATACGTAACTACCTTCCCGTTCTACCTGGCGCCGGCTACATAGAGGTCACTGATTGCTCCTGCCGGTGATTCAACTGCTCCACTTCAATAGACCATCTCTTCCTCTTCCGTTCTGCTCTGTTGACAGGGCGTGACTGCCAACATCATGCTGATTGACAACTGGTGCGGGGCTTCTGAATTTTTTCAGCATCTGAAAAAAAAATTTAGTTTGTATCACCCTTTTTTTAGACCTGTAACTTTTAATTTCTCTGTCAACGGAGCTTTCTGGGGGTTCGTTTTTTCATGTGGCGATCTGTAGAATTCACAGTTATCATTTTGGAGTACAGACAAAGTTTTGATTGCTTTTATTGTATTTTTGGGGGATTGTGGATGTGATAATACCAAATATGTTTATTTTTACTTATTTACTAGCTGAAGAGCCCGGCGTTGCCCGGGCATAGTAACTAACTGTGGTTAGTTATAACAAATTATAATGATTATGCTCCATCCCATAGTCCAGTGCCCATATACCCATCATACACATCCTCCATCCCATAGTCCCATGCCCATATACCCATCATACATATCCTCCATCTCATAGTCCAGTGCCCATATACCCATCACACATCCTCCATCCCATAGTCCTGTGCCCATATACCCATCATACTTATCCTCCATCCCATAGTCCAGTGCCCATATACCCATCCTCCATCCCATAGTCCTGTGCCCATATACTCATCATACACATCCTCCATCTCATAGTCCAGTGCCCATATACCCATCATACACATCCTCCATCCCATAGTCCCATGCCCATATACCCATCATACATATCCTCCATCTCATAGTCCAGTGCCCATATACCCATCACACATCCTCCATCCCATAGTCCAGTGCCCATATACCCATCCTCCATCCCATAGTCCTGTGCCCATATACTCATCATACACATCCTCCATCTCATAGTCCAGTGCCCATATATCCATCATACACATCCTCCATCCCATAGTCCGGTGCCCATATACCTATCATACATATCCTCCATCCCATAGTCCCGTGCTCATATACCCACCATGCATAGCCTCCATCTCATAGTCCAGTGCCCATATACCCATCATACTTATCCTCCATCCCATAGTCCAGTGCCCATATACCCATCACACATCCTCCATCCCATAGTCCTGTGCCCATATACCCATCATACTTATCCTCCATCCCTTAGTCCAGTGCCCATATACCCATCCTCCATCCCATAGTCCTGTGCCCATATACCCATCATACATATCCTCCATCCCATAATCCCATACCCATATATCCATCACACATCCTCCATCCCATAGTCCCGTGTCCATATATCTATCATACATATCCTCTATCCCATAATCCCGTGCCCATATACCCATCATACACATCCTCCATCCCATAATCCTGTGCCCATATACCCATCACACATCCTCCATCCCATAGTCCCGTGTCCATATACCTATCATACATATCCTCTATCCCATAATCCCGTGCCCATATACCCATCATACACATCCTCCATCCCATAATCCCGTGCCCATATACCCATCACACATCCTCCATCCCATAGTCCCGTGTCCATATACCTATCATACACATCCTCCATCCCATAGTCCCGTGTCCATATACCTATCATACACATCCTCTATCCCATAATCCCGTGCCCATATACCCATCATACACATCCTCCATCCCATAGTCCCGAACCGGGTGACGCTGAGCAGGGAGTTCCTGGAGCTGTGCTGTTATGTAACCTGGCAGTGCGGCTCTGTGCGGCCGCTGATGATGCGATTTTCTACGCCGGTAACAATAGAGCCTGGCAGTAATAGAGAAGGGGGTGATTCATTTCTGTCATCTGCTCTCTGCTCCTTTCTGGAGGGGCAGACAATGGCTGGAGCTTATGTTCCCGGGGATGCTAGATTTCTCCCACCCAGTCACTGTCTGCTGAGGTGTTGTCGTGGAGTGGGAAAACTGTTGCTCATAGCAACCAATCACAGCTCAGCTTTCATCTTTTTAACTCGCTCAGGTGAAATGAAAGATGCTTAGTGATTGGTTGCTATAAGCAGGTACCCACACCCATCATGTACCCTATACTTACAGAAAGAGGTTGAAATGTGCCAGATTTAGCACTGTGGTTCATCCTGTTTGATAAATTTGGCCTTCAGACTATCTAGGCTAAGTTTATGCCACATATTTTTTGGCGTACATTGGTCAACTAAGTTATGCTAACTTGTGACGCAAACTTGGACCAAGTTTGACGTGCGAGATCACTAAAAGGCCAGGATCACACATGCGAGTAAGTCGTCCGACACTCGCATGTGAAATCCCAGCTCTGGCGCCGGCACTCAGGAGTGGAGCGAACGGTTGCATATAACTACATGTAGCCGCGTGCTCCACTCCTGAGTGCCGGCGCCAGAGCTGGGATTTCACATGCGAGTGTCGGACGACTTACTCGCATGTGTGATCCCGGCCTTTAGGTCACACTCTTTCTCCACTCACTTTCTAATTGATCATGTTAAAAATATGTCTTGAACGTGTCTAAAACACATAATAAATGTGGAACAAAGCGTAAAAGACAGGTTTTCATCCCAAGTTTATCCAGATTGCTTGCGGATGTCACTTAATAAGACTCCGCATTATTCCATGTGAGATCAGAGACATACAGAGGAACAGTAGAGGCGCCATGAGCCTCCATGGGAGTCCTGTGAGAGCTCCTGACAAGACAGAACAGTATAAAGTGTGCACAAGGTCTGAGGCACTGAGGCGTGGTTAGGATCAGTCTCACACATCCAGAATATGTTAGATAGAAAGAAGCCATATAAACTGATCCTTCTACACAGGAGCCAAGTGGAGAGAGATCAAAGAATTCTGCTTGCCCGATTTATTCGCACAGGGCTGTCACAGACTGGCACAGTTTCACAGAGCCGATGGGAATCTGGGCGTTGGGACGAATACAGACCCAAAGATACAGAACCAATACAATCTCAAATATGGTAGAATGGAGATCTGCTAACAACCCCGGACTTCATAATTAGAAAAGCAGACCTACTAGAGGCAGATAAAATACCAGAGGCATTACTTCTTTCACTCTGGTCCCATATAAGCGTCCTAGGTCATCTGCACACTCTTGTTTCTTTAAGGGAATCGGCGGCAAGTCTCTATCCGAGGGCATCATGAAGTAACGACAGAGACCCTGATTATATTGTTGGGTGGCTATCATTTTTATTGCATAAATTAATCACACACATGAGAATAAACAGCTTTATAATATACGTATTATTAGAGAAGTCTACTTTTTTTCTCCTCTTGGACTGGCCATTCACTCTCAAACCATAGATAAAAATCTACATTCAGTTTAGACAGTCTTAAACATTACTGAGATAGGCAATGACAGTTGGTGCTTGTAAGATTCTATGGAGGAAGGAGAATCTACAAGCAGACGCTGACATTCAACTGCAAGTTCTCCTGTGGTCAGACTTAAGGATTGCTGCTCACCAGAGAAAACCATCTAACTTGAAGAAGTTGGAACAGTTTTGCCTTGCAGAATGGGCAAAAATCCCAGTGGAAAGCTCATAGAGACTTACCCAAAGCGACTTGCAGCTGTAATTGCCGCCAAAGGAGGATCTACAAAGTACTGACTTCAGGGGGGGGTAGAACATGTACTCATTAAAGTCTATGGTGTTATTTATATATATTTTTTGCGGACTATGTGACTGCCAAAAACAAAATTTAAAAAATCATGTTGACATGCCCGTTTTTTATCAGAGTCGTAGATCAAAATTGCCCACACAGATCAAAATCACAGATAGCACATGGATGACGTCCTTGTGTTGTCAGCAATTAACATTGCAATGAATAGGAGAAGCTTTGTAATTTATTGATTTTTCAGAACTTGAAAATCACTGATGACACACTTAAGGGTATGCCACACTAAACAACATCGCTAACGGGATCGCTAAAAAACGTCACTATTTAGCGATCCCGTTAGCGATGTTGTTGTGTGCGGCAGCTGCCAGCGACGAGCTTCCTGCTGTGATCTCGCTCGTCGCTGGAATCGCTCCGGACCCTATTTCATCGCCGGCGCTCCCACTGGGTAAGTATAATCGCTAAGTGTAGCACCTTTTCTTAGCGATTTAGCGGTACTTTTGTACCGCTAAAGTCGTTAAGGAGATCGCTAACCGCGATAGCGTCCTTAACGACATCGCTAAGTTAGGTAGCTACTAGCGATATAGAAACAATCCCGCTAGCGATCTCATTAGTATGCGACGCTAACGAGATCACTAGCGGATTGTGTAGTGTGGCAGTACCTTTAGGCCGGGATCACACTTGTGACGAAGTCGTCCGACACTCGCATGTGAAATCCCAGCTCTGGCGCCGGCACTCGGGAGTGGAGCGAGCGGCTGCATATAACTACATACAGCCGCGCACTCCACTCCCGAGTGCCGGCGCCAGAGCTGGGATTTCACATGCGAGTGTCCGACAACTTCGTCGCAAGTGTGATCCCGGCCTAATGGTAAAAGCTGACACAATGACCATCAGTGTTTTTTTTTTTTATATGATTTTCCTCAGACTGATTCTTGTATACATGAAAAATCACTGCTGTCTGAATGAGGCCTAATTTGGGGCAGTTCACATGTCCATGCTTTTTCCATACTGGGTGTATGCAAAAAACCCCAAACATGTCCATTTTTTTTTTTATAACAGCCACAAATCAAACTTACCCTTTTCAATCAATGAGTCCATGAAAAAAAAAAAGACAGCACATGTTGTAACATTTTTTTAATGTTAATGGATAGGAAAAGTTTTTTTTTTTTAACATGAGAAAAACTGACAAATAGAGCTAAAATGTTTGAAAATGACGGTCCATTTTTCTCACATGCACAAAAAAACCTCCACCCCAAAACAGATGTCTGAATGAGGCATAAGGGTTTCTCTAAGGCCTCTTTCACACATCCGTTTTTTGTCATCAACCATCATTAGCGTCGGATGTCATTGCGTTGCGTCCATTTTTTTCCGGATCTGGCGGAAATGTACATTCCGACGGCCGGACAAAACGGACACTGCAACATTTTTTTTTTTCTGCCATACCCGCCGGATAGAGCCTGAAGCGGCGAATCCGGTGGGGGCAACAACACAAGTCTATGGTGCCGGATCAGTGTTTTGTGCAATCCGGCAAAAGACTGATCCGGATTCTGGAAACCAAGGTCTCTCTCTCTCGCTCTCTCCTCGGTCCGGACATGCGTACCTGCATTTTCCGGGTTGAAAAGTTCAGGGCGGATCCGGCAGAAAACCTGATCCGTTACATCAGTTTTTCACAATCAGCGCCGGATCCGTCCTTTCCGGTTTTGGACGGATTGTGCCTGACTGCACAAAACGGATGTGTGAAAGAGGCCTAAGGACTCTAAATACTCTAAGAATTGCAGTATTGTCCATTTCTCACCCCTATTTCCCAGGCTGATCACCAGTGACCTGACATTGAGCTCTCCAACCACAACTTTCATATACAGGGCTCCAGGTGCAGCTTTTAATCACTGTGCTAGACCTAATATCTGAGATGGACTGTAGTTTGAGGAAACCTCACTTATCTCCATTCAGACCCCTAGGTCATATTCCAGATTTTCAAAATACTGGTTTAGGGAATCTGGCATTTTCTCCACTCACAAACATAAGACAGGGTTCTGGGTGGCCTAACTGTCTTTCCTACAGCACATTGTTGAGTCCATCTCATGCTAAGCTTTTGTTTCAGGTCTGAAGTAACTGGACAGAGTGAGAATGAAGGTGCACAATATGCTGCTGATAGCGGTCATCCTGGTTATGGTCACTGTGGATGAGGTGGAACCACAATCCAGACGTGGGAATAAAGGCAGTTCAAGAAACTCACTTCAGGGTAGAGAAGTTCTCCCACTGGGCATTGAGCCGCAGTCTGTTTCTCTTCCTCGGATGTCTTCAGTGAATGTCTCCTTACTGGAACAGACTCTGGTTCCAACAAGAAGCTCAATATTGGCTTCATGGACTGAGGAGAAAGTCTCAGATGATATGAGACTATATCTACTGAAGAACACCCAGGTGAACTGCAATGATGGAACCACAGCAGGGTAAGCACACTGAGAGACCATCAGACCAAGTAGATGTTCAAGATAAACTCTCTTCTGCCTTTTGCACTCACAGGTATTACATACGAGAAGCCAAAACCAGCAAGCGTTGGATAATCTTTCTTGAAGGTAATGACTATTTTATAGCTCAACCTGTCACCTTCTTCTTTTCTCTCTTAATGGTTACGCCAGAAAAAATAGCTGGGGTCTTCTCTTCTAATTATCTGTAATAAGTAATCATATGTCAGATATAAGATCTTCTATCTTTCTTCCCAGGAGGGTGGTGTTGTTACAGCAAGGAGACCTGTGATATCCGATACAGGAATACTAAGCGCCTAATGAGCTCCTCCAACTGGCCAAAAAGCAGACGAGGTAACCTTGACTCCTTTTAAAGGTTTTTTTTTTTTCTTGAACAGATCTTTTATAATCTATTTACAGGATTAGGCCCGTTTCACGAGTCCTAACATGCACAGATGCAGCAATATTTGGACTGGTCATGGATCTAACCCCAACTCAACAGGCTGTTGACTTTGGTTCAGGAGACTCCTGGCCAGTCTGAACTTGGACCATGAATTTCAGGAAAAATGTCTGATCACTACGACCCTCATGAGCACTAGATGTCCCAAGAGCCTGTACATCTGCTGTGAGGAATTATTTAAATGGAGCCTGCGCGATGTCACTCTATCATAGTGTATGGGAATTCTTGAGTCAACCAGATAACCACGTGGCCAGTTTCCTTTGGACCCATAGACACTAAATGCAGTGGCAGGGTGCCTACTTGATCGTATGGAGTGGGGGAGGCTTGTTATCCTGGTTCTGATTGGCGTGAGGGGCAGTGATAGGACACTTGTCATCTACTCAATACCTATCACAGTCTATGGAGCTGTTCACATACCCAGTATTTTCCTTACACCGAGTGATCTGTCTAAAATCATGGAGTCCTTTTCGATATTGAGCTGATCGTCGGATCAAAATCATCAATACAAGTCTGTGAATATAAAAACACTGGACAGAATTTGGATTAATCCTGAATGATAGAAGGTGGAGAAACTTTTTTTTTTTTTTTCCCCCCCGCACACAAAAAAATATTACATCTGAATGAGGCCTGGGGGGGAGTTTATCAATACATCTAAACAAGGTTTTTGCCATCAAAAAAATCACAAAATTTGAGCCAAATTTTGTGACTCTTTGCAATGATTGAATTACTGTCAGGAGGGTCAACACCAAATTTACTGTAATGTTCCTCAGAAAACTGGTTCTGCTAGCTTTTCTTTTCTGGTGAGGAGTAGCTATGAGTGAACATGCTTGGATAAGGTGTTATCCGAGCATGCTCGGGTGCTACCTGAGTGTCTTCTGCATGCTCGGAAAATGTTTGAGTCCCCATGGCTGCATGTCTTGCAGCTGTTCGACAGGCAGTCCCTGCATGTGTTGTGGCTAACAGCTGCGGGGACTCAAACAAATTTTTTGTGCACGCCGAAGACACTCGGTTAGCACCCGAGCATGTTTGAATACGACCTTATCCGAGCACGTTCGCTCATCACTAGTAAACAGACAATCAAAAGATTCACCAAATGTATTTAGGTGTGTGCCTCTTATGGCCTGTGCACACGTTGCGGATTTGCCTGCGGATTTTTCCGCACAGAATCCGCACCTCTTGGCAGAAAACGCAGGTGCGGTTTTTGTGCGGATTTGCCCTGCGGTTTTTACACCTATAATGGAATAGATGTAAAAACGCTGCGGAATCCGCACAAAGAATTGACATGCTGTGGTTTTAAAACCGCATCAAATCCGCGCGGAAAATTCCACATCATGTGCACAACTTTTTTTTTTTTTTTCTTTCCATAGATTTACAATACACAGTGCCCTGCCTGCTGAACTGCAGCGGAACCGCAGGGCAAAAACCGCTGCGGAAACGCAGGCAAATCCGCAACGTGTGCACAGGCCCTTAATAAATTTGATGCCTCTTACTCAAGTAGACTTTTACTTCAATACTGGTGTAAGATATACCAGTCTTGATAAAATGTCCTCCTGTCTCTCTAACTTTGAACCATGTAGCAGTAGATCATCCATATTCTACCATCACATAGTGCCTCTGTAAGGCATCGAATTATGGAAATCTTCGTTCACAGGCAATTGAATACAGAATCTTCAAATCCGGTATACTATGTGTGTGGTATGAGTGTAGACAAGGGGGCCTGTCATTGAAGTGCCAAGGTCTTTCAGCATAAAAATAGTGTTTGTGTTTGTTTTTTGTTGTGTAAATATATATTTTATAATTTGACAGGTTTTCTTTAAACCATATCTCCATCTACACTGTGTATCTGACTTGATGATGTGATCAATATGATGTAGGCTTTGCAGCAGAACAAATATTCGGCTCACGTCCTCTTGTTTTTGACAGGTATAGGAATTTTATCTCCCCGACAGGATGAGAATCCGCATTGGTGGAATCTAAATGCCGTGTAAGTTTTCTAATAGACCAGAACAATATACATACAAGACCGTGCCCAAATATACATGAGATTGGTGGAGGCTTTGCTCATGGCAACCTGCCAGGTCCCCTTGACACAGTTGATTTGCAATTTATCTACTTTTTTTTTTTCTTCTTTGCACCTGTTTTATTATCCTTCCTTTGGTAAAAGGAGTCTAAAATCATTTGAGACCAGTCATAAGACCTTCTACTATCATATTGAGTAATCTCAGAAAAGTACCAAAAGTGCCGGCGTCTTTTACACCACAAGTGCTCCTCCAGTCCTATTAGGCCACGTTGAGTATTTGGTGAGTTTTTTCCTCAGTATTTGTAAGCCAAAACCAGGAGTGGGTGATAAATACAGAAGTGGTGATGTGTTTCTATTATACGTCTCCTCTGATTGTTCCACTCCTGGTTTTGTCTTACAAATACTGAGGTAAAATACTGACAAAATACTGAATATGTGAACGTGGCCTTAATGACATCTGGGGCATCATACTCTAACGAGCCCTTCAATAAGACCAGCGTTCGCCAACACCAGTATTACTTAATCTGTCCCAAAGCTTTTTATTTTTATTTTTTTTCTGAGGCAGTAAAAATTGTGGGTTTTTATTTATGTTCAGCGTCATCTGTCATCTCTGTCGCTGCCCATGGAGAGTGCAGAAGTTATGACTGTCATTACACAGTGACAGTAGGGGGTGGTTTACCTGTGGGTTTTTTTTTAATTGTTTTTTTTGCACAGCGTCAAAAGCTCAATGTGGGAACTTAATCTAAGGGGTTTTATATTAGACTGGTGCAAGAGACTCAGTCCATGGGTTAGGGTGCCACACACTACGCCACTCAACGCAGGTAAAATCAAAGTTGCGTTTATGTACAGACTTGGTGTTTTTGGGCTAAAAAGTCAAGGTTAAAAAAAAAAAAATGAAGGTAAACCAAAGGTCCGGGGACGTTTGCACATGGGTAGCCATGTCGGCTCTGCTGTTGTATGAAGCTATTGTCTACTGGAGCAGGTTAAAATTATTTTTTGTATGAGATCTGTACTGAACCCTAAAACAACAACAAAAAAATAAACACCAGTGTGCATGGGGACTTAGGATTGTTGCCACACAAGGTTACCTTATGCATTGGAGAATATATTATATATATTTCTAACCTCCAGACGAGAAATAACATATGGAGCGTTGCTTTACTTTCTGTGGCCTAAGCATTTAAAAAAGAATCAAACTACAGTAGCAGGGGTTTTGTGGTGGTCTAATATTACGTTACCATTATGCCCCGCGTTGCCCTCCCTGGTTAGCAAACTTTAGAAATTAGGCCGGAGTCACACACAACCACAAAAAATTGGTCCGTTTTAGACGGTCGACAATTGGATCAAAATAAAAACATCACACATCCTTCTGGCATCCGATTTTCCTTCAAAGATGCGATTTAATCGCATGTGTGTGTACCTTGTAACATCCGATTTTCATCCGACTTGCGAGATTTTCTCGCAGGCTTGCAAAACTGACATATAATGGATCCAAAAGAATAGTATTTAAATGCCAAAAGAAAGAATAGATATATACACATAGAGCACATATATATATATATATATTATATATGTCATTGTGACATATATATATATATATAACATATATTTATAATTCTTACACTTCTACATACTGTTATAGCCGCTAATTCAATTGCCGGCTTCAGTGAAATCACAGAAGCCGACATGAAATGATACATTGTTTCCACACAGTTAACCATGTCATTTCCTGTATTTTTATATATGTTTGAAACATACAATTACATGAGTATATGTGTGCTAAATTTCAGACATGTATGGGTTAATTAAAGGTGTAAATTCGTTGAAAAAAAATGCGTGGCCTCCCGCTGTATTTTCTCCACCAGACAGACAAAGCAAAGCGAGTGGGGGCAGATAATAATAGCCTAGGGAGGGTACATTTTTTTTGTGCCCCCCCTGGCTACTAACATCTGCCCCCAGACACCCCAGAAAGGGCAAATCTATAATTAGATTCGCCCTTTCTGGCACTTTGCCCATCTATTCCCATTGCCCTGTAGCGGTGGCGAATGGGTTAATCTCACCTTACTGTCACCTTAGTATTGAAAGGTGACCTTAAGGCAGGTTAATAATTGATAGCTGTCAATTAGACAACTATCAATTATTAATCCTATTGTATGAAAGAAAAATCAAACACACACAGTTTAATAAAAAATAAGTTTAATTAAATAATCACACAGTTTTTGACCATATTTTATTTTCCTGCTAAAACCATTTCCTGTAATAAAAATAAAATAAAAAAGCAAAATTATACTTACCAATCCGATGTACAGTCAGGTCCCACGGTGTAATCCATCAGAAAGGGTTAACAGGTTACAGGTCGCAGAGAGCTAATAATGCTGTCTCAGACCTGTATTCCCTGAATGAATAAGTTCCTCTCCCAGCGAAAGTAGAGGAATAGATTCATGAATGGAGCTTAATTGATTTATTGGCAATTTAACTTTAGTGACCTGACCTAAAGGGAAAGTGGACACAATCAATTAAGCTTCATTCATGAAAACATCCTCTCCTGTCGCCAGGAGAGGAACTTATTCATTCAGGAGCTTTGAGCTGAGCATGCAGGATTACTTGCACTGCTTGGCTCAAAGCTAGTTAACCCTTTGTGAAGGATTACAGCGTGGGACGTGACAGATCGGAGGAATAGGTAAGAATAATGTTGTTTTATTTTTTTTTCTTTATTTTAGGAGATCAATGGCTTCACACGGATTAAGTGTAAAATAAAATATGGTCAAAAAAATGTGTTTTTATTTCATTAAAATTATTTATTCTTAAAGTGTGTGTTTTTTTATTTTACTTCAATAGGATTAATAATTGATAGTTGTCTAATTGACAGCTATCAATTATTAACCTGCCTTAAGGTCACCTTTCAATACTAAGGTGACAGTAAGGTGAGATTAACCCATTCGCCACCGCTACAGGGCAATGGGAATAGACGGGCAAAGTGCCAGAAAGGGCGAATCTAATTATAGATTTGCCCTTTCTGGGGTGTCTGGGGGCAGATGTTAGTAGCCAGGGGGGGCACAAAAAAATGTACCCTCCCTAGGCTATTATTATCTGCCCCCACTCGCTTTGCTTTGTCTGTCTGGTGGAGAAAATACAGCGGGAGCCCACGCATTTTTTTTCAACGAAATTACACCTTTAATTAACCCCTACATGTCTGAAATTTTGCACAAATACACTCATGTAATTGTATGTTTCAAACATATATAAAAATACATGAAATTACATGGTTAAATGTGTGGAAACAATGTATCATTTCATGTCGGCTTCTGTGATTTCACAAAACCCGGCAATTGAATTAGCGGCTATTACAGTATGTAGAAGTCTAGGAACTATAAATATATGTATATGTACATGTCACAATGACATGTATGTGTATATATATATATATATATATATATATGTGTTCTATGTGTATATATCTATTCTTTCTAGTCTTTATTAAAGCTGTCAGTGTGATTTTACAGTATAGCCGGGGATGAATTGCCGGCTTTTCTAAAGGACACGATGCGATTTCATCGCAAGTCACACAGTGTGGTCCGTTTGTAATCCGATTTTTCATCGCTCCCATAGACTTGCATTGGCGATTGTCGACCGACAATCGGTGACAATCGCAGCATGCTGCGATTGTACACGGACGTTTAAAACGGACCACAAAAAATCTGATACTGGGAGCTGCTCCATAGATTAACATAGGTCCGACTGCAATGCGATATTTCATCGCATTGCAGTCGTCCGATTTTGTCGCCAGTGTGACTCCGGCCTAAGTGTTAAAGTGTTCAGTACAGTCAAACTAATTGTTTTGTTCTCTCTTCTACAGCTTTGTGCCTTATTGCTCCAGTGATGTCTGGAGTGGAAACATCTCCAGATCCCGGACTGGTACTTTTTTTTTTCTCTTACATTTTCTCGCTTAAAAAAAAAAAAAAAAAAAATAGAATAAATAATCCCATCATTAATTAAAACATTATAATAATTACAGGTGGCTTATAATCTTGTGTAGATTTATATTAATTTGACTACCATGTGTTGAAATTTGTGCGGCCCATGTACTAACGTCTCATCTCCACCCCCACACACCTCTCCTCCTTCCTAAACAGGGACATGTTTAGGTTTTATCATACATGTGCTTTTAACGTGCCTATAGTTTTCTCGTTCGGATATTTAAATGAATTTTGCCTGTTTTTTCACAGCACATGGGGCTTAATTTTTGCCATTACTATATTCCTTTTTTCTCGATCACAAGAAAAAGTACAGGAAAAATATGAAGTGCATGTGTGTATGCAATATTATTTGATATATATTTCACTGTGCCCCCAAAAAGTCTTAACATGCTCTCACCTCTCTCCCTACTTCAAAGATGATTTAATGTCTCAATATAATATATATGTTTAATGTTTTTATTTCCCCTGTAATTAGGGCTGGTATATTTTGACCTCTGCCATAAGGGAATTTCAGCTTCCTGACTGCGTAGCAGTGCTGACCTTGTTTCCTAGGTCTGGAGGAAGAGGCACTGTCAGTGATTTCTAACTTGTATACATAGCTTTAGTTCAGTGCTGTACATACAGAGATTGAGAAGTTACACATGGTAATAAACCATGCTTATCTTCTCTCTGGGAAGTCTGGCTGTGTCTAACTGGCTTTTCTCCCTCACAGTTTAAAGATTTAGGCATCCCCCTTTTTTTTGTAACGTCAGTGCAGAGATAAGAGTGGACTGCCTCGACTTTTATAGTCTGTGGGTGGTCCTGAAAAATTTAATGAAATTACCTTATGAGCAATTCCTTTTACATAGTTTTGTGAGAATTTCTCCTTGTTTATACAGAGGATCAGTTCGGGAAATAATCCTACAGAACTACTGAGAATATATTCTGTGCATATAATGCTGTTTGAGGCTCCTTCTGTCACAGATTGCAGAAAAATATAGGGTTGCATGCAGTGTTTTTTCTACTATATTTAAGGGAAAAAAAAACATTTTGAAGCCAGGTGGACCTAAAGTGTCAATTGGGTTTGTTGTACACCACTGGTACCCACTGATCCATGACTGCTAGAATTCCTTCCTTCTGCTTCTGTGACTGAACAGGAAAACAGAAGTCACAACTCCGATCTGAGCCTAAAGTTTTTGTTTTCTACAGACTATGCATTTATGGGCTCAGCGATTATACAGGAGGTGATTCGTGAGTTGGTCCCGAAGGGCATTAAACAGGCAAAAAGTGTCATTCTGGCAGGTTCCAGGTATATTCCTCGTTATTTACATTTTCTGTTGTCCTAATCATATTTACAATGCGGCTGTATCTGGTGATCATGGTCCATAGGTGACCTCTATCTTCATGTGATCATCTAAATATGTGTAGTCTGAATTAAGCTTAAATTCAGATATTTTGTCCATGAATTGAGTATGTGGTCTGTCTGGGCTTTCATGGATAGAACATGTACCCATTCTAGTCTATGGCTGTCCACTGGTCTGAGATAGATTTAGCTTAGAGAATATTATATATAATCATATGAAAACATTAGGGCATGTGCACACGTTAAATATTTGGTGCAGAATTTCTGCATCTCTTGGGTGGAAGAACGCTGCGTAAAGTAGTAGGTGTTTTTATTTTCTTTTTACATTTTTTCTACAGATGGTCCCCACTCACTAGTATGAGTGAAATCTGAAGCAAAAAACGCTAAAAGAATTGACATGTTGCAAATTTAAAACTTGATTTGAGTATTGTAGAGGCTTTTCTTTGACACTTTTACCCCTCATGAAATAAAGGCAGACCCCACTGTTGGATTAAATTGGCCAAGTCAGCCTTTATTATAAGAAACATAAGTTATTTATTTTTTTGGTTGAAGGAGATTCTTGGCGCCCCAGCCATGACCACCAGCTTGAGGGCACCTCCATCACCGGGAACACCTTCTCCATGCTACCAACTCCCCATGGACCTCACCCTGAAGAGTCACAAAAACTCTGCCAGACTATTGCCAAATCCCAACCAAAACTGGAGGGTGTCATCTGCTTGATGCACAACCCACCTCCCCACCAACTCCAAGAACCCCTTCACACAGCCAAGCCAAAATGACACCATGACAATACTACCTATGCTCTTTATTCCAGAATAAGCCAAAACAAAAGGCCAAGGCGTGCGGGACCTTTTTATTGTTTTGCCTCCACACAGATGAGTGCCCCTAACCCTTCCCTTCCTTTATATGGATCTTCTCATTTGTAACAACCACCCCCATAATACGGCCTCCTTAAACTTTAGACCACACAAACGCTCCCTAAGGCCCCTTTCACACGTCAGTGTTTCCTGTACGTGTGGTGACAGTTTCTTACGTACCGCAGACACTGACACACGTAGACCCTTTGAAATGAATGAGTCTATGTAGAGGTCAGTGTGTTTTGAAGGACCCTGTGATCATGTGCAAAACAAGGAGACATGTCCGTTTTCACACGGACACACACCGCAAAACGTGCTGCACATGGAGAACAGTGCACACTGTCCTCCATGTGCATGGACGGCCGCCGGGGAAATAGCGCTACTATGACCTGCTGTCCCCAGCGACTGGTGCTGAAGCCGGCTGTCATTCTCGCCTGCCGGCGAGCAGAGGAGAATGATGAGCGGTATATTAAAGTCCGAACGACAGCAGGTGGGGGCTTTTGGGACTGTTACCCTCATCATCCGAAACCTGCTTTCCTTCAGACTTTAATACACCACTCATCGTTCTCCTCTGCTCGCAGGCAGAGCAGGGGAGAATGACAGCCGGCTTCAGCACCAGCCGCCGGGGAACTGCGCTTACAGTAGCTGCTACTTCCCCGACGGCCGTCCGTGGTTGCCGCACGTAGTACACACACAGACACTGATATCTCCGGTACCGGTTTTTTTGGTACAGGAAATATCAAGACGTGTGAAACCGGACCAAATACATGCAGACTAACCCCTTATTGGCCCTACAAAACCAAATCATGGATTACTATTAGGGTTCCCTCTTATTCTGCAAGCTATAGCGCTTACCGAATAAGCTGCAGAGGGAACCCGGCTTCCTGGATCGTGCCAGCTGATCGGTGTTGTGGCTGTGTCAGTCACAGCACATGCAAGGAGAGCCTGTTTGTTGGGAGGAAGATGACAACCGTGACTGAATAAATAAAATGAAGCACATCCTGTGACTAAATGAGCAAGTACAAGCTAACTATGTAAAGTGCTTTTTCCACATAAATACAGCGCCGTTTTTAATGGAAAAATGTATTAATGATGCACATTGCGTCTCTAACAATGCAATGGGGACAACTTACTTGCTAAAAAGTATATGACAGGTTCCTTTTAACCCCATCATGACATGCGCCGTACATGTACGTCACATGTCGTGTCTCTCCCTTTGATGTGGGCTCCGGCGCTGAGCCCACATCTTTCCTGGCACATGTCAGCTGTTCAAAACGGCTGACATGTGCCTCTAAGGCTGGAGTCACACACAACCACAAAAAATCGGTCCGTTTTAGACGGTCGACAATCGGATCAAAATAAAAACATCACACATCCTTCTGGCATCCGATTTTCCTTCAAAGATGCGATTTAGTCGCATGTGTGTGTACCATGTAACATCCGATTTTCATCCGACTTGCGAGATTCTCTCGCAGGCTTGCAAAACTGACATATAATGGATCTAAAAGAATAGTATTTCAATCACAAAAAAAAGAATAGATATATACACATAGAACACATATATATATATATATATATATATATATATATATATATACATGTCATTGTGACATGTATATATACATATATTTATAGTTCCTAGACTTCTACATACTGTTATAGCCGCTAATTCAATTGCCGGGTTTTGTGAAATCACAGAAGCCGACATGAAATGATACATTGTTTCCACACATTTAACCATGTAATTTCATGTATTTTTATATATGTTTGAAACATACAATTACATGAGTGTATTTGTGCAAAATTTCAGACATGTAGGGGTTAATTAAAGGTGTAATTTCGTTGAAAAAAAATGCGTGGGCTCCCGCTGTATTTTCTCCACCAGACAGACAAAGCAAGCGAGTGGGGGCAGATAATAACAGTCTAGGGAGGGTACATTTTTTGTGCCCACCCTGGCTACTAACATCTGCCCCCAGACACCCCAGAAAGGGCAAATCTATAATTAGATTCGCCCTTTCTGGCACTTTGCCCGTCTATTCCCATTGCCCTGTAGCGGTGGCGAATGGGTTAATTATCTCACCTTACTGTCACCTTGCTATTGAAAGGTGACCTTAAGGTAGGTTAATAATTGAGAGCTGTCAATTAGACAACTATCAATTATTAATCCTATTGAAGTAAATAAAAAAACAAACACTTTAAGAATAAATAATTTTAATGAAATAAAAACACATTTTTTTGACCATATTTTATTTTACACTTAATCCGTGCGAAGCCATTGATCTCCTTAAATAAAGAAAAAATAATAAAACAACATTATTCTTACCTATTCCGCTGATCTGTCACGTCCCACGCTGTAATCCTTCACAAAGGGTTAACTAGCTTTGAGCCAAGCAGTGCAAGTAATCCTGCATGCTCAGCTCAAAGCTCCTGAATGAATAAGTTCCTCTCCTGGCGACAGGAGAGGATGTGTTTCATGAATGAAGCTTAATTGATTGTGTCCACTTTCCCTTTAGGTCAGGTCACTACAGTTAAATTGCCAATAAATCAATTAAGCTCCATTCATGAATCTATTCCTCTACTTTCGCTGGGAGAGGAACTTATTCATTCATGGGAATACAGCTCGGAGACAGCATTATTAGCTCTCTGCGATCTGTAACCTGTTAACCCTTTCTGATGGATTACACCGTGGGACCTGACTGTACATCGGATTGGTAAGTATAATTTTGCTTTTTTATTTTATTTTTATTACAGGAAATGGTTTTAGCAGGAAAATAAAATATGGTCAAAAACTGTGTGATTATTTCATTAAACTTATTTTTTATTAAACTGTGTGTGTTTGATTTTTCTTTCATACAATAGGATTAATAATTGATAGTTGTCTAATTGACAGCTCTCAATTATTAACCTACCTTAAGGTCACCTTTCAATAGCAAGGTGACAGTAAGGTGAGATAATTAACCCATTCGCCACCGCTACAGGGCAATGGGAATAGAGGGCAAAGTGCCAGAAAGGGCGAATCTAATTATAGATTTGCCCTTTCTGGGGTGTCTGGGGCAGATGTTAGTAGCCAGGGGGGGCACAAAAAAAATGTACCCTCCCTAGGCTGTTATTATCTGCCCCCACTCGCTTGCTTTGTCTGTCTGGTGGAGAAAATACAGCGGGAGCCCACGCATTTTTTTTCAACGAAATTACACCTTTAATTAACCCCTACATGTCTGAAATTTTTCACAAATACACTCATGTAATTGTATGTTTCAAACATATATAAAAATACATGAAATTACATGGTTAAATGTGTGGAAACAATGTATCATTTCATGTCGGCTTCTGTGATTTCACAAAACCCGGCAATTGAATTAGCGGCTATTACAGTATGTAGAAGTCTAGGAACTATAAATATATGTATATATACATGTCACAATGACATGTATGTATATATATATATAATATATATGTGTTCTATGTGTATATATCTATTCTTTCTAGTCTTTATTAAAGCTGTCAGTGTGATTTTACAGTATAGCCGGGGATGAATTGCCGGCTTTTCTAAAGGACACCGATGCGATTTCATCGCAAGTCACACATGCGGTCCGTTTGTAATCCGATTTTTCATCGCTCCCATAGACTTGCATTGGCGATTGTCGACCCACAATCGGTGACAATCGCAGCATGCTGCGATTGTACACGGACGTTTAAAACGGACCACAAAAAATCTGATACTGGGAGCTGCTCCATAGATCAACATAGGTCCGACTGCAATGCGATATTTCATCGCATTGCAGTCGTTCCGATTTTGTCGCCAGTGTGACGCCGGCCTAACAGCTGCGGGTGGAATCTCGATCTACTCACGGCTGTTAACCCGTTAAATGCCGCTGTCAATCTGACAGCAGCATTAAATGTGATAGCTCCGGAAGCGTGTCACTAATCCCGCCCATTGGCGCCAGTGTTGCATGACCGCGGGTCGAGAATGTATTGGCAATGCATGACAAGCCAAGGTCTGCAGGAGATCCCTGTGGTTGTCATTGCCGGGTTGCTATCGGTGCCGACAGCTGGGCATAGCAAGTGAGCATTTCTGCTACACACAGGCGATCTGATCATCACCTACGTGTAGCAGAGGTGATCGGACAACGCAGCTTCTAGTCTGCCATGGAGACTATTGAAGCAAGTGAAAAAAAAATGAAGGTTCAAATCACCCCCCCATTCAAAATAAAACTATAAAAAATAATAAATACACATTTGGTATCGCCTTGTTCAGAATCGCTCGATCTATCAAGCTATAAAATGAATTAATGCGTTTCGGTAAATGGCATAGTGAAAAAAAAGTCAAAACGCCAGAATTAAGTTTTTTTGTTTGTTTGTTTTTAACAAGTTCTGGATTTTTTTTTTTTCATCACTTAAATAAAAAAACAACCTAGACATGTTTGGTATCTACAAACTCATAATGACCTGGAGAATCATATTGGCGGGTCAAATTTAGCATTTGGTGAACATGGTAAAAAAAAAATCCAAAGAATAGTTGTGGAATTGCTAATTTTTTTGCAATTTCACTGCTCTTGGAATTTTTTTTGCCCATTTTCTAGCACACGATATGATAAACCAATTGTGTCGTTCAAAAGTACAACTCATCCCACAAAAAAAAGCCCTCACATGGCCATATTAATGGAAAAATAAAGTTATGGCTGGGAAGAAGGGGAGCCAAAAACAAATGCAAAAAATGAAAAAGGGATGTGGTTTGAAGGGGTTACCTGACAAGATGAGCAGTACTCTTAATGGCACATAGTAGGTGGAGGGCTTTGTATAGATGTTACATTGGACCATCAGGTATACCACCTGGCTCTGATTGGCAACATGGCCCCTTAATTAACCTAGTTTCAACCTTACAGTTTGTTCACATTCAGTGTTTTACAGAAAAATCTGCTGCAAATACTGATGTGTTGGCAGGAAAAACGCAGCATAAAATGCATGTGGTTTTCCCATTCATTAGTATGGGTGAAAATTGGAGCAAAAATGCTGAAATAATTCACATGGTGCAGATTTAAATCTGCAAGGAAGAAATGAGCAAAGTCTGACTGAGACTTCAGGAATCTCACTCGCTAAAGTACTAGGAAATCCTTCAAGTTTTGTGCCGAAACCACAGAAAAATACAAAAAACATAACGTGTGCACAGACCCTTCTCTTCCACACTCTTATTTATTTTTTGGTTCACAGACAATTGATTTTGAATGGGTGACTTTTGATTCATGACTTCAAGCTAGATCGTTTTTTTTTTTTTTTTTCAATGCGCTCTAAAAATAAATTTTCACATGTTGGGAGAAGTCTTCATGACAATAAAATGTAGGGGAAAGGAAGAGATGGGGCATGTGTAAGTAGGAAGACTGGGTGCTGAACGAGCACCGGGTCCGGAACTGCTGGTGCCGGGGGGGGAAGGAAATTGAGGATGAAGAGGACGAGGCGTGGTAAGCCAGGGAGAGACAAGAGGTTGTTGCGTGGGAAGAGGACTGAGTTCCAACAGGGGAAGTAAGAGGGCAGACCTGTTGCGCTCTGCGGGTAGCGTTAGTCCGCGTGGCAGTGAGAGGACACGAGTGTAGAGAAGACCGAGCGGGGAATCGTTGTGTGAGACATCCGGTTGCAGAGCACGCCGAGTGGGGGATTGTTGGGTGAGATTCCTGACCGCTGGGTACGTCGAGCGGGAGATTGTTGTGAAGGACTCCCGGCTGCAGAACATTGTGATGGACTAGGGGCTCAACTGGTCAAACCAGTGACTGCCCGTTTCCACCAGAAGAGGAAAGACTAATGTTAGGCGGGGAAGCCTGAAGATTTCAGCTCCAGCCTCAGCCGGCATCCAGCGTTTACCCCTGAGCACGTGACAAGTGTCACTCCCGATAAGTGGAACCAAAATACTCAAACTGTCGCCTTAAGTTACTCAGTTCTTTGTGATTTCTAGCTTAAATCTGGTTTAACCCCCTGTTGCTCCCTGCGAGGAGACTTCTCCCTGTAATTGTTAAATTAAACCACTGTTACCCCTTGCTCTGTGTATCTGTGTTGCTGCATCCGAATACCTGCTCTACACATGTGAAACACTGACATCTGAATGAGGCCTAAGGGAGCATTCACATGATCATATAGCGGCAGTATTTAATTGGTGGTGTTGCTGCGATTTCCAGGCCTACTGCAAGTCTTCTGACCCAAATAAACAGTCTGATATATGCCAATGAAGCTGATGTTTTACGCTCCAGCTGGGAATTGCTTAAAGTGGACCGTAAAATAAGGTCCCTGTATGGTTGAGTGCCTGCCCCTGTAACACATGATGTTATGTCACTGCAATTAAGGTAATAGATTTCGGAGTTTGTCATGTTATGTCTTCCTTCATGTGTTTTTTTTTTTTTTTTTAGCGCTGGAGGTACTGGCGTCTTGATCAATATAGACAGGGTGGCTTCCTTAGTAGAAGAGTTGACCGCTGAGACTGTGCAGGTCCGAGGCCTGGTGGATTCTGGATGGTTCCTCGAAAGTAAACATGGAAAATCTGATTGTATGGATGGAGTTTCTTGTGCGCTGACTGATGCCATTAAAAAAGGCTTGAAGTAAGAGACAAAGATAATCTAGAACCCATTAATTGTGTATGACACCATCAATGAGCATGAGCTGACCACATATACTACCAGGTCCACCATTGCAAATTACTAAAAACCTTGATAAACTATCCTCAAAATTCATTTTAAATGACCGTTGGGTTCTGACCGATGGCACGTCCAATTTTTTGAGAATGTAGTGGTGGCATGCATGACCACCTTTCCATTCCCTGCTAGTTTAAGCAGAGAAAGATGAATTGACAATCTCATAGATGTGAATGGAGAGTGGTCATAATGCTACATATGACAAGGGACTTTGGACCCCCCCATTCTTGTGATGCTTAATGTCTTAAGTGTTGGGCCACTTGCTTTACATTTGGTTACACCGATGCCATTTTTCCGCCTGCACCTGTACTTGTATTCTACAAATTCATTATATATGTATATAACACAGTTCCCATACTTTGTCTTTGCAGACTTTGGAATGGAGCGCTCCCAGAGAGATGCCGGCAGCAATATAAAAAGGAAGATGAGTGGCAGTGCTTCTATGGCCCAAGTCATACGCCTCAATGAAAAGTAAGCGTCATGGAATATTCTCAATGAGCATACAGAAGGTTCCTATTATGGGATCATCTCCCTTATGCCAATAATGAGGGTTCGTTGGTACACCCACTAAATGTCTCCATGTAAAATAAATGGGATATCAGAACCAATATTTTGACAAGCATGATAGACTGCATGGCTGTCGGAGTGTCAAGTTCTTTGTCCTGGATCCGGTGATACTGCTGTTTATGTCAGTTGTAAGTCTGAAGAGGACTCAGAATGTAGTAAAACAGCAAATAAAGTGATAACTGGGACCTAACTGAACATAAAAATAAATGGTAGTATGTTCAAGTTAAATTTAATTACTAAATTTTCTTCTGCTTCAGATTTAAGGGTGTATACATGACCATCTGTATGTTTTGGGTGGAGAATTTAACGGCATTGTGTATTGTAGTGGAGCATTTCCATCTTTCCTCCAATATAGGTAATTTTCACTTTTTTCTGGCCAGCACTGAGTGAACTCTCATTATATAGTCTACAAGGGTACTAATTGTGGAGAAGGAACATAGGCGACTCTTTCATCTGTATACCCGGATTATATGAAGTCCCTTTTCCCACACAGTGGACACCTCCCCAGTGCATCTACAGGAGCTTGTATGACCTCCCATGAACCCGTAAGCATTAATTTGGAGCTGGCTCCCTGCTCCACCACCTTTTTCCAGATATAGATTTCCACTCTTCTGGAAAGATGTTCTATAAGATTTTGGAGGTGCCTGCTGGAATTTTTGCCCATTCATCTAGAAGAGCATTTGTGAGGTCAGACCATATTAGATGAGAGGGTCGGTCTGGCTCTGTCTCCATTCTAGTTATTCTAAAGGTGTTCATTGATGCCAGGGCTCCATGTGGATTCAGTCATGTTTAAACTCGTCCAATTGGGCCTTTTTAGACCCCCCAATACTAGCTCCTTTCAGAGCTAGTTCCTCTCCAATCTGTTCACACAAAGTTGGAAGCTACAGGAGATCCAGTTAAGGGAAATTATTGAGGCTTTACCATACAAGACATTTTGCACAAAGTCAAGTGAGGCCAACATCTGAATGTGGTCAGACAGGTGACTATCTCCTGGAATTTGCCCAACCAAGACTTGCCAATCAAATGGCAGATAAACATCTGACACTTGGCATTGTGTTTGGTGATGTAAAGGTACTGCCACACTAAACAATCCCGCTAGCGATCACAATAACGACGCATACTAATGCGATCGCTAGCGGGATTGTTTCTATATCGCTAAGTGCGGCCGCATTTAGCGATATAGTTAACGACGCTATCGCCGTTAGCGATCTTCTTAACGACTTTAGCGGTACAAAAGTACCGCTAAATCGCTAAGAAAAGGTGCCACACTAGCGATATATACTTACCCAGCGGGAGCGCCGACGAGAAAATAGGGTCCGGAACGATTCCAGCGACGAGCGAGATCACAGCAGGAAGCTCGTCGCTGGCAGATGCCGCACTGAACAACATCGCTAACGGGATCGCTAAATAGTGACGTTTTTTAGCGATCCCGTTAGCGATATTGTTTAGTGTGGCATACCCTTATGGCTTGTAAGCAGCTGCTCGGCAATAGAAGCCCATGTTGTGAAGCTCTTGTTACCATTTTTGTACTGATGTTAATGCCAGAGGAGGTTTCGACTCTACAGTTATGGGGTCATTGGTGACTTCTCTGCCTACTGCTCCTCATCACTTGGTGACCCATATTACTGTATGTTTAACTGGCGAGGGGCTGGACTTTTCGCCATATATTGTATACAGTCTTGTAAAAAGGAATAGTAAAGAAAGTAATCAATAACTTTTTTATCCATCCCTATATATTTTCTTTTCTTTGTTTCCTTGTTCTTATTTTTATGTTTCAGTCTTTGCTGTTTATTTTTCAGCCCTATCTTTGTGGTTCAATGGCTCTATGATGTTGAACAGCTAAGAATAGAAAATATCCAGACGGACTTCCAGTTCATGACAGCAAATCAGTGGAACAGCATACAGGGCGTTGGAAGAGAGTTTAAGAAATCCCTGCGTGAAGTCCCGTAAGAGATAAACCTGTTTCCAGATCAAAGAACTGGAAGAGACTTCATTGGCATTTAGCCATAGTGACACATGTCACCGGTCTGTGCCGGGAGACAGATCTATTACATATCAAGAGGGAAAAGACCCCAAATACTAAATACAATCCATCCATCTGTATAAGACCCACTAAAATTATAGTTGCCACTAGGTTGCGCTATGGGTGTGTATTTTTGCAGTTTGCATGGCATGAAGCTATGCTGTCTGTTTGCAGGCAGCCAGGCTTTTGTAATGTTACTTCAATGGCTATGTATGTGGTTAGGAGTTCTCCGTCCGAAAAACTGCATTCTACCACTATGACGATCCTTTGATCTGTGGGCTGTTTTCATTGCACGATGTAAATATATGGCACAAGTTTAAAGGGGTTAAAGACCTTGAGGAGAAGACCTAATGTCAGCTGAGAGAGCACAGAACGGTCTCTATGCATTTAATAAAGAACGGTGAAGCTTCATGGTGGAGCTGATGGATCTTGGCGGATCCAGATCAGTTCAGCCAGTGATGTCCTCATGGAGGCCCCTTGTAGGCTATGTTCACACGTTGTGTTTTTTTTTTTTTTTAATGCAAATTTTAAGCTGCGTTTTTTTAGTAGCAGCAAAGTCTGAGATTTCAGGAATCTCATGCACACACATTGCTTTTATTTTCCTGACTGATTTGGAAACTGCAGCATGTCACTTCTTTCAGCATTCTTTCACCCATAGAAAACAATGGGTAAGTCCAAAAACGCAGTTAAAAAACGCAGGTATCTGTTTTTGCTGAGTTTTTGGTGCAAAAACATTAACCCCTTTCCGGCATCGGGCATAAATTTACCCCGATGTCGGACTCCCTCCCTTTGATGTGGGCTCTGGTGGAGCTGCAGGCAACAGAAACTGAATCTCCGAGCATTTCCAAATACTCGGACACCACCCGAGATTGCTTGGGGAAAACCGAGCAACGAGTATACTCGATCATCATTACTGGAGACCTTTATGGTTGTCACTGCCGGATTGCTATGAACGCCGCCCGGTGGTTGGCGCTCATAGCAAGTCAGCAATTCTGCTACATACAGGCGACCTGATCATTGCCTGTATGTAGTAGAGCTGATCAGGTTATGGTAGCTTCTAGTTTCCCATGGAGACTATTGAACTATGCCAAAAGTGGAAAAAAAAGTTTTTAAAAATATAAAAGTTGAAATCACCCCCTTTCGCCCCATTCAAAATAAAACAATAAAAAAAATCAAACATACACATATTTGGTATCGCCGTGTTCAAAATCACCCAATCGATCAATAAAAAACAGGATTAACCTGATCACTAAACAGTGTAGTGAGAAAAAGTCTAAAGACAGAATTAGTTTTTTTTTTGGTCGCCGCGACATTGCATTAAAATGCAATAACAGGTGATCAAAAGATCGTATCTGCACCAAAATAGTTTCATTAAAAACGTCAGCTCGGCGCACAAATGAGCCCTCACCCAACCCGAGATCACAAAAAATGGAGATGCTACAGGTATCGGGAAATGGCGTTTTTTTTTTTTTTTAACAAAGTTTGGAATTTTTTTTTTCACCACTTAGATAAAAAAGAACCTAGACATGTTTGGTGTGTATGAACTCATAATGACCTGAAGAATCCTAATGGCAGGTCAGTTTTAGCATTTAGTCAACCTAGCGAAAAAAGTCAAACAAAAAACAAGTGTGGGATTGCACTTTTTTGCAATTTCACCGCCCTTGAATTTTTTTTTTTCTGTTTTCAGGTACATGACATGGTAAGACCAATGATGTCTTTCAAAAGTACAACTCATCCAGAGGAAAAAAAAAAGCCCTCACATGGTCATATTGACCAAAAAATAAAAAAGTTAAGGCTCTGGGAAGAAGGGGAGCAAAAATGAAAAGGGAAAACCAAAAATACCTCTGGTCGTTAAGGGGTCAAGCAAATTGCATCATCTTTTTTTTTTTTTTTTTTTTTTTTTTTTTTTTGGGTGGCACTAACTTTAACAGCATGCACAAGAGACAACAAAAACGCTGGAATATGAAGCACTTTTTTTTTTTTTTTTTTGCGCATTCAATTTTGCCAGCAGAGAAAACGCAGCTAAAACGCAACATGTAAACATAGACTTAATTGCGCTATATTTTTTTTTCCAGTTTTTTTTTTCTACAGTCCCTTTTTAGTTTCGGTGGGATATATTTTAAACTTGTAAATAAAAACTAAAAAGCCAATATGCTACGACCTACCGCCTGCAAAAAAAAAAAAAATCACCATAGCGTCCCTCCCTATACATCTGTATAGCAAAAGACTATTATAGTAATGTGAAGTCAGGAGAATTATCCCACCATCGGTTTATGAAGGAGAGAATTTTTTTTAAGTGCATTTAACTGTAATGTCTGCACTTTTTTACTTTGAGTTGTAGTTTGTGGTGTTTTATTTTTTTTTAATTTTGTATTGCATAATGATGGCGATGACTCGGTTTATACACTGTTTTATCTTGTGTATTACAGGGCAGTGTTTGCTCCGGCCTGTTTCTCCCACACATTTATCACAACAAGGTAAAGAGGAATGAAACTTTCAAAATCTATACGTTGTTTTAATGCAGACTATCTAGAAAATTGTTTTAATTTGGCATTTAGGAAGCATCTGAACAATAGAGAAAACCTTGAAGGTATACATAGACTTTCTAAGTAGGTTCTTTTTTTTCCTTTTCTTAGCAACTGGCTGAACTTCCAGGTGAAAGGAGTCACCTTATCACGAGCTCTACAGTGCTGGATAAAAAAGCCTCCAGGACCGGAAGGGCCCGAAGACTTCTGTCCGTGGATGCCCCTTCCATTTAATCGATAACTGTCAATGGGCACACTGTAACCCCACATGCCCAGCCCTTCATGACCCGATCACTGGCCAAGAAGTGACCCTATTACAGCTGTTTCTCAGACTGAGCATTGCAAATCAAAGGCGAGGACAAGAGCCCAAAGGCGACATGACTCAACTATTGGCGATGCTGAGGAATGGCGGTTAGCTGGGACATTGACTCACTTCCTATTATTTATAAAATCCAGGAGATAATCCAAAAATCCCATTCAGAATATGCACTCTATTTTTATTAGGAGATATGGACAAAACAGTTTAGTGGTGTGTTGTTGTTTTTTTTTTTTTTTTTTTTTTTTTTTTTTTTTTTTAGGTCTGCCTTTTTAGTGTTCATCATATGAAATTTCATGTTGGAAATGTTAACATTTGTATATTAGATTGTTTTATTCTACATCTTGTGTTCATTTTATTTACCGTTAAACAAAAGATGGGTGTCGGTAGGATGAAGAGCACCGATCCTTCCATGAGTCAAAAATACGAGTGATAACCTGGACTAAAACTTTTTTTTTTTTTTCCATTTTATAAAACTGGGCATATGAAATGTTTTTTCTTGTCTACTGCCCTGACCATAAACATTCACGGTCTGAGTTTGAACCCCAATGTCTGGACCGGCCTTGCGTCTTCAGACCTGAACTCAACCATATGTCTATGAAGCTGCTGAGTTTGGGCCTGGAGACACGTGGCCCATCCAGACATTGTGGTACAAACTCGCTGTGAATGTTGGATGTGTGAAACCGGCCTAACAATTAGGAAGGAAACACTGAAGGACTAACACTATGGGCTACTTTAGAGGTGAGATATAAAAACAAGGAACCTATTCTATAAAGATCTTCAAGGTTCTCCTGGCCTACTTCTGCAAATACTTGTTCGAAGAGCCTGGTTGACTATAAAAAAGAAATGGCACCTCTGCTGGGAATTACAGAGCCCTGTACAGGAACTATTTCTTTATATATGACCAGGTGGTCCATGGCACTACCTTAGGTAGACCCTGAGGTTGTCATGGTGTCTAGATGGCATTCCAGAAGAACCCCAAGTTCTTGGCATGGGGTGAGCTTGGGTATCAAAGATTTGTGTTGCTCAGAAACTGAATTTTTTGACCATGACTCAATCAAGAGCTTAAACCAAAACCATATTGGTGTCAGAAAGGCATAGTAGTTGGCCTATGGCAGACTCTGACATTCTGGGTTGTCATTAGAAAAATTGAGTTATGTTTTTGACAAAAATTGAAATATACCCAATTTTAATTATTACTTGTTAAAGGGAACCTGTCATGTTGAACATGGTATCTGACCTGCAGGCGGGATATTATAGAGCAGGAGACGCTGAACAGACTGATATACATTTTTGTGTACCAAAAATTTCAGTGACACTTGTATTGTACTCATTGAAATCCCAGGTGTTTTGCGTGCAGGAGTCCAGCGGGCGGTCCTACTCTGCATGTACAGGGAAGACTGTCATCACGAGTAGGACCTCCCACTGGACTCGTATGTATATAAACAGGGATTTCAATGAATAAACTACAGGTTATAATGAATCTTTTTCAGCAACCCGATATATCCTTATGCTTGGTTTCACCTTCTCTATACAGTGTTGTCCACAGATCAGATTGCATGTATAATGGACCAGATCCCTTTAAGGAAGCTTACGGTACATTTTATAATTCAATGCAAAATTTGTGTAAGAGTGTAACAGAACATAAAACTCTTTACTTTAATCTTGGTTCTTCTTTTCTGACATTTGTTGCGTGGCAGTATAATGCTGATGGTGCTTGTTATCGCCCCAGGATTGTATTATTGCATATTCCTGTATTTTATTATTTGGAATATTTTAATTGTAATCTGATGGAACATTTAACATTGAACTATTTAACTGACAAACTGAACCAGATTGAAGATAAAGAATGAAATAAAGGCTGCTTATTGATGGTTGTCACTGTGGTGTTTGCCTCTTGTATTCGTGAGCTCCCAGCTAATGAATATGGAAGAAAGGTCGATGGGTGGTACTGGAGGTGTCTCAAAGAGGACCTGTTACTTTGTCAGAAGGGGGGAGTTTCTGCTCTTATTCTGTTCCCACTGCTCCTCCTGAATATTCTGTGGTTTGTGTTTTTTTTCTTTTTTTTAAAAGGGGCATTACTTACAGGGTAATAGGGCAGAGCAGTTTAAACGTGCCTCATGGGATCCTGTGAGTCATGTATCTCTTGATAAAGACCTTAAAGTTAGTACAAAATAAGAAAAAGTCTCATATGGTGGATTTCCAGGAAAAAAAAACTGATTAGCAGGAATAAAACAAGGACACAAACTGGCCACTTTAGACTTGGTGTCAGGTCCTCTTTAACCTGAACTGCAGCAAATATGTCACCGAACCGAAAGGTGGATGAAATATTTGAACTGATGACACATTAGGCATGATTACCACTTTTATTTCTTGGAGATCAGTATGTGTGATACTTGTGCCAACGATGTGCAGCATCAGTATCGCACGTAAAGGCGCCTGGGAAGCAGCGGTATGGTTAGCGCTGTTTCCCGGTGCCGAGTGCTGAAGGCGGCTCTCGTGATTCTCCCCTGCTCGCACTGCGATCAGCACCAGCAGAGGAGAATGTTCAGTTGTATTCAACTGATAACAGTGAGAGCAGAAGCTGCAGGGTGTTGGTCATGGAGCTGGACCAGTGATTTACAGCACGCTGATTGTTCACAATCACTTCATCAATACAAAGCGAGCGGCTGCAGGGAGAATTCAACTTTATTTCCTCTTTGTAACCACTCTTCCTATTAGGGCTGAGTCAGCCTGCCGTATAACTCGTGCGATAAGCGCATCGCACTGCACGGACTGGCCGGCACCTCTCCTGTCCAAGACAGTATGGACGAGTTTTATGATGCGATTCTTGCACGAGAATTACTGCAGTCTGTCTCTGTCCTTAGACTGTTGGATGGCAAACCAAGAATAAACTGGACTATGAGAAAATCTCTTTAAAATGATGTCTCCTCCAAATATGTACTGGAAGTGTTGCACCCAGCGACACTCCAAAATCTGATACCAACCCCTGTTCGCAAAGAAAAAACCCCACAAACTTTTGGACGCTATATACATTTGTTCTAGAGAAGAATATTGTGCACTATATGGCGGCACAATGAACTTCAAATCTGTAAGCCTACGTTCCCACAATGAGCTTTCGGTGAGTGTTTGACGGTGAGCAATTTTGCACTGATTTAAATTGGGTTAGGCCTCTTTCACACATCCGTTGTGTGCCTGACGGCGCCCTCCGGCATTTTTTTGTCCAACCGCATCCGACGAAATGTGATGCCGGATGCGTTTTTTTTTTGCATTGACTTTCATTAGCGCCTGATGGCGCCGCATGTCAGTGCGTTGTATGCGTTTTTGTCCGGATCCGGCGGAAATGTACATTCCGGCGGCCGGACACAGCGCAGCATGTAACGTTTTTATTTTTTGCCGGAGCCGCCTGATGTGCCTGAAGCGGCGCATCAGGCGGCCGCAAACAATAGAAGTCAATGGAACCGGATCAGACTTTTGTGCAATCCGGCAAAAGTCTGATCCGGATTCTGGAAATCGAGGTCTACTACTACTACTACTACTACTACTACTACATTTTCCAGTGTCTCCGGGCATCAGAAACCCTCTTTTTGTGGGTTCAAAAGTTCAGGTCGGATCCTGCAAAAAACCGGATGCCGCGCATCCGGTTTTCATACTGGATGCCGGATGCGGCGCTGCGGCAAAATGCCGGGGGCGCCGTCAAGGCGCACAACGGATGTGTGAAAGAGGCCTTAATTGTGATTTTTTTTTTTTTTTGCACTGTTTTTGTGTGCAGTTTCTTGTGGTTTTCATGCTTTTTTTTTTTTTTTTTTTTTTTTTATAGTTTCTGGTATTTGTCTGTGACTAAACTTTCCTGAGATATACAGGTGCTTCTCACAAAATTACAATATCATCAAAAAGTTAGTTTAAATTTTTCAATACAAAAAGTGAAACTCATATATTATATAGAGTCATTACACACAGAGTGATCTATTTCACGTGTTTATTTCTGTTAATGTTGATGATTATGGCTTACAGCCAATGAAAACCCAAAAGTCATTATCTCAGTAAATTAGAATACTTTATAACACCAGCTTGAAAAATTATTTTAACCCCTTTATTCATCTGACGTACTATTCAGTCCATGTGCCCTGGGACTTAATTCCCAAGGAATAGTACGTCACATGCGATCGGACGCGCTCCCGGACGCATCTGATCGCGGCCGGGTGTCAGCTAATTATCACAGCTGACACCTGGCACTATGTGCCAGGAGTGGTCACGGACCGCTCCCGGCACATTAACCCCTTGCACACTGCGATCAAAGATGATCGCAGTGTACCGGGGGCCCAGGGAAGCATCGCGCAGGGAGGGGCTCTCTGCGTGCTTCCCTGAGACCCCCTGAGGTATCGCGCTGTTCCGAGAGACCCTCCTCCCTGCAGGACCCCGGATAAAAGATGGCCACGGGGTCCTTCCGGGTCCTTCAGGGAGGAGGCTTCCTCAGTGCCTGCTGAGAGCAGGCGCTAAGAGAGCCTCCAGCAGTGCCTGTCACATCGCCAATCTGACAGAGTGCTGTGCACAGTGTCAGATCGGCGATCTGACCTTATACAGTGATGTCCCACCCTGGGACGAAGTAAAAAGTTAAAAAAAAAAAAAGTGTAAAAAAAATAAATAAATAAATTCCTAAATAAAGGAAAAAAAAAATATTCCCCAATAAATTCATTTCTTCATGTAAATAAAAAAACAAAAACAAAAGTACACATTTAGTATCGCTGCGTCCGTCAAGACCCGCCCTATAAACCTGTCCCACTAGTTAGCCCCTTTAGTGAACCCCTTAAATCATTCCTTTTTTTTCCTTTTTTTTATCATCATACCGCCAAACAAAAAGTGGAATAACACGCAATCAAAAAGATGGATATAAATAAACATGGTACCGCTGAAAACGTCACCTTTTCCTGCAAAAAAACGAGCTGCCGTACAGCATCATCAGCGAAAAAATAAAGTTATAGCTCGCAGAATAAAGCAATGCAAAAATAATTATTTTTTATATATAAAAGTTTTTATTGTATAAAAGCACCAAAACATAAATGATATAAATGAGGTATCGCTGTAATCATACTAACCCAAAGAATAAAACTGCTTTATCAATTTTACCACACGCGGAACGGTATAAACGCCCCCCCACCAAAAAAGAAATTCATGAATTGCTGGTTTTTGTTCATTCTGCCTCCCAAAAATTTTAATAAAAAGCGATCAAAAAATGTCATGTGCCCAAAAATGGTACCAATAAAAATGTCAACTCGTCCTGCAAAAAATAAGACCTCAAATGACTCTGTGGGCCAAAATATGGAAAAATTATAGCTCTCAAAATGTGATGCAAAAACTACTTTTTGCAATAAAAAGCATCTTTTAGCGTGTGACAGCTGCCAAACATAAAAATCCGCTATAAAAACCCACTATAAATAGTAAATCAAGCCCCCCTTTATCAACCCCTTAGTTAGGGAAAAATAATAAAATTAAAAAAATGTATTTATTTTCATTTTCCCGTTAGGGTTGGGCCTAAAGTTAGGGTTAAGGGTGTGTTAAGGTTAGGTTTATGGTCAGGGTTATGATTAGGGTTAGGGATGTGTTGGGGTTAGGTTGGAGTTAGAATTGGGGGGTTTCCACTGTTTATGCACATCAGGTGCTCTCCAAACGTGACATGGCGTCTGATCTCAATTCCAGCCAATTCGGCGTTGAAAAAGTCAAACGGTGCTCCTTCCCTTCTGAGCTCTGCCATGCGCCCAAACAGTAGTTTACCCCCACATATGGGGTATCAGCGTACGCAGGAAAAATTGCACAATAACTCTTGGGGTCCAATTTCTTGTTACCCTTGGGAAAATAAAAAATTGAGGGCGTATATATCATTTTTGTAGAAAAAAAAATGATTTTTTATTTTTATGGCTCTACGTTATAAACTTGTGTGAAGCACTTGGGGTTCAAAGTGCTCACCACAAATCTAGATAAGCTCCTTAGGGGTCTAGTTTCCAAAATGGGGTCACTTGTGGGGGGTTCCAATGTTTAGGCACATCAGGGCTCTCCAAACTCAACATGAGACCCGCAGAATATTCCATCAAAGTCTGCAATGCAAAACGTCACTTCTTCCCTTCCGAGCCCCGACGTGTGCCCATACAGTAGTTTTCTCCCACATGTAGGATATCAGCATACTCAGGACAAATTGGAGAACCACTTTTGGGTCCAATTTCTCCTGTTACCCTTGGGAAAATAAAAAACTGGGGACTAAAAGATCATTTTTGTGGGAAAAAAGTAGGCTTTTTTATTTTCAGGCCCGGACATTATAAACTTGTGTGAAGCACTTGGGGTTCAAAGTGCTCACCACAGATCTAGATAAGCTCCTTAGGGGTCTAGTTTCCAAAATGGGGTCACTTGTGGGGGTTTCCAATGTTTAGGCACATCAGGGGCTCTGCAAACTGAACATGACACCCATCAAAGTCTGCATTCCACAATGTCATTACTTCCTTTCTGAACCCTGCTGTGCTCCCAAACATTATCCCCCACATATGGGGTATCAGCGTACTCAGGACAAATTGGACAACAACTTTTGGGTTCCAATTTCCTTGGGAAAAATAAAAAATTGGGGACTAAAAAATCATTTTTGTGGAATTTTTTTTTCACACCCAGGCATAATAAACTTTAGTGAAACACTTGGGGGTTGAACGTGCTCACAACAGATCTAGATAAGTTCCTTAGGGGTCTAGTTTCCAAAATGGTGTCATTTGTGGGGGGTTTCCACTGTTTAGGCACATCAGGTGCTCTCCAAACACGACATGGCGTCCAGCCAATTCTGCGTTGAAAAAGTCAAACTGCGCTCCTTCCCTTCCGAGCTCTGCCATGCACCCAAACAGTGGTTTACCCCCACATATTGGGTATCGGCGTACTCAGAACAAATTTCACAATAACTTTTGAGGTCTTGTTACCCTTGGGAATATAAAAAATGGGGTGAAAAGATCATTTTTGTGGAAAAAATTATTTTTAAATTTTATGGTTCTACGTTATAAACTTGTGTGAAGCACTTGGGGGTTCAAAGTGCTCACTACAGATCTAGATAGGTTCCTTAGGGGGTCTAGTTTCTGAAATGGGTCACTTGTGGGGGGTTTCCACTGTATAGGCACATCAGGGGCCATTCAAATGCGACATGGCGTCCAATCTCGATTCCAGCCAATTTTGGTTAGAAAAACTCAAATGGCGCTCCTTCCATTCCAAGCTCTGCCGTGCGCCCAAACAGTGATTCCCCCCACACATGGGGTATCAGCGTACAAATTGGACAACAACTTTTATGGTCCAATTTCTCCTGTTACCCTTGGGAAAATAAAAAATTGGTAACTAAAAGTTTATTTTTGTGGGAAAAAAATAGGATTTTTTATTTTCATGTCTGTGCATTATAAACTTGTGTGAAGCACTTGAGGTTCAAAATGCTCACCACAGATCTAGATAAGTTCCTTAGGGGGTCTAGTTTCCAAAATGGGGTCACTTGTGGGGGGTTTCCACTGTTTAGGCTTCTTTCACACCTCCGTTGTGTGACGTCCGCCCAAGTGTGTAAATGGCGGATCCGTCAGAAAAGTGCAAAAACGGATGTTAAATTGGTCCGTTTTCTGACGGATCCGCCAAGAAAATTTCACCCGGAAATGAAGAAAAATTCGTTCCGGAAATGTAAGTCCGGAGAGAGAAAGAGAGAGAGAGAGAGAGACCCCGGACAGTTTTGGTAGCATTTTCAATCACTTTGTATGGAGGCGACGGATCCGCAGGCGGATTCCGTCAAAAACGGATGCCAGCGGATCCGCTGCCCATAGGCGGCCATTATACAAAATGGCGGATGCGGCGGATCCGCCATTGCCCGCCATTTTGGCGGAGCAAGAAAACGTTGCATTGCCCGTTTTTGTAAAATGACGGACGCCAATTTTTTGGCGGATCCGTCAAAAAACGGACCTAACGGACGACCATCCGTCAAAATCCGCCACTAATGCAAGTCAATGGGAAAAAAAACGGATCCGCCAAAAAAAAATGGCGGATCCGTTTTTTTCACATTTTGACGGATTTTGACTGACGTCGCACGACTGAAGTGTGAAAGAGGCCTTAGGCACATCAGGGCTCTGCAAACTGAACATGACACTCATCAAAGTCTGCATTACAAAACATCATTACTTCCTTTCCGAGCCCTGCCTTGCGCCTAAACAGTATTTTCCTTCCACATTTGGGGTATCAGCGTACTCAGGACAAATTGGACAACTTTTGGGATCCAATTTCCTTGGGAAAAATCAAAAATTGGGGACTAAAAAATTATTTTTGTGGAAATTTTTTTTTGTTTTTCACACCCAGGCATTATAAACTTTTTTGAAACACTTGGGGTTGAACGTGCTCACAACAGATCTAGATAAATTCCTTAGGAGGTCTAGTTTCCAAAATGGTGTCACTTGTGGGGGTTTCCACTGTTTAGGCACATCAGTGGCTCTCCAAATGCGACATGGTGTCCAAACTCAATTCCAGCCAATTTTGGTTTGAAAAAGTCAAACGGCGCTCCTTCCCTTCCAAGCCCTGCCGTGCGCCCAGACAGTGGTTTTCCCCCCCATGTGGGGTATCGTAGTACTCAGAAGAAATTGTACAACAACTTTTTCTGTCCATTTTCTCCTTTTACCCTTGTTAAAATAAAAAAATTGTTTGTAAAAGATCATTTTTGTGACTAAAAAGTTAAATGTTCATTTTTTCTTCTGAGTTGCTTCAACTCCTGTGAAGCACCTGAAGGGTTAATAAACTTCTTGAATGTGGTTTTGACTACCTTGAGGGGTGCAGTTTTTAGAATGGTGTCACTTTTGGGAATTTCTGCCATATAGACCCCTCAAAGTGACTTCAAATGTGAGGTGGTCCCTAAAAAAATGGTTTTGTATAATTTGTTGTAAAAATAAGAAATCGCTGGTCAAATTTTAACCCTTATAACTTCATAACAAAAAAAATTTGGGTTCCAAAATTGTGCTGATGTAAAGTAGACATGTGGGAAATATTATTTAGTAACTATTTTGTGTGACATATTTCTCTGTTTTAAGGGAATAAAAATTAAAAATTTGAAAATTGCAAAATTTTCCAAATTTTCGCCATATTTCCATGTTTTTCATAAATAACCGCAGGTTATATCAAAGAAATTTGACCACTATCATGAAGTACAATATGTCATGAGAAAACATTCTCAGAATCGCTAAGATCCGTTGAAGCGTTCCAGAGTTATAGCCTCATAAAGAGACAGTGGTCAGAATTGTAAAAATTGGCCCGGTCATCAACGTGCAAACCACCCTTGGGGTTTAAGGGGTTAAAATCGGAAATGTTGGCATACTGCAATGTACGTTCAGTAAATGCACTCAATACTTGTTCGGGCTCCTTTTGCATCAATTACTGCATCAATGCGACGTGGCATGGAGGCGATCAGCCTGTGGCACTGCTGAGGGGTTATGGAAGCCCAGGTTGCTTTGATAGCAGTCTTCAGCTTGTCTACATTGTTGGGTCTGGTGTCTCTCATCTTCCTCATGACAATAACCCCATAAATTCTCTATGGAGTTAAGGTCAGGCGAGTTTGTTGGCCAATCAAGCACAGTGATACTGTTGTTTGTAAACCAGGTATTGGTACTTTTGGCAGTGTGGACAGGTGCCAAGTCCTGCTGGAGAATGAAATTTCCATCTCCAAAAAGCTTGTTGGCAGAGCGGACAATGAAGTGCTCTAAAATTTCCTGGTAGACGGCTGCGTTGACTTTAGTCTTGATAAAACACAGTAGACCTACACTAGCAGATGACATGGCTCCCAAACCATCACTGATTGTGGAGACTTCACACTAGACCTCCAGCAGCTTGGATTGTGGCCTCTCCACTCTTCCTCCAGACTCTGGGACCTTGATTACCAAATGAAATGCAAAATTTACTTTAATCTGAAAACAACGCCTTGGACCAGTGAGCAACAGTCCAGTTCTGTTTCTCCTTGGCCCAGGTAAGACGCTTCTGGCGTTGTCTATTGGTCATGAGTGACTGACACAAGGAATGTGACACTTGTAGCCCATGTCCTGGATACGTCTGTGTGTGGTGGCTCTTGAAGCAATGACTCCAGCAGCAGTCTACTCCTTGTGAATCTCCCTCAAATTTTTGAATGGCGTTTTCTTAACCATCCTTTCAAGGCTGCGGTTATCCTCATTGCTTGTGCACCTTTTTCTACCATACTTTTTCCTTCCACTCAACTCTCCATTAATATACTTGGATACAGCACTCTGTGAACAGCCGGTGTGTGGCCCAGCTTCGCAAGGCACACATGTCTCCTGGAAAATGCACAGGAAGGTAACTGTAAAGCTTGATATTCATTCACGCACACTTCTCAGCATTGCCACTAGAGGCATTTCAGACTATTTAGTAGTGTGACGTAGCAATAGTGAGTCATTCAAGTTCCTGTCTTTAGACAGAGAAGTTCAGTTTAGTTTCTGTTTCAGTCAGAGACAGACGGAGGGAGAGGAGAGAAGACTGAATCCTGACAGAGCTTGTGTAGCTCATCTTATACGGAAGTGGAGGCTAGTACGGGTGAAGTGAATCATCTTAGCCTAGTCAGAGCTACACCTTAACCTGCTACTCAGAACAAGCTGCCTGTGTTCCTAAGAAAGAAGGAAGGAAAGGAATCAAAGCAGTTATACCAACGAGCCAACTGAGAACAGGTCAGTGAGCACTGAAGGAAAGCTGACCTTGGCACGATTGCTACACGTGCTTATGTTAAGGTCGAGAGCAGGGCGAAGGGCGAGTGGAGAAGGAAGAGTGACTTCGGTGACAGATCACCTTCACTCAGTTTAACCGGACACCGGGTCCGAAGCATTGCTAGTACTTCACGTCTAGTGATAGAAAACCGGAGGCCTTGCTGGACTTCAAGTCGCAGAAGGTAGCCCCAAGTGCTGATACGTAACCGGGGTCAGGCAGAACAGGAGTCTGGCAGGTACCGCCACATAGACTTAGTTCTCGTCACTAGAAGGCTCCACCACAATGTTGGCCGGGCGTAGTTGCTATTGAAAGAGTTGCACTTGACTTTATGCAAGTTTGTACTCACACACATTACAAGGAGAAAGGAGGCCTCTAACCTGCTCAACAGTTTTCCTGAATGTGAATTCTCCAACCTGACCAGCTTCCCGGACATACCTGCAACATCTACAAGTAAAGGTATGGAAAGAGACTGCATTGTGTGTGACTGAATTCTTATCTGCACCCATCATCACCATAGACTTTGAGGGACCAGTCCCACCTGTGGGGGACTTAACATCTAGCTGCCATAACATCCCCTCAGAGATCTACCCTGCAGCGTTGGTCAATCAGATCAGAAACCACAGGTGGCGTCACGAACTATAACTACAATCCCCTGTAAATATTCCCCATTGCATGACCGCTAGGGCCACGGACCGAGCTCTGCTGCCAGAGACATTCCCCATAGACTTCCATGGGCTCGGTTCCGAGTACCCCATAGCCCTGGTACCACCAATGTGGTGCGCGTCACAGACTTCTTTAGCAATTACCTTTTGTGGCTTACATTCCTTGTAGAGTGTGTCAATGACTGCCTTCTGGACATCTGTCGAGTCAGCAGTCTTCCCCATGTCTGTGGAGCCTACTGAAACAGACTAAGGGACCTTTTTAAATGCTTAGGAAGCCTTTGCAGGTGTTTTTTGTTATTTTTTCTAATTTACTGAGGTTATGACTTTTGGGTTTTCACTGGCTGTATGCCATAATCATCAACATTAACAGAAATAAACACTTGAAATAGATCACTCTGTTTGTAATGACTCTATATAATGAGAGTTTCACTTTTTGTATTGAAGAATTGAAATTCATTTTTTGATGATATTCTAATTTTTGTGAGACGCACTTGTACTTGGGTTCAGATCATATGCGTTTTTGATGCATTTTTGCCTTGGAAACTCGCTAAAGACACGTGTGTTTTTTAACCTGTGGATTTTCCACATCTAATGTAAGTCTATAGGGAAAACCCACACCGAAAACTCAGAGTGCCGGCAAAAGAAATTGACATGTTGCAGATTTTAAAGCACAGCAGCTCAGTTTACGTGGAGTAAAATAAAAAGTAGTAGGCAGGAGCTTTCTAGAAATCCCATCCACTTCTCTAAAATTGTAAAACACTCGGTCAAAAGTGCACTTTAATCTCATCTTGAGATTTGCAGCATTTCACTGTGTCCATTATCACCTACCTTCCATGCAAACATTCTCACCCAGTGGAAAATTAGGGTTGAGTTATCAGAAGAGCAGCACAGTCCATAGATCCACGGGTTCCAGACAAGATCTCTGCTATAGATGACTTCACACAACAAATCATCAGATTGAGAAAAGATCTAGAGCAGCTTGTGTGGCATGTCTGGAATGTGAGCGCCCAGCAGACCCTGAATAATACTGATGTGTGGCCCAGCTACGCAGGCACACATAAAGTCCAGGAGAGTGCACAGGAAGGTAACAGCAACGCTTGATATTCATTCACTGTCACTCACACTTTCAGACACACCCATCTGAGATATAGGGGGGAGTGACACGTGGCAGTCAGTTAGTTAAGCTACGGGTGGCTCAGGAGTGAGTCATCCCCAGATAGTTTCCTGTCTGAGATTAGAAGATCAGATCTTGAGGAAGTAGTGTTCAGTGGAACTTCAGTCTGTTAGCTTCTGTCTAAAGGACAGAGCAGCCATTCAGTCTCGGTCCAGTCTGGACTTTGGAGGAAACTGAGAGCTGTGCAGCGAGCTCTGGAGGAAGCTGACATTTTCCACAACTGCCACAAGTGCTTATGTTAAGAGCGGGAAGCAGGGCGAAGGGCACAGTGGAGAAGATAGAGAAGTGCAACAGGTATTGGATTACCTGCACTAAATAGCCGGACACCGGGGTCCGAAGCGTTGCTACAGTTTCAAGCTTAGTAACAAGAAAACCGGAGGCATCTGGACTACAGGTCGCAGAGAGCAGCCCTAAGTGTCAATACGTAACCGGATCAGGTGGAACAGGGACTTTGAGTCAAGTGCACGACAAAAGTAAGGACTTAGTTTCATCACTTAGAAGGCTCCACCACAATGTTGGCCGGGCAGTACAGCTATTGAGAACGCTGGAGATTTAGAGTTAACTTCGCTTCAGGCAAGTTGGACTCACATACAAGTTGGAGTAAAGGAGGCCTCTAACCTGCTCAGCTGTTACCCGAATGTGCACTCTCCACCCCGACCAGCTCCCCGGGACCTGCTTGAACCATCTACCAGTAAAAGGTATGAAAAGAAGCTGCATTGTGTGCGACTGAATTATTATCTACACCCTGCATCATCTTCACCATAGACTTCCAGGGACCAGTCTCACCTGTGGGAGACTTACCACCCAGCTGCCCCCATAACATCCCCTGAGAAGACCCCTACAGCAGTGCTGGTCCAATTGACCAGAAGCCACAGGTGGCGTCACGAACTATTACAAATTCCCCTGTAAATATCCCCCCCATTGCACGACCGCCAGGGCCACGGACCGAGCCACCGCTACCAGTGACAACTCCCATAGATTTCCATGGGCTCGGCTCCGAGTACCCCATAGCCTTGGTATCCACAATTGTGGTGCGTGTCGGAACAACTTGGCGTCACGAACAGGATGCGAAACGTGCAACTGTGAGTCCTGTGTGCCTATATTGAACTGTTTGGTGAAAAAGACTGTTTGTCACTTTTGGCGCCAAATACCGCCATTTTACCGCCATATTGGCGCCCTGAGGCGCTGGTGAAGAAGGTGGGCGTGTACCCCCCTGAGGCGCGAAAGTTATGGCCGCCCTCTCCAAATGCTACTATAATGTGCGGTCCTGCCCCACTGCTAAAGAAATCCGCCTCCTCTTCATCCTCTATGCGAAGAGGAGGAGACGCAAATCCCGCCTCCACGGAAGAGACCAGATCGTTCCTGATGGAAGCTACAGTCTGGCCTGGGACGAGATGGCGGAAGGACAGGAGAATCTGTGCAGAGGACCGGAGGCATACAAGTTCTGCTTACCGGAAGATTTCCTACTGCTTGTACCAGAGCCGTCTCCAGTCAGGGACGCAGACCCAAGAATGCAGAGAGTGAAGAAGGTGGATGCGGTGCTGGAAGATGTGGCCCGCCACCGCAAAGAAGTGAAGGAGATTGAGGAAAGCTGGCGTGCCCTGAAACAGCGGCTGCTGTGGGACGCAATGCTCTCTCCCCCAAGAATGAAGCCATTACCTGTGCTCCCGGTGCCACCACTGCAAACGGCTGATGAAGAACCGGAGGCCGGCTCCAAAAGTGCTGATCCCGACTACACCGATGAAGCGGCGGGAGAGAAGGAGGCTGAGGAGGCCCTGCTCGTTCCGGAGTGCCAGCCAGGCCAGGAGGCCGCAACGGAGCACAGTCCCCCGGTAGGGACACCGGAGGGGACCCAGCCGTCGGTGATGGGGATCGACTGGGAAGAGATGGAGCAGAGGGAAGTGCAGCGGTTCCGTCAGCGGTACCAGGAGGAGACTCTCGCTGAAAAGGAAAACATCAGGCGAGGCAAAGGTACGCTCCGGGAACTGTGGCGCCAGGGGACGGTGTGTGCCTCTAAGGCCCGAGGAGTTTGGGGTTACATATGTGAGCCCGGGTTCTCTTCAAAGATCTATGTTCACTGCTGCGATGCGGGGTTCCACCTGTTAAAAGGGGATGCTGTCACCTACACACGGCACTGTAGTCAGCGGGGGTGGTTTGCCTTGAATGTCTCCCGTGTCTCAGTGTCCAAAGCCCCAGCAGCGTCAGCACAAGGCCGTGCCCCGGCATCGCAAACTGCATCACAATCTGCATTGCAATCCGCATCGCCCTATGCATCGCAATCGGCGATCTACTCTGCATCGCAATCGGCGACCTACTCTGCATCGCAATCGGCGACCTACTCTGCATCGCAATCGGCGACCTACTCTGCATCGCAAGTTAATGTGGCCCTTGCAGCGACGCAATCAGTGTCTTACAGCAAAGACATACCCGTTGGGTCCCCCGTTAAAATGAGAACTGTGGCTACGCAAACGTTGATATCAGGCCATGACTTATTTGTTATGAGATCAAAAGAGCATCGCGTCGTTCCAGCCCCAGGAGTGGAAGACGTCATTGAAAGTTTGTAAAAGTGAAGACCGGTAGGACCCAGACAGGGGTTTACCGCAACCAAGGAATGTATAAAGTTTAATAAGAAAAAATTGCCAATTGCACTTTATGGTCCTTTATGTACGAGAATGTTACATAGATTACATATTGAATAGAATACCCTGGTTGGGTAAAGCAAGTAAAGTTATTGATATGTGAATACTTGAAGTTTATCTATGTGTCTTTAACCATGCCAATGGACTGAGAGGCTGTGGACTGTGCCAGCCCAAGAACTTGTCTTTGTAAATAGTTGCGCTTCGGTGCATTATCTTGGTTTTACATAAAACCATATCTACAATATCTACCTCTGAAGAAAAACCCGTATGGTGTGGCCTAGAGTGAGGTCTGCAGTCAGAAGTCCTGCAGCCCACCCAGGACCCACGTGGGAGGTTTTTGGTGCGGGTCCTCCACAAGTATCTTGTATATATGAGAATGTTTGATATTTTGATACTTTTGATACTTTTGTATTCTTTATTGTACAAATTGTAACGTTCAAGAAGTCTTACCTCCCGGATGGGATGAGTTTAAAATGTTGTTGTTTAATGCAAAACAAAAATGTTTTTTTTTCTCTTTTACAGCCCGGGAGTGCTGTGTTTAACCAAGGGGGGATGTGTGGCCCAGCTACGCAGGCACACATAAAGTCCAGGAGAGTGCACAGGAAGGTAACAGCAACGCTTGATATTCATTCACTGTCACTCACACTTTCAGACACACCCATCTGAGATATAGGGGGGAGTGACACGTGGCAGTCAGTTAGTTAAGCTACGGGTGGCTCAGGAGTGAGTCATCCCCAGATAGTTTCCTGTCTGAGATTAGAAGATCAGATCTTGAGGAAGTAGTGTTCAGTGGAACTTCAGTCTGTTAGCTTCTGTCTAAAGGACAGAGCAGCCATTCAGTCTCGGTCCAGTCTGGACTTTGGAGGAAACTGAGAGCTGTGCAGCGAGCTCTGGAGGAAGCTGACATTTTCCACAACTGCCACAAGTGCTTATGTTAAGAGCGGGAAGCAGGGCGAAGGGCACAGTGGAGAAGATAGAGAAGTGCAACAGGTATTGGATTACCTGCACTAAATAGCCGGACACCGGGGTCCGAAGCGTTGCTACAGTTTCAAGCTTAGTAACAAGAAAACCGGAGGCATCTGGACTACAGGTCGCAGAGAGCAGCCCTAAGTGTCAATACGTAACCGGAGTCAGGTGGAACAGGGACTTTGAGTCAAGTGCACGACAAAAGTAAGGACTTAGTTTCATCACTTAGAAGGCTCCACCACAATGTTGGCCGGGCAGTACAGCTATTGAGAACGCTGGAGATTTAGAGTTAACTTCGCTTCAGGCAAGTTGGACTCACATACAAGTTGGAGTAAAGGAGGCCTCTAACCTGCTCAGCTGTTACCCGAATGTGCACTCTCCACCCCGACCAGCTCCCCGGGACCTGCTTGAACCATCTACCAGTAAAAGGTATGAAAAGAAGCTGCATTGTGTGTGACTGAATTATTATCTACACCCTGCATCATCATCATAGACTTCCAGGGACCAGTCTCGCCTGTGGGAGACTTACCACCCAGCTGCCCCCATAACATCCCCTGAGAAGACCCTTACAGCAGCGCTGGTCCAATTGACCAGAAGCCACAGGTGGCGTCACGAACTATTACAAATTCCCCTGTAAATATCCCCACCATTGCACGACCGCCAGGGCCACGGACCGAGCCACCGCTACCAGTGACAACTCCCATAGATTTCCATGGGCTCGGCTCCGAGTACCCCATAGCCTTGGTATCCACAATTGTGGTGCGTGTCGGAACACTAGTACCGGGCTTACTGACTTGGTGCAGTATATGGTGGAACATTTTCCATGTTTCTCTGATGAGATCACTGCATGTGGAAAATTCTTGTTTCTAGGAACATGTGTTTGTGCAACATCTGCTTCACATCTGACAGTTCAAGATATGGAGATGAGAAGTGTGTGCCCACTAGGGTTGCTGGCACGAAAATTAATTCCGTTGTCCCAAAATACATGTATTAAAAGGATAGGTTAGAAATATGATTGCTGGTAATCTGACCAATAGGCCCAGCAATCCTGAAAACATGGGTCACAAAGTCCATGGGAGCAGTGGTGGGCACATGTGACCCCTGCTTTTAAAGACTGAGCATTGGTCTCACACAGTTGTGTAACTTGAAGCTCATGGGCCCCAATGTAAAAGCTACAACAGTGCTCACAATTATTACTAGCCTTTAATAGTTTTGGTCTTTTCATATAGGCTAAAGGGACTAATTGGGCCAATTAGGCTTCAAGGGCCGGGTGAAATTGCAACTTGTTGTATATCCACTACTCAGTGTATGGAGGCAGAGTAACATGAATTCTTTGGAATCTTGAAGGTATTTTACTAAAGGAATGACCATTAACCAGAATCTTTCACAGTCACGTGAGATAACAGCCTCCAGGCAGAGGTTGATTATAAGGTTTTATAGGGAACCTCTGAGCAATTTTGGCTGATATCAGATGTGGCCACCGCCTTTCAGGGCTTATCTACAGCATTCTATAATTCTGTAGATAAGCCCCCGATCTGACCTGAAAGGTAAAAAAAATAAGTTTTATTATACTCACCCGGGGGGCGGTCCGGTCCGATGGGTGTCGCGGGTCCTGGTCCGGCACTTCCCATCTTCTTGCGATGCCGCCTTCCTGCTTACTTCATGGATCCCCAGCATTGCGCTCCTGCGCAGGCATACTTATCTGCCCTGTTGAGGGCAGAGCAGAGTACTGCAGTGCACAGGCGCTGGGCCTCTCTGACCTTTCCCGGTGCCTGCGCACTGCAGGACTTTGCTCTTCCCCCAACAGGGCAGATAAGTATGCCTGCGCAGGAGCGCAATGCCGGGGATCCATGAAGTAAGCAGGAGGGCGGCGTTGCAAGAAGATGGGAAGTGCCGGACCTGCGACACCCATCGGACCGGACCGCCCCACGGGTGAGTATAATAAAACTTATTTTTCTTATAATAATAATAATCTTTATTTTTTATATAGCGCTAACATATTCTGCAGCGCTTTACAGTTTGCACACATTGCCGTCGCCGAAGGACTCACAATCTAGATTCCCTATCTGTATGTTTTTGGTGTGTGGGAGGAAACCGGAGAACCCAGAGGAAACCCACGCAAACACGGGGAGAACATACAAACTCCTTGCAGATGTTGTCCTTGGTGGGATTCGAACCCAGGACTCCAGCGCTGCAAGGCTGCAGTGCTATCCACTGAGCCACCGTGCTGCCCATATCTTATCTTTCAGGTCGGATCGGGGGCTTATCTACAGAATTATAGAATGCTGTAGATAAGCGCTGCAAGGCGGTGTATGCATCTTATATCGGCCAAAAGTGCTGACAGGTTCGCTTTAATCAAGCTTCTTTTCATCACACAAACACTTCTCTTTATACAATGCTTCCCATAAACAGATATGAAAGCTTCTTCACACACAGTGTCTTTACACAGAGTAGCACTATACCTTCATCATGCAGGGAGGTGGAGGTGGAAGGGAGAGGGGGTAAGTCCGGTGTCAGCTCTCTCACTATTATCTTGAGGCAGCAATGATCACACCTGGCTGTCCCAACTTTTTGCAACTGCACTGGATGCACATATGGTATGGCTGACTCTATCTAATCGTGCATATTTAGGACATTTTCATGAACGTGCTTGCAATTTCATACCTCCTTCAAGGCACCTCATTCCAGGGCTGGGTCTCGGTATTTTGCTGCCCTAGGCAGATGAAGCTGATGGTGCTCCCCACTCCCACACGATGAACACTTGTCACCAAGTAAAGGAATGGGTCAGAGATTAAAGTATAAGGGGCTCTAACGTACCCCATCCACTCCAACCCCTCCCCCCGCTGACCGCCATTTTACTTATGCCGATCTTAACAGTAGGGAGAGGTTGCTGACACTGTTTATCAGTAGGGAGAGAGTTAGGGCTGGAAAGAGAAGTTCTTCTGTGCTTGTGCTGATAGCAATTGTGCTGTACAGTTAGTGTGCAGTGACAGGGGAGGATTTTCTTGTGTGCAGCAGCGCTGGTTATTAGGCTGCCTGATAGCTGTATTGCAGTGTGTACACTGCTGTGCAGACTGCTTTTTACACAGCACTAATACTTTTATTCTTTTTTTCTGCACAGTTACCAAGCGTTAATTTTTTCCCACACCGTACAGAGCTGTACGCTCCTCACACACTACCGTGTACCGGCTGGTATCATGGACAAATACATGCTGACTATCTGTGTGTGACTCCGGAAATATATACTGAGATTTAAATTTTTCCCTACACCGTATAAACCTGTACGCTTCTGATACAGTACCATATACCTGCTGTTTGTATTCTGGGTTATCGAGTGAAATCCTGAATTCACCAGTCCAAGATGAATCTGACATGGAGTGCACTGATGCACAGCCACTGATAGATGATTCTGCTGGTACATTCACCCAGAGCACTGCATTGCCCTCGCAGTCTACTGAGCCAGATTCTGACCCTGATGAAACTCAGGTGCCCCTTCCCGCATACTATACCACCTTACACGGTGACCCAGAGGAAGGTGCAGATGAAATTGAAGAGGAGGTGATGGATGACCCAGTTGTTGACCCGGATTGGCATCCAGTGGGGGAAGAGGGTGCCGCTGGCAATAGCTCAAAAGAGGAGGAGGATCCGCAGCAGGCATCGACATCGCAGCTGCGGTTATCTGGCAGGCCCGTAGCAGTCCAAAAAGGTGTTAAAAAACAAAAAGGGTTGCAGGACAGCTTGGCCAGACAGTCAAATTAGCACAGCGTGCAAGCCCTGAAAATTTATCCCATAGTAGGAAGATTGCAGTGTGGCACTTTTTTGACCAAAATCATATTGATGAGGCAAAGGTTATCTGTAAGAAGTGCGGAAGGACCTTTAGCCGAGGGAAAAATCTCCGAAATTTGAATACCAGTTGCATGCTTAGAGATTTAAACACCATGCACTTGCAAGCTTGGACGGACTACAAAACATCAGGTAGCACACGTGCACCTGCTCTGACTGAAGGTAGCCAGAAAAGCTACATCGCTTCCCCCACTGTAAGCCCACCGGTTAGCACACCGCCAGCAAGAAATGTTGAGGTGTCGTCGCAAGGCCAAAGCAGTCAGGGTGTTGTGATTTGGTAGCTGAGGAGAGCAGGCAAAAAAGGAAATACACCAGAGCAGTTGGAAACTATGAGATTGCAGTACCCTGACTAACCACCACAACTAGAGGCAGCCGTGGAGCGTTCCTACGTTGGTCCTAGACGCCTCGTCACAGCCTGAGAAACTAACTACACCTAAAGATAGAAAGAGGAAAGCTATCTGCCCCGGAGCAGATCCCCAAAGAACATAGAAAGCCCCCAAACATGTAATGGCGGTTAGATAAGAAGAAATACTGACACAGACAGAAAATAGTATGAGCAAACGTTGGGGCCCAAACTTACTAAATAGAAAAGGATAGGAAGGGCACTTACTGCAATCCCAAAAAACCCTGAAAAGCACCAAAACTACTAATTTCAAAAACACCTGAGATCACACGACCTCTACCACCTAAATTAGTTCTCTGGTGTAACCAAAAACAAAACAGCAGCCACTGAAAAAACTGGAAAAAGCAAATGTACAAACATCAGTGGCTGAACTGAACTGAGAGGCAAAAGCCCCCAGAGGGGACCCTGAAGGCCCCCACAGAAGTGCAGGACAAAATGCAAAAATCAAGCACAAAAACAAAAAGAAGAAAATGTCTTATCTGTTAGCAGGAGATTCAGACACGACACAGCAGGCTACCAAGGAAACAGGAATCAAGGATTGAGACCAGAACAATTGATCACCGGCAACCCTGATGGGAAGATGACTCCCTTATATAAGACCAGTCAGTAACACCTGATTCCCAATCCTCACAATCTTCACTGGACAGTCCAGTACCGTTTGTAACCACCAGAGGGAGCTTCTGCTCAGAACTCATTTCCAGCCTATTCACAACAGTACCCCCCCTTGAGGAGGGGTCACCGAACCCTCATTTGAGCAACCAGGTCGGTCAGGATGAGTTCTATGATACGCACGGATGAGTCTCCTAGCATGGATGTCCGAAGCAAACACCCAAGAATTGTCTTCCTGACCATAACCTCTCCATTTAACCAAATACTGGAGTTTCCGTCTAGAAAAAGGAGAATTCAATATTTTCTCAACCACATACTCCAGATTGCCCTCAACCAAAACAGGGTCAGGAGGCACAGTAGTAGGAACCACTGGCTCAACAAACCTCTTCAACAAGGACTTGTGGAACACGTTATGGATCTTAAATGTCCCTGGAAGAAGCAAACGAAAAGAAACAGGGTTAAGAATCTCCATGATCTTATAAGGTCCAATGAACCTAGGCTTAAATTTAGGAGATGCCACTCTCATAGGAATATTTCTTGAGGACAACCAGACCAAGTCCCCCACTTTAAACCGAGGACCATCAGTCCTATGCCGGTTAGCAAACCGCTGGGCCCTCTCCTGAGAGAGGGACAACCTCTCCACTACCTGGTCCCAAATCTGTTGCATACGCTCCACAACAGAGTCAACACCCAGGCAGACAGAAGCCTCCGTCTGTCCAGAAGAAAATCGAGGGTGAAACCCAGAATTACAGAAAAATGGAGACATCAAAGTGGCAGAGCTAGCCCTATTATTAAGAGCAAACTCAGCCAAAGGCAAAAAAGAGACCCAGTCATCCTGATCAGCAGACACAAAGCATCTTAGATAAGTCTCCAATGTCTGGTTAGTTCTCTCAGTTTGACCATTGGTCTGAGGATGAAACGCCGAGGAGAAAGACAATTGAACACCAATTTTAGAACAAAAGGTCCTCCAAAATCTGGAAACAAACTGGACTCCTCTGTCAGACACAATGTTCTCAGGAATGCCGTGTAAACGAACCACGTGCTGAAGGAACAAAGGCACCAATTCAGAGGAGGAAGGCAACTTAGGTAATGGCACAAGATGTATCATCTTGGAAAACCTATCGCAAATCACCCAGATGACGGTCATTCTCTGAGAAACAGGGAGGTCGGAAATGAAATCCATAGAGATATGGGTCCATGGTCTCTTGGGCACCGGTAATGGCATCAACAAACCACTAGAACGAGAGCAAGGTTTGGAGCGAGAGCAAGTCCCGCAGGACTGCACAAACTTCCTGACATCACGAGAAAAGGTAGGCCACCAAAAGGACCGACCAACCAAGTCCCTGGTACCAAAAATTCGGATGACCGGCCAACGCGGAACAATGAATCTCAGACATTACACTCTTTTTCCACTGGTCCGGGACAAACAATTTCCCAACAGGGCAGCGCTCGGGCTTATCATCCTGGCACCCCTCCAGAGCCAGTCTCAAATTGGGCGAGATGGCGGAAAGAACTACACCCTCTTTCAAAATAACAGAAGGATCAGATAACTCAGGAGAGTCCGCCAGGAAACTCCTCGAGAGGGCATCCTCCTTAACATTTTTAGTGCCAGGAAGAAATGAAACCACAAAATTAAAACGTGTGAAAAACAAGGCCCACCTGGCCTGTCTAGGATTAAGTCGCTTGGCAGATTCCAGATAAACTAGATTCTTATGGTCAGTAAGGACCACCACCTGATGTTTGGCTCCCTCCAGCCAATGTCTCCACTCTTCAAAAGCCCACTTCATGGCTAATAACTCCCGATTACCCACGTCATAATTACGTTCAGTGGGAGAAAATTTTCGAGAGAAAAAGGCACAAGGGTTACTTTTAGAGGTCTCTGGATCTCTTTGGGAAAAAACGGCACCTGCCCCAATTTCAGAGGCATCAACCTCCACCTGAAATGGTAGAGAAACATCAGGCTGCCGTAGAACAGGAGCAGAAGTGAATCGCTGCTTAAGTTCCTGAAATGCAGAGACTGCCTCAGGAGGCCAATTCACCACATCAGAACCCTTCTTGGTCAAATCAGTTAATGGTTTAACAGTAACAGAGAAATTACCAATAAATTTACGATAAAAATTGGCAAAACCCAAGAATCTTTGAAGAGCCTTTAAAGAAGTAGGTTGGACCCAATCACAGATAGCCTGAACTTTGACCGGTCCATTTCAATAACAGATGGGGACAAAATGAAACCCAGAAATGAGATCCTCTGAACGCCAAAAATACACTTTGATCCCTTCACATACAGAGCATTCTCTCTCAAAATCTGGAACACAGTCCGAACATGTTTTACATGAGAGTCCCAGTCATTGGAAAAAATCAAGATATCATCCAAATAAACAATCAGAAATTTATCCACAAAATCCCTGAAAATGTCATTCATGAAGGACTGGAAGACAGAAGGAGCATTAGTGAGCCCAAAGGGCATCACAAGGTACTCAAAATGCCCTTCAGGGGTATTAAATGCCGTCTTCCATTCATCCCCGTGCTTAATGCGAATAAGGTTATATGCCCCCCTGAGGTCAAGCTTGGTATACCAAGTAGCGTTTTTCACCCTGGAAAAAAGATCAGAGATCAAGGGTAACGGATATTGATATTTCACAGTAATATTGTTCAAGAGACGATAATCAATACACGGCCTTAATGAACCATCCTTTTTGGCCACAAAGAAAAAACCGGCACCTAAGGGTGAAGAGGATGGTCTGATATGACCCTTCTCCAATGACTCCTTGATATAAGACCGCATAGCGTCATGTTCAGGTACAGACAAGTTAAAAAGGCGACCTTTAGGGAATTTACTACCAGGCACTAATTCAATAGCGCAGTCATAGCTCCTATGGGGGGGTAAGGATGCAGATTTACTTTCGCTAAACACATCAGAAAAATCAATCAAAAAGTCAGGAACATCCTGAGCCTGGGGGGAGGCAGAAAAAACAGGAGTGTTGGTATTAACACATTGACAGCCCCAACTGGTAACAGACACAGATTTCCAATCCAAAACAGGATTATGAGACTGTAACCAAGGGAAACCCAGTACGATAATGTCATGCAGATTATACAGAACCAAAAATTTGCAACTCTCCTGATGATCAGGTTCTACCCTCATTATCACCTGAGTAGAGAACTGAGGTTTAATTTCAGCCAAAGGGGTAGAATCGATCCCCAGTAGGGGAATAGACTTCCGTAGGGGTATCAAGGGAAACCCACAACGTTTAGCAAAATCGAAATCCATCAGGTTAATAGCTGCTCCAGAATCAACAAAAGCCTGAGCAGAAAATGAGGACAGAGAGCATATCAGGGTAACAGTTAACAAAAACTTAGTCTGAACACTACCCAAGACAACTGAGCGTGCAAAACGTCTTCCCCGCTTAGGGCAGACAGAAATAGCATGAGAGGCATCACCACAGTAGAAACATAACCCATTGCGCTTTCGAAATTCATGACGCTGTGCCCCAGAAACCACTCTATCACACTGCATGGATTCAGAAGCAGGTTCACAAGGCAACATTATTCCACGCATACCTTTCCGCTCACGCAAACGTCTGTCAATTTGAATCGCTAATGACAGAATCATTGAGACCAGAGGGAACAGGGAATCCCACCATAACATCCTTTACATTATCTGACAGTCCCTTCCGAAAAAGAGCTGCCAAAGCGTCGTCATTCCATTTGGTCAGGACTGCCCACCTACGGAATCTCTGACAGTATAACTCAGCGTCCTCAAGCCCCTGACTTAATGCCAACAAAGTTTTTTCAGCTTGATCAGTGACATTAGGCTCATCGTACAATAACCCCAAAGCCTGAAAAAACGCATCAACATCACTCAAAACAGGATCCCCAGGTGTCAGGGAAAAAGCCCAATCCTGAGGGTCGCCGCGCAGGAGAGAGATGACAATTTGAACCTGCTGCGCTGCGTTCCCTGAGGACTTAGATTTTAAGGCAAAAAACAATTTACAGTTATTTTTGAAATTCAGAAACTTAGCTCGATCCCCTAAAAACAAATCTGGCATGGGAATCCTAGGTTCCACAACAGGCAACCTAGCAAGATAGGTAGCAATACTCCGAACTTCAGTGGCAAGCTGATCCACACGGCCAGACAACTGTGCAAACTCCATTGAGAGAAAAAAAAAAAAAATCCTCCTCAGCACCCAGAGATACAGAGGGAAAAAAAAATGCAACAAACAGAAAAAAAAAATCTCTGACAACTCTGACAACTCTGCCAACTTTTTTCTTTCACAATATTTTTCCCTTCTGTGAGTACCATATAATTTTCAGTTTAGGCCGGTGATACTGTTGTGATTTGGTAGCTGAGGAGAGCAGGCAAAAAAGGAAATACACCAGAGCAGTTGGAAACTATGAGATTGCAGTACCCTGACTAACCACCACAACTAGAGGCAGCCGTGGAGCGTTCCTACATTGGTCCTAGACGCCTCGTCACAGCCTGAGAAACTAACTACACCTAAAGATAGAAAGAGGAAAGCTATCTGCCCCGGAGCAGATCCCCAAAGAACATAGAAAGCCCCCAAACATGTAATGGCGGTTAGACAAGAAGAAATACTGACACAGACAGAAAATAGTATGAGCAAACGTTGGGGCCCAAACTTACTAAATAGAAAAGGATAGGAAGGGCACTTACTGCAATCCCAAAAAACCCTGAAAAGCACCAAAACTACTAATTTCAAAAACACCTGAGATCACACGACCTCTACCACCTAAATTAGTTCTCTGGTGTAACCAAAAACAAAACAGCAGCCACTGAAAAAACTGGAAAAAGCAAATGTACAAACATCAGTGGCTGAACTGAACTGAGAGGCAAAAGCCCCCAGAGGGGACCCTGAAGGCCCCACAGAAGTGCAGGACAAAATGCAAAAATCAAGCACAAAAACAAAAAGAAGAAAATGTCTTATCTGTTAGCAGGAGATTCAGACACGACACAGCAGGCTACCAAGGAAACAGGAATCAAGGATTGAGACCAGAACAATTGATCACCGGCAACCCTGATGGGAAGATGACTCCCTTATATAAGACCAGTCAGTAACACCTGATTCCCAATCCTCACAATCTTCACTGGACAGTCCAGTACCGTTTGTAACCACCAGAGGGAGCTTCTGCTCAGAACTCATTTCCAGCCTATTCACAACACAGGAATAACAATGTTTTTCCAATGAAAGACTGAATCTAGGCCATCACCACCACCATCACCATCACCAACCCCCTCTCAGTCCGCCATGTCCACCGCTAGTTCCACCATATGCAGCTCTCAAGTCCAGCTCACCCTAGCAGACACTCTGAGTAGGACAAGAAAGTACTCATCCTCTCATCCGCGTACACTGGCTTTGAACGCCTACATTGCCAAACTGATCTCATTAGAGATGATGCCCTTCCGTTTAGTTGAAAGCGTAGCGTTCCGAGAGCTCATGGCCTACGCTGTCCCACGCTATGACCTACCCAGTCGGCACTTCTTTTCTAGAAAAGCCATCCCTGCCCTCCACCTGCATGTGAAAGACCGCATTGTCCATGCACTCAAACAATCAGTGAGTGAAAAGGTGCACCTCACAACAGATGCATGGGCCAGTAGGCATGGCCAGGGCTGTTACGTGTCCATCACTGCGCACTGGGTGAATGTGGTGGATGCAGGGTCCACAGGGGACAGCGGCGGTGGGACAGTGCTGCCTAGCCCACAGTATAGGCAACAGTTGGCTGTAGGCGTTTGACCCTCCTCCTCCTCCAGAAGTGAAAGCTCGTCGACAGAGCGCAGTCGCACGAGCACTCCATCCGCAGCTGCCAGTGCTGCACAGGAGGTGTCCCACTATCGAACAGCTAGTGGTAAGCGTCAGCAGGCTGTCTTAAAGATGATGTCTTTGGGTGACAACAGACACACCGCGGAGGTACTGGCCGACTACTTGCAGCGAGATACCGAGTCATGGCTGGGCAGTCTACATCTTGAGCCAGGCAAGGTAGTCAGTGATAACGGACGTAATTTTGTGGCGGTCATAGCCCTGGCAAAACTCAGACACATACCTTGCCTGGCTCACACCTTGAACCTGATGGTGCAGTGCTTCATAAATAATTATCCAGAGTTACCAGCCCTGCTCCATAAGGTGCGAAGACTTTGCTCGCACATCCGTCGCTCGCCCGTAGACTCCAGTCGTATGCAGAGGCTGCAGCGATCGCTCCACCTCCCCAAGCACCGCCTAATCATAGACGTTGCAACAAGGTGGAACTCCACCATGCACATGGTTGAGAGGCTGTGCGAACAGAGGCAGGCTGTAATGCATTTGTGGGAGGATACACGGGCAGGCAGTTTGAGGGCAGACATGGAGTTGTCGGGTGTGCAGTGGTCAAAGCTGAAAAACCTCTGTAAAGTCCTTCAGTGTTTTGAGGAATGCACACGGCTGGTTACATTGATGGTATTTTCTGAAATGTCTTGGTAGTGTCTTTAAGGACATAACATCTGTGGTGGTCTTGGCCTTTTCAATATCTATACAGTGCTCACGCACCCGCACTTTCAATTCTCTGCTGGTCATCCCCACATACCATCAATGTAACTCCAGGATGTTAGTCTTCAGGGGTATTGATAGAATTGATCTGGGACCTAGAGGTGGTGATTTGGCCAAGAGGGTGGCTAAAAGGGAATGCCAGTGGATTTACAGATTGGGAGCTCAGCACACACTCCACAAGGTCTTAATGAGAGTTTTGGTTTCAGCGCATTTCTTTGATAGCCCTAGGGTCTCTTTTGGGTTGGGGGTAGAGTATAGTTATTTGTGTTTTATGATTTTATTATTTTAATTGTTGTATTATAGTTTCAGATTTTTGGTAATGGATATCACGCCATTTCTATTACTTACCTGTGTGTTGTCCTGAGGATCCTTCGTATTGATCTAGTGGTGGCCGGTGGATTCGGTTGGGGAGTTTGTGTCCGGAGGAGGAAGAGGAAGATCATTCTCCAGTTGAGATTCATACAGATGATCGGTTTACAATTTGAAGATCTTCTATTTGAAGAAAAAGGACATGGATATCGCCTTATTTTCATATATTGCTGTATATGGGATAATGTTGTGAATTATTTTAATTTTATCATATGCATAGTCGTTATATATATTGTAGTTGATTACATATTATATTATATATATGTTTTGTAATTATTTGTTTGGTTTCCTTGGTATATTAACTTTATGCACTTTATTATATTGTTCTCATACATATGGGAATTAAATATACTATATTAGTAGGTTTATATATATCTTTCACTTTGGCAACACATTTTCATTATTGAAATACTTTTATCATTATTTCCACTTGTCAAGTATTAATTTCCTTTATTGGATTTACAATAGCACCAGTTATACACATAACATGATGCGCACATTTTTTAATATATTTTTTATTACTTTTTATTATTTTTATTTTTTATTTTTTTGGATATAGTTGCTTATTTTTGATATCGGATTGACCACTATTCAGGAATTCATATATATATATTCCACTAGGCGTTATTGATCTATTTATAGATCAGGTATTTCCGCGATATAGCATTCTAATATGGGCGGCTGATTGAATTAAAAATGTTGAGTTGTTTACTAAACCGTAGTACCATTGGGCCCCTCCTGCATGCTATAGAGGATGAGCGCATGCAGGCTACGTGGACCACGGAGGTGCGTATTGCGGTCTATAGTGCAGCCCATGTTGGTCACGTCCTCACAGAAGGACCTGGCAGATGGGGATCACCTGACCGCATTCTGCTCCTCTCATTGGCTGGTGGACCCCATGTGACTGCGCATGCGTCATGTGTTCCTCAAATGCATAGCAAGGACCTTCATGACAACGGCGGTGGTAGACACGCTATTAATATTTTCTTTCCACAGGTGTTTTGGCGTTTACGATTGTGTGATACTATATAAACCGGACTGCCCCCTGCCCTGACACGCCTCCCGAAGAAGCAGTGCGAAACGCGCGTCGGGGCAGAGGGATGTCCGTGGAGTCCTCACCAGCAGCTTTTTGGTATGTTTGTTTAACAACCAGTTTCATTGTCATCATTATTATGCTTAGATGTATGATGCCTTATTACTTAAGGAACTAGCGTTATGTGCGCCTATTTACTGAGATTTTTCAGTCATTCACATGGCTGTAATTAAATCTTGCCTTTTGGGCATGGCTGCTGGTAGAAATTAACTCCGATGGGTCTCACGTCCCTCCTTGTTGTTATTTTGCTTGGTTGAAGCAAATTTTAATATATGTGTATCTTGTGCCCTCAGCAAATTTTTGCTGGTATATTGTTGTATATTTTCATAAATAAAGTATTTTGCTTTTATACCATTCAGTGGCATACATGATTGATTTGTTCCCACTACCTATGATTATTCATTGACTGTGGTATATTGCCCCCTAGGGGATGTTATTTCAAAGTGGGTATCTTATGTGATTATATTAATTATGCCAGACAAATTATTTCAGTAGGTCCATGGATATAAGCTATTGTTCATATGAATCTGCACATTGACTCTTGTTGTAAATTGTGTTGATGTTTGTTGAATGGCAACTGATGACCTATTGTATCAGCCCCTACAGCTTAATGTTCTGCTACTCTTAGGGAACAAACGATGTTTGTTAATTTGGTGAATGCCTGCTGACTACCTATTGTATCAGCCCCTACAGCTTAATGTTCTGCTACTCTTAGGGAACAAACGATGTTTGTTAATTTGGTGAATGCCTGCTGACTACCTATTGTATCAGACATATATAAAACAATGTTAAAAGACAAGATACTCATCTAGTGACAGACTATGTGCACCCATCAAAGAGTTAAAGTGGCCTGAGCACCCCACACAAAGTAATCATACCACCGAGTGACGTTATAAAATGGGTAATGCCTCAAAAAAAAAAATAGATTTGCCTAACTCCAAGGTCCAGACAAGTCCACCAGATGGGCGAAGTGGAGCTGGGATGCTGAAATCTGTTGTGTGCCCACACTGTCCTCTAGGTTGCAGGACTACAAGATGAAGAGTGGTGGAGCAGGGAGCCACAGGTCTCCTTATACACTGGAGAGGTTTGCCCGGGGATTCAGGTGGGCCCTGCCACATATGTGGGCCTGGTGCCCCTGTTAGCCATGCCACTTAGTGCTGTATTTATAATGTAATATGACCAAGGATGGAGCCGCCGGTAATGTAGTAAAACTTTTATATATAGACATGTTCTTTTAACTGAACAATGATTTGCCACCGCAATCTCACAGCAGAAGCCAGTAAACAATAACTTCTTGCTTTAGGGCCCGGTAGGAAAACAGCTGCTGTGCTCATCCCATTTGATGACTGAGAGTAGTGTAAGCACAGTCTTTGGAAACACTGATGCCATTCATCACTTGCTCCAGCACCGTATTCCTCATTTTTATTTTTACTTAATTTTATGAAAATGGTGCGTCACGTAAAATCACCAACATAATATATACTAGTACTACTCATAAGGTATACTTCACATACTTATATAGGCAATATGCTGTGATTAGCTGGCCGCATTACCTCATCAGAGGCTATAAAAGGACAGGCGACGCCAAGGTGGTATATAAAATTCCAAAAAGGCATTCCAAATTATTTTTGGATTGCATTTGTTAATCATAGAGTATTACGTGCTTTGTCTTACATTTTGGTGGTATAAAACGCTGAAAAAAAGCATTCAAAACATTTTCTGGATTGAATTAGTCATCCATAGAGCATTACGTGCTTTGTTTTCCATTTCACTGGTATTATACTTCAAAAAAACGCTTTGCCTGCTGTAGGTAAACATTTTTTATAAAATTAAAAATAACCTCGGTTTCCAGTGACCTAGCAATTAGAAAATGCGTAAGGCGTGCAGTTAGGGAAGGGAAAATGGAAGTGCTGATCATGGTGAACGCAGACGCCAAGGACGTGGGGCAGGTACGACTATGCCTATCCATGAAACATAGCTTCCTGTCCCACTTTGCAGGAAGGCACGTGACACCATTTCTGAAGCCACAACAGTGCGAACAGGTGGTCAGTTCGATAGCAGATATTGCTTCCAGCATGATTGCCAGCACCACCCAGTCTTCCACATAGTCCAGTCTCATCAGCCAACAGTCTCCTTCCTCCCACCATGTTGAGTCCCAGAAGCCCAGTGATCCCACACCAGGACACTTAGAGGAGCTCTTTACAACATAATTTTACAGGAGGAGATACTGTTTAGTGATGCACAAAACTTAGAGCAGCCATGGCCACAAGAAGATAACAGTGGGGAATGTCAAATTTTGCCTAAGGAGGCAGATGATAATGAGACACAGTTGCCGATAAGTCTGGTTGTTGTTAATTCACCAAGTCAGGAGGACCAGGGTGCAACAGTGAAAGACAAGGTGGTGGATGAAGAAGTCAGCAACCCAACTTGGGAAGCTGTCAGGCAGAGTGAGGCCAACAGCGCTGAGGGGGAGGGATCAGAAGCACTAATGCAGGTAATAATAGACAGTGGGTGACCAGAGGGAGAATGCTGGCAACTGCGCCGCAGGGCACCAACACTCGTGAATTTCACTGTCAAAGAGTCTGGTGCTACCCAGTCTGGGATAAAGAGCGTTCAGAGACAAAAAAATGGTCACTTGCAACCTGTGCCATGCCAAAATTAGCTAACTAAGAGCCTAACCACCACCAGCATGATCGGGCACATGTCATCTAAGCACAACACTTGGTGGGTTGAACACCTTGGTCCATGATTGGTACCAGCGGGTGATACCACTGTCTCTTCCTCTGTGCTAGGTGCTTCCCAATCCTGTCCATGACACTGGCGCACATGTCTCCTGCCCTGCACCTGTCCTTGCACATTCTGAGACATCATCATGAGGCACTGACAATAACTTGTCCCAGCACAGCGTTCATCTGGCCCTACTCCAGGCCTAGGACCAAATAAAAAGTTCCCATCCACCCACCCACAGGCCCAAACACTAAACGGACACATTTCCAGGTTGTTTGCTGTGTAAATGTTGCCATTTAGGCTTGTAGACATGGAGGATTTCCAACGACTAATGTCGACAGTTGTCATTCGGCACTCAGTCCCCAGCCGCCACTTTTTCTCCTGGTATGCCGTCCCCGCCTTGTACCAGCAAGTTTTCAAGAACGACACTTGTGCCCTTACCAACGCATTTACTGAGATTGTATGTATTGCAGGAAATTGGATGCAGCGACACAGATACACAGACCAAGGGTTAACAGTGATTTGATTTAATGATTACAGGGAGGAATCTCCTCGCAGGGAGCAGCAGGGGGGTAAATCAGATTTAAGCTAATAATCGCAAAAGAACTGAGTAACTTGACAGTTTATGAGTATTTCTGTTCCACTTATCGTGAGTCTGCCACTTGTCATGTGTTCAGGGGTGCAAGTTGGATGCCGATACTGAAATTTTCAGGCTTGCCTGCCCAACAAATTAGTCTTTCTTCTTCTGGCGGCAACAGGCGATCACCGGTTCGACTCGTTGAGCTCCTAGTCCATCACACTGCTCTGCAACCTGGAGGTTTTCAACAATCTCCCGTTTGTCGCACTCTGCAATCAGGAGTCTCACAGAACAATCTTCCACTCAATGTGCTCTGCAATCAGGAGTCTCACACAACGATTCCACGCTCGTTCTTCTCTGCACTCGTGTCCTCTCACTGCCGCGCGGACTAACTCTACCCCCAGCGCGCCACAGGTCTGCTATCTTACTTCTCCCCGGTGGGAACTCTGTCTGTCTTCCCGCGGCAGAGTTATGGAAAGGAATAACAGACCAGACAGATCTGGCTTTCGCTGCTGAACCTCTAATCCCAGTGGCGTAGCGTGGGGGGGGCGGGGGGGGCGGTCCGCCCCAGGCGGCACGTGTGTGTGGGGGCGGCGCAGCAGCAATTCCATATGCACCCCTTCATTGCCCTCCCAACTTCGCACAGCCAGCATTTACCATTGCTGTGCTGTGCTTTGTAAAGGTGGTAGCAGGACCTGTGATGAGGTCACAGGAGGGGAGGAGTTAGGTGTCACATGATCTTCAGGCCCCTGTGTGCAGGAAACTGCTGTTTTGGTCGTCATGGTGCTGGATGATGGTAAGTTTATATGTGGGATCATAAGGGGTTTACAGTGTGGATGTAGCAGAGCTGTGTGTGCATGAGGTGTACGGAGCGGAGCCGTGTGTACGAGGTGTACGGAGCGGAGCCGTGTGTACGAGGTGTACGGAGCGGAGCCGTGTGTGTGTACGAGGTGTACGGAGCGGAGGTGTACGGAGCGGAGCCGTGTGTGTACGAGGTGTATGGAGCGGAGCCATGTGTGTACGAGGTGTACGGAGCGGAGCCGTGTGTGTACGAGGTGTACGGAGCGGAGGTGTACGTACGAGGTGTACGGAGCAAAGCAGTGTGTGTACGAGGTGTACGGAGCGAAACCGTGTGTGTACGAGGTGTACGGAGCAAAGCCGTGTGTGTACGAGGTGTACGGAGCGAAGCCGTGTGTGTACGAGGTGTACGGAGCGGAGCCGTGTGTGTACGAGGTGTACGGAGCGAAGCCGTGTGTGTACGAGGTGTACGGAGCGGAGCCTTGTGCGTGTGAGGTGTGTGGAGCGGACCCGTGTGTGTACAGGGCCACAAAGAGCGGAGCCGGGCATGTACAAGGGTCCTGTTACTTGCGGGATCTGTGTGCTTGGGGGCTGCAGGGGGGAAGGAGGGGTAACATTATGTGCATGAGTCTGCGTGGGGACAGAGCGAATGCAGTTATCTGTGTAGGGCTGGGTCCCTGTCCCGCTGTCCTGGCCGGGAGGTTTACTTTCCCGCATTAGAATCGTACATGCGGAAACCCGGGGACCTCCCACACGTTCTGGCAGCCACATGTCACGTTCCACCGGAGGTGACGTGCTGTAAGTCAGCTGAACGCTGGAAATGACCGCTGACCTCATTTCCGGCGGTCAGCTTACAGCAGCAGGTACTGTAACTCGTTCTCGGGAGAGTCTTCAGAACGGCGACGCATCAAGCCGCTGGATCTGTTGGAGTGAGAGCCGGGTATTGTACGGACCACTGCATACAATACCCGACTCTCACTGAGCGAGACAAGCAGCATGTGGGGATCTCAACATGGGATCTGTTCAACAGATGAAGAGATCCCCAGATCCTGCCTGTCTCGCTCAGTGAGAGCCGGGTATTGAATGGAGCGCCTCATAGCTGGTGAGATCCCCACATCCTGGGGAAATGAGGTCAGCGATGGAACGTGACTTGTGGCTGCCAGAATGTGTGGGAGGTCCCCGGGACGATTCTAATGCGGAAAGTAAACCGCCTGGCCGGGACAGCGGACAGGGTCCCGAAATCGGGACTGTCCCGCTGAAACCGGGACGTTGAGAGGTATGTGTTTATAATTATTGTTTATGAAACAGTGTGATCAGCAGTGCTAAGTGGGTGTGGTCAGGGCGTGGATATGGGTGTGACCAGTGAAATGGGTGTGGCTAGGGGTGTGGTCTAAAATGTGCCGCCCCGGGCGCCACAAACAGTTGCTACGCCACTGTCTAATCCGACATGGTTGTGCATGACAATGGCCGTAGTCTGGTGACGGCTGTGATGCTTGGCACACTCACATATGAACCATGCTTGGCTCATGTGCTCAATTTGGTGTTCAGTGATTTCTGAAAACCTACCCAGATGTCACGACGTATAACAGATATATTCTATGATAGTAACATATATCTAATGAGACAACATTCTATATTTCATATTATAGAAAATATCAACAGCAATGTCTTACCTGACATAATATCCAATGTATTGTGGGTCTATACTGTGCACGTGAAACGCTGTCTCAGGATAGAGGTGGACCGGGGTCTATGCTGACCCTGAACTGGGGTCCTGACTAGTCCCTCTACCTGGAGGTACTGTTAATGGTACAGAGGTCCAGGCCGCCAGCGTAACCCTGTCTCCTGTAGATCCCTGACCACTGTAATCTAGTCCTGAGAAGGACCCTGATTACCACCACAGGGAATGGGCAGGTAACAGCTTACACACAGTCAAATACAAACGAGACAGACAGGGGGTAAAGAAAACACTGCCTTGCATACAAAACTTCCACTACAGAGGAACACAAAAGGTTAAGAAGATAAACAATAAGCGAGGAGAGGAAAAACCACAACAGGCACTCTTAGCTTAAGTCTTCTCAGAAACGATCTGCTTTGCTGGTCTGAATGAATGCTTTCACCGGCAACTTCCCCAGCAGACCAGCAGGTATATGAAGGAAGCTAATTAACAAAACATCAATCGCAGCTGGGCGAGGCTGGTCTGTCCAGCATCGAGAGAGAAAGAATTAACTCCCTCAGTGCTGAAAAACACCCAGCACCAGAAACTCAGCTGTGCGAAGTCAGGGTGTGCAATCGCGACGATCTCCGCCGCGACACACCCGTTACAGTACCCCCCCTTCTACGAGGGGCCTCTGGACCCTCAGGGCCTGGTCTATCTGGGTGAGTAGTGTGGAAGGCCCGAACCAATCGGTCTGCGTTAATATCCGACGCAGAAACCCACATCCTCTCCTCAGGACCATACCCCCTCCAATGAACAAGGTACTGAAGGGACCGGCAATTAAGACGTGAATCAATGATCTTCAATACCTGAAACTCCAAATTACCATTGACCACCACTGGAGGAGGAGGTAGAGGTGACGGTATAACTGGTGCCACGTACCTCTTAAGCAACGATTTGTGGAACACATTGTGGATTTTAAACGTAGGAGGGAGGTCAAGACGAAAAGCCACCGAATTAATTATTGAACTGATCCTGTATGGCCCGATGAATCTGGGACCGAGTTTCCAGGAGGGAACCTTAAGTTTTATATTCTTGGTAGACAACTATACCAGATCGTTCACACTTAGGTCCGGACCAGACACTCTCCTCCTATCAGCCATACGTTTGTATCGGTTCCCCATAGTGCTCAGATTATTAAGCACTCCTCTCCACACTGAAGCAAGTGACGACGAAAATCGTTCCTCCTCAGGAACCCCAGAAGAGCCCCCCCCATTGAAAGTACAAAACTGTGGGTGAAAACCATATGCCCCAAAAAACGGGGACTTACCAGTGGACTCGCTCCGCCTATTGTTAAGAGCGAACTCTGCCAGAGGCAAGAAAGAAGACCAGTCCTCTTGGTTCTCTGAGACAAAACACCGGAGATATGTCTCTAAGCTCTGATTCAGACGCTCTGTCTGACCATTGGTCTGCGGATGAAAAGCCGAAGAAAATGACAACTGCATCCCCGGCGAGAACAAAATGCCTTCCAGAATTTGGACACAAAATGAGACCCCCGATCCGACACCACATCGGAAGGCAACCCGTGAAGTCTCACAATCTCCCCAATGAACACCTGCGCCAGAGTTTTAGCATTAGGAAGAGCAGGAAGAGCAATAAAATGTGCCATTTTGCTGAACCTGTCAACTACAACTAGTATGACAGTTTTACCTGAAGACGGAGGGAGGTCCGTAATGAAGTCCATAGACAGATGGGTCCATGGACGCTCCGGGATTTTCAACGGTAAAAGGGCCCCAGACGGACGGGTATGTGGGGTCTTAGAGCGCGCACATACCCCACAGGACGCGACAAAAGTTACCACTTCTTTATTTAAGTTAGGCCACCAAAACCGGCGAGAAACGAGATCCACAGTTGCTTTACTCCCTGGGTGTCCTGCCAAAGCAGAATTATGATGTGCCTCGATAACCTTTTGTCTTAACTGATCTGGAACAAACAGTCTCCCTGGAGGTCCTACAGGGGCGTCCCCCTGAGCCTCCAATATCTCCTCCTCAAGCTCAGAGCATACAGCCGACACCACAACTCCCTCCTGAAGAATAGGAACCGGGTCATCCGTCTTCCCGGCCCCCGGGAAACTACGAGACAAGGCATCAGCCTTTACATTTTTTGACCCAGGACGATATGTGACGACAAAATTAAACCTGGTAAAAAACAACGACCATCTAGCTTGTCTGGAATTCAGACGTTTTGCAGACTCTAAATACAACAGGTTCTTGTGATCAGTAATGACGGTGACCGGGAAGACTGCCCCCTCCAAAAAGTGACGCCACTCTTCAAAAGCCAACTTAATGGCCAAGAGTTCCCTATTGCCGACATCATAATTCCTCTCGGCGGACGACAATTTTTTAGAGAAGAAAGCGCATGGATGCCATTTACCAGGGGACGGACCTTGAGATAATACCGCACCCACTCCTACGTCAGATGCGTCTACCTCCACAATGAACGGTTGTGATGCATCAGGTTGGATGAGTATGGGTGCTGAAGCAAAACATTTTTTTCAAGGAGGAAAATGCTTGACAAGCTTTGTCAGACCACCTAGAAAAATCCGTCCCTTTTTTAGTCATGTCAGTGAGAGGTTTGACAACGGATGAGAAATTACGAATAAATTTCCGGTAGTAGTTAGCAAACCCCAGGAAACGCTGCAGTGCCTTAAGATCCTCTGGCCGATCCCATTCAAGCACTGCCTTCACTTTCCCAGGGTCCATACGGAAACCAGAAGCTGACACCAGGAATCCTAAAAACTGAAGTTCCTGTACGGCGAATACACACTTCTCCCATTTGGCGTTTATTGTCTCGCAAGATCTGCAACACCTGTCTCACATGCTCCTGATGAGACACAAGATCCGGCGAGTAAATTAAGATGTCATCTAGATAAATGACAACAAACTGTCCCACTAGGTGGCGAAAGATGTCATTAACAAAATGTTGAAACACCGCCGGGGCAGTAGTCAGACCGAAAGGCATGACAAGGTTCTCATAATGTCCCTCCGGAGTGTTAAACGCCGTCTTCCACTCATCCCCCTCCTTTATCCTAATCAGATTATACGCCCCCCTGAGATCCAACTTAGAGAACCATTTGGCGCCCACAATCTGATTGAAGAGATCAGGAATAAGTGGGAGCGGATACGGATCTCGGACCGTAATCCGATTAAGCTCACGGAAATCCAAGCAAGGGCTAGGCCTCCATCTTTTTTCTTCACAAAGAAGAACCCCGCGGCCACTGGGGAAGATGAAGGTCTAATATGCCCCTTGGCTAGACTTTCCGAAATATAATCCTTCATAGCTTGCCTCTCAGGACCAGAAAGGTTATATAACCTAGATTTAGGTAACTTAGCATCAGGAAGCAATTTTATAGCACAGTCATACGCGCGATGAGGAGGTAATTCTTGACACCCCTCTTCTGAAAACACATCCTCAAAGTCCTCCAGAAAAGGAGGTAAGGTTCTAGGCACGACCGCACCGATGACCGTGTTCATGCAGTTACTATGGCAAAATTCACCCCACTGGCTTATCTCTCTGGATTGCCAATTAATAACTGGGTTATGTTTAGTTAACCAAGGAAGTCCCAACACAATAGGAGTGGGAAGGCCTTCCAACACATAACAAGACAATAGTTCTTTATGTATTGCCCCCACTCGAAGGTCTATGTTATGCACGGCTTGCACAAAGCTACCTTGACCGAGAGGCCTGGCGTCAATAGAGAATATAGGGATAGGTTTGGCCAATACACTCAGTTGCATACCTTGCACCTGGGCAAACCGAGCGTCCACCAGATTAGCCGCGGCCCCACTATCCAGAAGAACAGAAATCCTCTCAGTTCTTGTACCTACCACTACCTCCGCTGGTACGAGAAACTGAGACGGACTTGGGGACGAAATACATACTCCCAGATTGTCGTCCACCACACAACCTGGGATCAACAGTTTTCCGGCGACTCCTTGCTCAGCAAAGTACGGGATGGACACCCCCCAACAAAATGTCCCTTTCTCCCGCAGAAGTAACACTTTCCTGTCTTGCGGCGCACCGCCGATCCCCTCCCTCGAAACGATGTCCCTCCTAACTGCATAGGCTCCTCAGAACAAACCAGGGGAACCTCAATATAAGGGACTATAGTAGAAGGTGGAGTCATCACAGGGGGCGGAGTTACCTCGCACCTCTCTCGAAGCCGTCTATCAATGCGAATCGCAAGGGCCATAGCGGCCTCCAGTGACGGGGGAGAATCATACTGAGCCAACACATCTTTTAATTTGTCAGATAATCAAGAGCTGGGTCATTCCACTGAGTATCTGTGGCTCATCTACGGAACTCAGAAGAAAATTCCTCCGCCGGACGATCTCCCTGCTGTATCTTATGTAACTTCATTTCAGCAAGGGAGACCCGATCCGGGTCATCATATACCAGACCCAGGGCTGTAAAAAATCGATCTACTGACTGGAGAGCCGGGGAGTCTGGAGGAAGAGAGACGCCCAGGATTGAGGGTCCCCTTGTAAGAGCGAGATGACAATTCCCACCCTCTGGTCTTCACTCCCCGAAGACCGAGGCCGTAGCCGAAAATATAATTTACATGCCTCCCGGAAGGTAAAAAATTTGTCCCGCCCACCAGTGAACCTGTCCGGGAGAGCCACTTTAGGTTCAGATCTGGTTTGCTCCCGGGGGTACAAAACCTTGGACTTAACGTCCGTCAGCTCCATGGACAAACTCTGCAACTGCTGAGCTAACTGGGCTACTGGATCCATGGTAGCTGGGGAGAATCTTTTAGATGGGCCGGTGAAAATGTCACGACGTATAACAGATATATTCTATGATAGTAACATATATCTAATGAGACAACATTCTATATTTCATATTATAGAAAATATCAACATGTATACGTAGAATCTGCCAGCAATGTCTTACCTGACATAATATCCAATGTATTGTGGGTCTATACTGTGCACGTGAAACGCTGTCTCAGGATAGAGGTGGACCGGGGTCTATGCTGACCCTGAACTGGGGTCCTGACTAGTCCCTCTACCTGGAGGTACTGTTAATGGTACAGAGGTCCAGGCCGCCAGCGTAACCCTGTCTCCTGTAGATCCCTGACCACTGTAATCTAGTCCTGAGAAGGACCCTGATTACCACCACAGGGAATGGGCAGGTAACAGCTTACACACAGTCAAATACAAACGAGACAGACAGGGGGTAAAGAAAACACTGCCTTGCATACAAAACTTCCACTACAGAGGAACACAAAAGGTTAAGAAGATAAACAATAAGCGAGGAGAGGAAAAACCACAACAGGCACTCTTAGCTTAAGTCTTCTCAGAAACGATCTGCTTTGCTGGTCTGAATGAATGCTTTCACCGGCAACTTCCCCAGCAGACCAGCAGGTATATGAAGGAAGCTAATTAACAAAACATCAATCGCAGCTGGGCGAGGCTGGTCTGTCCAGCATCGAGAGAGAAAGAATTAACTCCCTCAGTGCTGAAAAACACCCAGCACCAGAAACTCAGCTGTGCGAAGTCAGGGTGTGCAATCGCGACGATCTCCGCCGCGACACACCCGTGACACCAGATTTGCCAGAGCTTCTGGTCAAGGTACGCCGTGTCAGTGCCCATTGCCGCAAGTCGGTTACAGCTGCCACCGCTCCAACATTGCTGCAGCAGCACATGCAAGTACCAGCTCACCGAATGTTGTGCATCATCACCACGCACTGTAACTCCACACTGCACATGCTGGCATGGGTTTGTGAGCAGCAGTGGCCAATTGTGGAATACCAGCTCCAATACGCCCTTCTGTATTCTGGGCAGCCTCGCACATAACAACTGAAGAGTGGACATGGATGTCTGACATTTGTGCAGTACTCCAAGACTTTGAGGATTCCACAAGGATGGTGAGCGGTGATGGCGCTATAATCAGTGCAGCTATCCCACTTCTATGCCTACTTAAACAGTCGCTGATTACAATTAAAACTGAAGCTTTACATGCGTACCAGGTGGTGATGGAGGAAGACATGAGACAGGAAGATACTACCCAACTCAACCTCATCTCCTATGCTCAGCGTGGATTAAGTAACAAAAACAAGGTGGCGGCTGAGGAGGAGTAGGAACAGGAGCTGGTTGCTAGCGCAACAGAGGCTAGTACCCACGCAAGCTTAGTTCCCTCTCTCCTACGTGGATGGCCTGAGGATGGAAATGAGGAGGAAGAGATGGAGAAGGAGGAGATAGAGGGTGGTTATCATGGTGGAGACAGGGAAGTGTTTGGCTAAAGGGAGCTTGGCACATATGGCTGAATTTATGTACTGGTGGTTCACCCTGCTAGACCCATGCTACTAGGAGAACCTTGCATCTCTCCTTTCTGTGGCGGAGAGGTCTACTAAATAGTTTCATGAAACCCTCCCAGTGTCCAGGCCTTTATGATTGTTTTTTTTTTTACAAGGATGGAAAAGTGTTTAAAGATGGTCAAGCAATGACTGGTCGACAATTCTAGTGTAGTCTCTAATTCCTTTGTGACCTTCAACTATTGGGTCTCATAGCTGGACACCTGGCATGAGATGTCCCTCTGTACCTTGGAGGTGTCCTGCTGGCTTTTCTCTAGTTTCTTGTTTGAGTGGGTTTTTAGTGATGCGGAGGGGTGCATAACAGAGAGGTGCTTTTAGCTGTCAATAGAAAATCCTGACAGGTTCACTCTGATAAAAAATGAATAAATCCTGGATTAACCCTGACTTTTCCACACCACTAGATGATAGCAGCACATAATTTGTTTTTAAACTTCAATATTTAAATAAGGCCCACCAGTTATTGCCTTCAAGGGTCTATGGATGACTGGATGACCCTCCTTATATTTTTTCCTGGTTTTGCACTTTGTGCAAAGCCTTTATGAGTGTAGGAGTACATTGACTACACTTTGTTAATTTTTTATGAGGCACTCCACTTGGTGCCTTTAAGGGTGTATGGATAACATATTTTTTTACTGACTTTGCACTGTGTGAAAAGTCTTTATGAGTGTAGAAGGATCACAACTATACTTTGTTAATTTTTTTTATAAGGCATTCCACTTGGTGCCTTCAAGAGTGTATGGATGTCCCTCCTTATAATTTTTTTCTGGCTTTGCACTGTTTGAAATTTTGGTTTTCTGAAATAAGTATTTTTATATCATTTTTAAATGTTGTCTTATATACAGGTCATTATACAGGAAACAACATTTTTCTTCTGTAAACTACAATTTCTTGTCGATTTTGAATGTTTTATTGTCAGTCCTTAAAGTGGAATAAAAGTGGGACACCATTGTTCTCAGCAGCAATCTGGGAGTCAGAAATGCTTTCAGGGGCATTCCCCATGCTGTTCTTCCTCCATTCAGCATCTTTTTGATCCATATCAACATTTTCACTGCTCCCGAGACCTCCTTGTAGTATCTGCCGGAAAAATGCTCGGATTTCCTATTGACTCCCATTATTCTCGTTACTCGAAACGAGCATTCGAGCAGTAGGAGTTGTTCGGTTGGTATAATGAGCATCTGAGCATTTTAGTGATTGCTCATCCCTACTGTACAAATGTAAATATGTGAGACAACTTGAGAGGCACAAGCTCAATCGTCTTATCTCAATCCAGCACTTTGTGGCCATTTTTTTTGTAATCTCACACCGCCCTTATATTTTATACATTAATATTCTATGATAAAGATTGATCTGAAAAGGTAAAAATATACAAAACTGAATTTAATTTTTTAAGAGTAACACTACGGCCATAATTCATAGTCTGTTTACGCCAGGTTTTAGAATAAAGTGATGTCACATGCCATTTTAGTGGCAGAATTTGGAGCAATGTACTTCTCCCTCTTCTTGATACTAAGATCATATATAATGGTATATTTAACCCCTTTCAGATAGCAGCTAATCTTTGTTTTTTGGAGGGTCTGGTGTGGATTTGTGTTAAATTTTGCATCTTATTAAAAAATCACAATTGATGAATCATGCGAAACATCTAGAATCGCTAAATTCCGATCCACAAAGCAAAATAGGAAAATGATGAAAAAAAAGCCGAGCACATATAAAATAGACTTATATAGACTTATCATGTTTATTAAATAACCCGATATCTGCAGATTAATGGCGTTTTTATATGGCAGGTTCCCTTTAAAGGGTTGTTCCCATCTTCATAGATGGATGTTGTCAGATAGTGCTTCTAAAAACAAGAACTTTTGCAATTTACTGCTAATTAAAATATGCAGGCGTTTTTGAGATATTAATACTTTTTCTTTTGTTTACTTGCTGCCTTGGAGACCGACCACCGCTGCTGTCTAGCTTGTAAGAACTATGCCGAAGCTGGTTGGGATTAGGAGGTAAAGGTGCGCTCCTGTCATTGGTGTGTCAGAGGCTGCAGACAGTCGCAATGCATCTAGCTGCAGAAGGTCTCAGCGGTTGGCTTTCCAGACTCCTTCCTAGTCCTTCTAACTTTAGGACCCAGTGGCAACCTCCCCCAGCTCTAATTGACATGCCTGGACCAGGGTGTTTATAACTCCCTGCCCCTGCTGGCGGCTGGTAGTTGCCGGTGATATTTCCAATTTCCTGGTGAGGCTTGGAGCTATAACAGTTGGCTATCTTCCTCCTTGGTGTTTGGAGGACGTCTGTGTTTCTCTCTGAGTCTACTCAAGCTAAGTGTTCCCTTGGTTGTGTATCCCATCGGTCTTCAGTGGTAGTGGGGATTGACTAGTGCACATCCTGTCCTTCCCTATGCAGGGTTTATCGCCAGGGTCAGGCAGGGATTAGGTATCCTGCTCGGTGATAGATGCGGAACCTATATAGGGACACTTAGGGCAGGCAGGGTGATGTTAGATCTGCCTAGGTGTCTCCACTTCTCCCTTCCCTAGTGTTGAGTTCCCTCCCCTTTGTGTTGCACTTAGTCTTTCCTACACTGTGCGTGGCAGCTCCAGCAATCCCAGCCAGATTGTAAACAGTGCTTACACGCTCAATAGAAAAACGCTTGTAAGCACTGCATAAGTTTTGCTGTTTAGCAGTGGTGTTTGGACACCAAGGCTACGAGTTGTAAAGAGAAAAATAATTGTTAATAATATCTTACGAACGGAAGAAAATTTTAATATGCAGTAAACTGAAAAACTGCTTTGAAATTCTAAGCACTAGCTGACAATATCCATCAAAAGATGGGAATAACCCTTCAAGCACAGAAAATATCCAATTTATTGAAATCTATTTACAGTATCTGCTACTGTGAATTTTCTGCATGCAAATCTGTGCTGATAAACTACACCAAATATGCAATGTAAGAGCTTAGCCTGTTCTTCCCTGTTCAGTGGCACCCGGGCAATCTGCTGTGCAAGGGACTGCCTTGCCTGTGCTGCAGTTCTCTACACAGTCTGAAACCAGGAAAAAAAGGGACAATTTTTTAAAACATTATTCACTCCTCGTAACTGCCTCACGAGCATACTATTTTTTTGTTTGTTTTCTATGTATTTTTCTTCCTATGTAAGTATCCCTAACATAATATTAAACCCCACAGACCCGTACGTCTCTGACAATTGTTCATGCTCACGGACGTGCGGTAACACAAATACACCCAAGTTCTCAGAAATTGGCCGGTTCGATATCCAATTCCCCATGTATGGACTGAACCTCAAGTTATAATATTAAAATTGATTTTTCCTATGTGAAGGTAATGGCTGCGGAGGCGGATCATGTCATTGGAAGAGACAATTCCCTAATAGTGATAGAGAATTTCCATTTTTGGAACTTGTGTTCTGGAGATAATAATACACGTCCCCATGGAGCTCGCGTCCTCCTGATAATAACGATCTATCAAACACAATGTTCCGAGAGTGCCGGTTTTACTGTGAGTACAATATATTACATTATATCAGTCTCAGCATGAAACTCTTTGTGTTCTCAGTTGTTATTATACTTGAGCTTCAAAAAAAACCACCCAGATTTTACTTCCCTGTCCTTGGATGCTCTGCACAAGCCAATTTGTATTAGGTCACTGAATACTTTGGGAAGTGATTGTATTTTATACCAACAAAACTTTCTGTTTAGCTGCTTGTACATTGCAAAATAAACCCTATCAAACTCCTCTGGCAGCGAGTTACTTCCTTCATGGATAAAGGGTCTTCTTCTCTAAATTCATTATGCTTGCCTTTAAGGGAATATGTCAGTAGGATCAACCCTCTTAAGACATCTATATGGACATGAAGGTCATAGGAAGCTGAATAAAATGACACCTTGCTTTCCACAATCAGATCTCTTATTCTAGAGAAATCCATGTTTTTCTTAATATGTAAATGAGCTGTTAAGATCTATGGGCCGGACATAGATCTTCCCAAGAATCTGCCTCCAGAGATTATTTTAAATGAAAAGGGGCATTACCATTCTGACACATGTGGATCAGGAGAATAGACTGTCAGTCATTACATGTCTTACACTGGTAATGCCCCCTTTCATTTATAATAAGCTCTGGAGGCAGATTCTCAGGGAGATCTATGTCTGGCCCATAGATCTTAACAGCTCATTTACATATTAAGTAAAATGTAGATTTCTCAGGGTTAACACATCGGATCGTAGATATCAAGGTATCATTTTGTTCAACTTTCCATGACCTGCATGTCCATATAGACGGCTTAGGAGGTTTGATCCTACTGACAGATTCCCGTTAACATCTGCTGTCTGTTGAAGGTAGGGAAATCTTGACATACTGTACATTAACTAGTCAGTTGGCCAAACTTTAATCCAATGTGTATGGGTATCTTACATCTATTTACTTGCAGATTAAACCCCAGATATAACATATTATTGTTACTTGGTGACTGGCTAGTTTGCCTAAAGGCACGTTGACACAATGCTTTTGCCTGTATGCAAAGCTAATGGTCTATTCCAAATATTGAAAGTCAACAACTATCCTGCACACGGTGTACACGGGGTTACGTTTCTCCTTGTGGAGAGTGACAAGCCAAGCCTGGAATGTCAGAGTGAGGAGACTTATAAGCCATGCATGCTCCTTTTCACTGATGAGGGGCAACACCCCGAAACACTGTTTCTGCAAATTGAGATTCTGGTTTGGCTTTTATCCTAAGTGATATTGCAAGGCTCGTTAAAGAGTCAATATTGACTTTTAGGATCGCTGCTTCCAATAGGTTCTAGTCGTCTTCCTCTCTGTAGAGATAATGTATATCACCTACCTCTGGAACCATTCATTCTGTATGGGATGGCCAAAGAAAGCCAACCGCTGTGCTCTCCTTTTCTGGTCGTGCCTTACAGGATGGATTAAGCGGTCAGGCACTTGCACCGCCACCACTCCACTCTTATGGGGCAGTTCAAACTCTGCATTGGTGAGGGTCCCTGTGGTCGGACACCCATTAATCAGAAAGTTATTGCATATCTTGTGGAAACTTTTAATGTTAGGAATAACCCTTTAAATGGGTTGTGAAAGAATTTTGAAAATCGATCTGGCAGCCCGAAATGTTATAAAATAAAAATCAAACATCATTTACCTGCTTTGTATATTCCTGGATCCTCCAGTGCCGATGCTTTGGTGATCAATGGTCACATGTGTGGCACATCACCGTTGGGGCCAGTGATTGGCTGCAGTGGTCAAATGGATGTACAAGAAGTCATTACTCCGTAAAAATAAACATTGACCAGTGTGGACCCCTAAAATAGCAAGAGATTTACAGGTGCGTGAGAGCTGGGGTTTTTAACTATTTAGTAACATTTCTTGCTGCCAGGTTTAACTCCTGCCCATTTAAGTATTGTTTCCCATGGATGATTGTTGTGAATGCAAGAAACATAAAAGACCAGTTATACTGGTTTATCAAGTCAAGCAGATGGAAAAAAAAGCCACTTACATGCTAGACGTCCATTGAACAATTGCTGTACATGCAATAAAAGCAGACTTTGTATTTACAGCAAACACATGACTTTTGACTTAGTGATTGTCATTGTTATCTGGGCGGCCAGCACAGGAGAGAATTCCATGAGCTGACAGATTGCTGCACGGCTGTCTAGTGTAACGCCTATCATCTCAGTTATGTCTTTATCAGCGGTTTGGTTTGGTAAAACTGAGCCGTGACATGGATATTTCCGGGGGGGGCCACTAAATCCACTAATATTTTAAGGCAATAGAAAAGGCGATGAGCGCTCGACATTAGAATGTACCCAGAATAATGGGCCCAAAATATACTAATACCAATGCCATGATTTTTCATTGTTTGGTCAACTTTGTTGCTATCTCATACTCTGGATATGCATCTGTAATAAGCCCAAAAACGTTGACCCCTCAGATTATCTGTGTGCACTAGTGAGGAGTGAACATGCTCGGGTAGGGTGTTGTCATGTTCAGATGCTAATCGAGTGACTTCGGCGTGCTTGAAAAATATGTTCGAGTCCCCGCGGCGGCATTTCTCGTGGCTGTTCGACAGCCGCAACACATGCAGGATTGCTGTTTGTTAGGCAAGTAGTGGACAGCCCCTTCAAGCTAATATCAGAGGGTGTGATATATCTGCATTTTAGTATTACCGCTGGAACACCAAACCCTGATCTCTGTGTCTGATCAATGGAGCCTCCATCGATCCCGAAGAACTGGAGTTTCAAGGTCCTAATGTATCATCATTGGGTGTCTAACCTCTGGAACTTCCACACATCCCGAACAAAGGGAGTCCCAAAGTCACCTGTGTGAATGAAGCATGTGTGACTAGAACTCTATTCACCTTTATGGGACTGAAGGAGATCAGTTCTGACAGTCTCATAGAAGTGATTAGAGCCATGGTCAAGTATGAGGGCCATCACTTCATTTTTACAGGTGATTTTGGGAACACTTCTCTCGGCATCTATGGAGGTTCTAATGGTTGGATACCCAGTGACCATACATTAATTGTCTATCCTGTGGATCTGTGATAAATGTGGTTTGTGTGAAACACCCTTTGACATAAGTTATAGTCTTAGGCTGGGGTCACACTTGCGAGGGCAATACGAGAACTCGAGCGAGTCTCTCGCATCAATACCCGGCACTCGGGACCGGAGTGTGTGGCTGCATGTATTTCTATGCAGTTGATCGCTCCGGTCCGAGCGCCGGCGGCAGTGCCGGCTATTGATGCGAGTGTGACCCCGGCCTTAGAGCAAGCATGTGCCTGACATCCTAATGTATTTCATAATACTTCATGTTACAAAGTGCAAAATAACTAAATAGATAAAACAATCAAAAATATAAAATTCCTAAATCAATGCAAAAGATAAAAGAAACACACACCTACACCTCCCATTACTATCGTATACATAAAGATTGTGTAAAGTTCCCATTTAAAGGGATTTTCCCCAAATCTCAAATTATCCCCCAATATTGTTTATTATGCTTATACAACCCCAACATTTTCCATAACACTTTACAGACATTATCATCACTGTCCCCATTGGGACTCACAATGTAAATTCCCTATCGGTATGTCTTTGGAATATGGGAGGAAACTTGAGAACCTGGGGGAAACCTACGCAAACACGGGGAGAACCTACAAACTTCTTGTAGATGTTGTCCTTGGTGGGATTTGAACCCAAAATATATTTCACTTTACATGTGAAAACGGGTAAACATAATAAAAACAAGTACAATAATCTTAAACAATACAAGTCATGAATGGTGCAGGAGGAGAGAGGACCCTGCTCGCGAGGGCTCACAGCTACAAGGGATGGGTGAGGATACAGTAGGTGGATGCAGATATCTCCACAAATGGTACAGTGTGATAAAAAATGTGAGTCATTTGTTATAAATTAAAATAATAATAATAATTCAACATTTCTAGTCATTGGTAGCAATCTCAAGTGATCATAATGGTCGGAGCTCACTGATCCAACATTGATAGCCTATCCTAACCAATTGCCACAATGGTCTTTGCTTAGACAATCCTTTTACAAATGTACTTAAGAAGAACACAACTGATTGGCAGTTGTTTCCTGGCCTGTTCATATTGGTCATAGAAAACTGTATTATCAGCAGGCTGCTAAAAAATTATCACGCACCCAAGAACAAGAGTTTTGGTCATTCGTTGGGTAATTGCTGCCTGTTTAGATGGACCAATAATCGGGAACAAACATTTTTTATGAACGTTCATACTCCACTATTGGTTCGTCTAAATGTTAACTTTTAAAATGTAATAATCCTACAAAGCAACGGCCAGTGAAATAATATGTCTTTTAGGGGTTATCCACTACTTGGACAATTAATTCTCAATCCGTATGCTTCCATGGCGATGATTGGTCACAGTGATTGCGTGACATACAAATGTCATGCGATCCTTGGGAGAAACGGTGCCGACACCACTGGAACAGTGAAGGTGAGTACAAAGGGTTATTTTAGAAAGCGAAGACATAGGGATTCAGAAGGGGTTGTCCTAGTAGTGGTTAACCCCTTTAAAGCAGTGACAATAACAGCAAGAAAAAGTGAGCGGAATAGATGCCAGACAAAAGAGTAAAAAAATATAAACTTTAATACATTAAATATAAAAAAAAAATCACAATTATGATAAAAACAGAGACCATAATCTGTAAGCGTGATAGCCATTTACTCCATCAATTCACCCAAATGTATTCTTCCTATGACTATTACATTTATGATCCCCTTTTTTATTATAATTGTGATTTTTTATATTTAATGTAATAAAGTTTATCTTATTTTAATCTTTTGTCTGGCATCACTTCTGCTCCCTTTTGTTGCTTCCAAAATATAAGTAAAACTTACTGAATCTTCAACTTTGGTGCAATATTAATGATTGTGAATATAAAATCCAGAATTAAAAACTTTTAAATATATTAATCCTAAATATATTATTAACATTTCCTGCACGACTTTCTATACAGAACATCTGCAGTAATATAAATTGTGACAGTCTCCCTATTGTGACTGCATCGTCAGTTTTTCCAAGCAGCTAGGGAGTTATTAGTTGAGCAATTCCCTAATAGAGTCCGATTTATACAGGAAGGTCAAACTGAAAGGTGCAAAGAGTTCACTTTCTGGTAAATACAATGAAGGTCTCCAGGGCTTAAAATAGAGCAAATATTGCAACACAAGAAGAGAATATCTACAACACAAATATGATTGACGAGATTCTGCAAGGAAAGGAAAAAAAAAATTCCAGGGACTAAACTTGTCCATGAGAGCTGCGAATGAAGTAACAAGCCAGCTGCTCCTTTAAAAAAGATTCAGCAGTGTCCAACCCACACTAAACCATAGCAGAGCAGGAAGTGATAAACTGTTAATGAAGAGTTAATGTCTCCTGCATGCAGCTGGATACACAGCTGTAGTGAGTGCAGCGTGGCAATGCTGGGAGGAACCGCCATGGGGATCTGTACTACCCCAGCTGCGCCCTCTGGTACCCGCACACACTGGCATTTCCTCTGAGCTCATAGAAAATATGACAAGGCAGCCTCCCACTATTCCCTCCTCGGAAGAGGAAGTTTCTTTCTGAATAACGGTCAGAGCTCCGTAAGCCGGGAAAAGACTTCAGGATTCTGGAACTTCTGGGGATCTGGTACCAGTCTTGCCCTCCTGACCTTCAGCCTGAGCAGATGATGGGATGACACCTCCACAGCAGCAGCAGGATGACAGTGTACTCACTAAATCTTAAAGTTTTCTGGCTTCTGGTGATTATCTTGTTCACGGGTATCTGGTGCATGTTCCTTGCTTTTGGAAGAAGCAGTCATGAGGAGGATGGGGGCTGTCAGGAGAACTCCCTCAGCAGCTTACAAGTTGTCTTCAAGTTGAGCTTGGTAGTCCTGGTGTGCTATGTGGTATTCAGATACTGCAGCAATAACCCTCAACACAGAGATCAAAACCTAAATTTCAACCATCAACACCAGCAGCAATTCAGAAAAAATCTGCTGGAATCCTTCTATGAGCAGCACATCAAGCTTTCTCCACATGTTCTTGGCCACAGCAAAGCACATGTTAGCCAGATAGTGGGCGAGCTCATCAAGGTGGGAAAAGCCAGGCAACATGATACCGGAATCATCTTCAGAGGGGACTATCTACAGATCGGAAGTGCCTATGAGCAACATAAAATCAACAGTCCAGACTGCTTTGATATCCTGGTGCCACTTAAAATGCCACAGAGTCTGAAACTGGAGCCTGTTTTTACAGAGGTTAGTAAAAAGTCCATGCCCACACTTCATGGATCTATAATATGCGGGGTGGCGGCGCCCAAAAAGTCAGAGTGGGTTAAAACCTACAAGCATTTTAATGATTGTTTTTGCACGGAGGTGAACCTTAGGCACCAGCTGTCTGCCACCCTGGTCCTCAAGTGGTTCCATTGGAAGATACAAAGATGTCTCAATGTCATCAGGTATCAGTTTGAGGAGAGATGCCATATTACACTTACTGTATGGGATGATAAACTCATTCTGAAAATTCTCCCAAGGTCGGATTATGTCTGCTGCCACATATCCATGTCTGTGAGACTTATCCCTGCCTTTCATCTGGGGGACTCAGTGTATGTTACTGCTCAACCTTGGGGCACCACATCCCACCAGGACCATTTAAATCTGGATCCGTATTGGGGACTAAACTTTTCTAAATATGAGCAGAAGTACTTGACTTGGTTCAAGGATCAAGCCCCTTCCAACTCTTGTCACTTGAAGTGCCTACAGATTATGAAGAGCTTGAGGGACCTGAGTGCCAAGACCTTCCAGCCTTCCTTCACCTGGCAGTGGAGATCAATCTTCAGCTCCTACAACCTGAAAACTGCATTTTTTTACCTATTGCTTCATATTCCTTATGAAAAGTGGGATGACTCATTACTCATGGAGAGGATAGCTGACTTTTTTACCTTTTGGAAGGAATGTTTGCAAAAGGAGGCACTCATGCATTTTTTCTTAGGTAACAGCACCCTTCCTAATTTCATTACCCTGCCAAAAATGTTCAAAGAAGCACAGCCTGTAAATCTGCTGGAGGGATACGGGTCGGAGTTACTGGACCAGGCCTGCTTCCATTTACTTAACTTGTGGGTTCAAATGCCTCGTATCCTACGGATGAGTTCCCCTCCGAGGAACTTTGTCAGGGAGTCAATACGGTGCAAGCACACAACTCTCTAAGTGATCTATCATTACAAAGGCTTTATTGCACCTATATGGCATCGGGAATATTATCAGGGTTAAATATTCATTTTCCAAGTTCTATGCAATGCAGAAAATTTACTATTTATGCCGATGCGATAGCTGAATTCTCATGCATACTTCTGCCATTAGATCATAATCATCATGCTTCATGCCAAAGAGACTATAGCCATTATTTGCACACTTTTCTAGTACTTTGTATATTGCTTTTTTCCACATCTGTGTAGTTTTTGCTGTTGCATTTACCTTTCAGTATTACTGCAGAAAATGACCAAGTTGGGGACAACTTTCAAGGTACTTTGGATTTTCAACTTGAGAGTCCCAAAATAGGTATCAGCTTGGTTACTGGTACTGTATATACATATTTTACTGATTAGACATCATAAAATTATAGTAGGTGTAATAGAAAACATCCTTTGTTCTTAAAGTGGTTATTCAGGACTATCTTTTTTTTTTTTTTTACTGTGGTCCTAAGAACTAACAGGCAGGTAGTTGCTAACTACTTGCCTGCTCTGTCAAGTGCAGGTCTGTGCCGGCACAGATCGGTCATAGACCACTCCTGTGGCTTCCGCTGACGTCATGGTCTGTTGATGGGGCGTGACTGCCGATGTCATGCTGATTGATAGATGGCTCTCTGCTGCCTAACTGCGGGGAGCCGGTGGTCAAACAACATGATGTTGGCAGTCACATCCGATGGCAAAGCAGCCCGTAAGAGGAAAGGTTGCTGTGATGGCGTGGGGCAGCTGAATCACTGGCAGGAGCGGTCCTGCTTTTAGGAACCGTAATGGGGATTACTTAGTTTGTAAAGCAAGTGACACATATAGGGTGAATGGAAACAAGCAATGTCTTAGGGTATGTTGACACAGAGTCTTTGACCGCCTTAAAAAAATTTCTGTGCTCACATGAAGCGGGTGTCCAAATAATATTCGGCCTCGGCTGTGGTTTGTAAACAAATAAATCTCGTGATACTTACCTTTTCAGGGTTCTCCGGTGAGTCTTCACCACTTGTCCTGGTGTCTGGCATTGGATAGGGTGGTGATGCTACCTTGAAAAACGTCAGCGCCTCAGCCAATGCCAGATACCGGGAGCAGCTGTGGAGACCAGCCGGCGGACCCCGGGAACGTGAGCACCGCATAGTTTGTTAGTTTTTACGGTTGAATGTCATTTGAAAGGGAACAACCCTTTAAGGGTAAGTTCAGACGAGTTTTGTGGCTACACGTCTGTTCCTTACATTGGCCCACACTGGCACGTGCTGCAGTTTTTTACATGTGGACCTGAGGTCCGTGTGGAAATAGCCCGTTTTCACACTGGCACTTTGAAAATTGCTGTTGTTTCATTAAAGAGTAGCTGACCTTTCTCCTGACATGTCTGTTTAAGTAAACACTTATAATTCCTGTAAAATAAGAATTTGGATCATCCGTTCTTAGAACTCTACATTGTGCCGTTCCTCTGTTATACCTCATGGAAATATATGCAAAAATTGACAGCTGAGCGCTACCATTCGCCTGGTCAGAGGGGTGTGTCTGATATTGAACGGTGTCAGACAGTGCAGGGACACGCCCCCAATTAGTAGCACCCAGTTTTCCCTTTTTTTTTGTAAATTTCCAGGAGGAACAAGAGAGGCACTGCACAATGTAGACTCCTAAGAAAAGACTTTACAGAATTGTTTCTAATGAAGAATACAAGTACTTGCTATAACAAAATGACTCACTATAACCAATATAAATGGAGTAGAAGACACTCTAAAGCTTAAAGGGCCATTCCAACTGAGTCTAAAACTAACAGCGAATGTTCTGCACCACAGGACCATACGGGTAATCCTTCTATGGCAAAGATCTAGGTACGTGGGGATATAACATTTTCAATTTTTCAATTTTTTTGGGAAATGAATGAGGACTATAGGGTTATCTCTTTAGATTGCTCCACTAGGTAGAGCTTACTGGTGTTGGATTTATTATTAAGTGCAATGAGAGCTCTGTATGAATATAGCTCCCCCTAGTGGTGACTACAGACAGGCAGAATTTAATGGAGTGCTCTTTAGCTTTGTAAGTGGAAACAGGAAAAGTTCCAAAGAAATATAAACCAGGGAGAAAAGCTCTCTATATATTATTTACCATCCCAAACTTTTCTGCACAGCATTGGTCATGAACCTCTATGGATGTAGACAATCACACACACCGCCATACAGTCATGTAATTAGTAATCCTATTCATGTTCTCTGATTGGACATATCATGGTACATTAGGGACCAGGAGCGTAACTACAATAGGTACAGGGGTTGCAATCGCACCCGGGCCCTGGAGCTTAAGGGGCCCAAAAAGTACCTTTGGCCTATATGAAAAGACCAATACTATTAAATATTTGCAATAATTAAGGGCCCCGTTGAATCTTTTCCATTGGGGCCCAATGTTGCGCCACTATTAAGGACTTTGGTAATATATACCTAAAATATACTTTATTTCTGCACTGTGCAAAGAAGGTACATGTGATGGACTGTACATTTGTGTTAACAATTTTGTTTTAAAAAATTCTCTAATATTTGCAAAATTTGTGAAAATCTACTTCAATGGTGTCTGGTGGATTTCCACAAACATATTCCAAGCCTATAAAGCAATGGCGGCTGATAGATGCAATACTATAGATCCATAATACATCCTCTATTGTATAGGAGGAGCGAGGTCTGCGTAGGACGCACCGTAATTTGCCCATGTGCTAAGACATCCGAAGTCAGTTTTCACACATTTATTAATTTCATGTATAATATGAGATATTATATGACGCCTAAACATATATATGATTGCAATAAGTCACTTGATGAAGATAGCACTTTAAGAAAAGCTCAGATTCGGGAAATTTACCATAAAAAATTATATATAACATTGCTGTTACTATTTTCATCATTTATAAACCAAAATGCACCAAAGGCATAATATAATGGCACAAGTTATTGTATTTTTAAAGGGTTGTTCTCATGCTGCATGCTCATGGGATCGCGGCTTCTTACTTACCAGGGTGCAATGTGCTTCTGAAGATTAAAGCGCCACTCCAGCAGGTTGGCTTTATTGCACTGCTGGAGTGGTGCTTTCAATGTAAGTCCCCTGCCCTCTGTCTGATACTCACTTTCTGGCGTTTTCATTCATTTTTGCCTGTCTCCGGCGAAAAGTGACCTGCTGGCAGCTCCAGTGTTTCATGGAGTGGCGCGGAGATCACTTTACAATTCCAGTCTATGAGAACCTTGGTCTGTCTCATAGGCTTGCATTGAGCTCTTGTGACGTAACTTCTGATTTCCGACTAGTCAGAAGCTGCACTCACAAGATGGCGCAGGGAGAACTGAAGCGGCGCCGAAAAAAACTGTGAATACTTCGGAGAGTGAGTGTATGACAGGAGGCAGCGGCTTTGATTTAAAGCGCCATTCCAACATTGAAAAAAAAATGCTGGAGTGGTGCTTTAAGGCTATGTTCCCACTATGAGCTTTTGATGTTGCACCATTTCAGCACCCATTAAATAAAATAGGCTGATTACATTTTTTTTGAAACAGCGCAGTGTAAAAAAAAAATCACCAAAAACTCATTTTGGGAACGTAGCCTGGCAGTTCAAACCACTGTAGACACAAGCTGTACACTCACCCATGCCGAAAGCTTTTCCCTACAGCATAGGAGAATTTCAGGGACACTGAAGCTGACTGGTTCTAGCGGTCTGGCTAGCTTGATAGTTCCGCTGCTTCTTGCCTAGGAAACTGACTACCTCTGATGGACTAGAGAGGTGCAGGCTCGGACTGGCCCATGGGGAACAGGGGAATCCTCCGGTGGGCCCCTGTGCTGACACAGGCCTCCAACCCCACTATATGGGCTTTAGGTAAATTTGTGAACATGGGTAGTGTAATATTTGCATGCAGGTAAAAAGTGAGCCTCCAAATTCAATGTTACTGGTGGGCCCTTGGCTCTCCAGTCCGACACTGCAGAGGGGGCTGGGAATCTTGGCAACGAGCTGTAAAGTATAGAATTAAAAATCCTCCTTTTCTTCAGAACAGAGAGGATTTTTAATTAAGTGGTAAATTGCAAAATTGTTTGTTTTGCAAGTACTTTGCAATTTTGCCCATGTAAGAAGTTGGGTCACCCTTCCTAATTACATCATGCTATGAAAGCAGCGTGGCACAACACTTTGCAGGGGTTGTGGAAAAAATGTGTTTCTGTAGAACATCTCGGAGGTGTTGTAAGGTGGAGAAGTGTTTAGTATGAGAAGTGGTGAACGAGAGTTAAAGGAAACTTATCAGGAGATTCATGCGGCCAGAACCACTGGTAAGGCCGGGATCACACATGCGAGAAACACAGACAAGTCTCGCATGTGAATTCCCGGCACTGCCACCTGCACTCAGGAGCGGAGCGAGTGGCTGCATAGAAATACATGCAGCTGAACACTCCACTCCGGAGTGCCGGCGGCAGTGCCGGGAATTCACATGCGAGACTCATTCGTGTTTCTCGCATGTGTGATCCTGGCCTAACATGAAGACCCCCTTGTTACTAACAACAAAACTTTACTCTGAATGTTTGGAGCATGTATAGGTTTACTTTAACCCCTTTACTCCCGAGGGTTGTTTGCATGTTAGTGACCGGACCAATTTTTTACAATTCTGACCACTGTCCCTTTATGAGGCTATAACTCTGGAACACTTTAATGGATCTTGGCGATTCTGACAATGTTTTCTCATGACATATTGTACTTCATGTTAGTGGTAAAATTTCTTCGCTACAGCATGCGTTTATTTATGAAAAAAACTGAAATATGGCAAAATTTTTGAAAATTTTTCAATTTTCAAACTTTGAATTTTTATGCCCTTAAATCAGAGAGTTATATCACACACAATAGTTACTAAATAACTTTTTTACAACACCATTTTTTTTTAGGGACCACATCACATTTGAAGTCACTTTGAGGGGTCTATATAATAGAAAATACCCAAAAGAGACAACATTCTAAAAACTGCACCCCTCGAGGTGCTCAAAACCACATTCAAGAAGTTTATCAAGCCTTCAGGTGCTTCACAGGAATTTTTGGAATGTTTAAAAAACAATGAACATTTAACTTTTTTTCACAAAATATTTTCTTCAGATCCAATTTTTTTTTATTTTACCAAGGGTAACAGGAGAAATTGGACCCCAAAAGTTGTTGTGCAATTTGTCCTGAGTACGCTGATAGCCCATATGTGGGGGAAACCACTGTTTGGGCGCACGACAGAGCTCGGAAGGGAAGGAGCGCCGTTTGACTTTTCAGTGCAAAATTGGCTGGAATTGAGATCGGACACCATGTCGCGTTTGGAGAGCCCCTGATGCGCCTAAACAGTGGAAACCCCCACAAGTGACACCATTTTTGAAAGTAGACCCCCTAAGGAACTTATCTAGATGTGTGGTGAGCACTTTGAACCCCCAAGTGCTTCACAGAAGTTATAACGTAGAGCCGTTAAAAATAAAAAAATCATAATTTTTCCACAAAAATGATCTTTTCGCCCCCAATTTTTCATTTTCCCAAGGGTAACAGGAGAAATGTGACCCCAAAAGTTGTGGTGGAATTTGTCCTGAGTACGCTGATACCCCATATGTGGGGGGGAACCACTGTTTGGGCGCATGGCAGACGCTTTGTATTGCAAAAAAGTTTTTGCATCACCATATTATGAGAACTATAATTTTTCCAAATTTTGGCCCACAGAGCCATGTGAGGTCTTGTTTTTTGTGGGACAGTTGATGTTTTTATTGGTACCATTTTCGGCACATGACATTTTTTGATCGCTTTTTATTCTGGTTTTTGGGAGGCAGAATGAAAAAAAAACAGAAATTCACGAATTTCTTTTGGGTGGGGGGGCGTTTATACCGTTCCGCGTGTGGTAAAATTGATAAAGCAGTTTTATTCTTCGGGTCAGTGCGATTACAGCGATACCTCATTTATATAGTTTTTTATGTTTTGGTGGTTTTATACAATAAAAACTATTTTATATAAAAAATAATTAATTTTGCATCGCTTTATTCCGAGAGCTATAACTTTTATATTTTTTCGCTGATGGCGCTGTATGGCAGCTCGTTTTTTGCAGGACAAGATGACGTTTTTAGTGGTACCATGTTTATTTATATCCATCTTTTTGATCGCATCTTATTCCACTTTTTGTTTGGTGGTATTATGAGAAAGCATTGTTTTTTGCCTTGTTTTTTTTTATGGTGTTCACTAAAGGGGACAGTTATATAGAGCGGGTCTTTATGGACGCAGGGATACTAAATATGTGTACTTTTATTGTTTAGAATTTTTTTTCGCTAAAATATTTATTTATTGATATAATAAATATTGTTTTTTTAATTATTTTTTAATAATTTTTTAAAAATATTTTTACAACTATTTTAATTTTTTTTTTATTTAATTCATATTTTTACACATTGTCCCACTATGGGACACTCATTTTCTGCAGGCTGATCGCTTCTATAGCATGCAGATGAAGCAGCATCTGCATGCTATATAAGCTTGCAGCTCTGCAGCTTTTCCGTGCACTGACCTGAGACTTCCTGACATGCACTGCGTCCAACATCCGGGTCTTCATGGGAACGATCGGGACCCTGCGTCATGCCGCGGGGTCTCCGATCCAAAAGCAGAGGGGCTATCAGCCCCACTGCAGCTGCCGGAACGCTGCAATCATCTTTGATCGCAGTGTGCTGGGGGTTAAAGTGCCGGGAGCGGTCTGTGACTGCTCCTGGAACTCAATGCCGGGTGTCACCCCGTGAGCGCGGCCGATCGCGTCTGATACTATATGACGTACTATCCTGTCTCTGGGACTTAAGGCCCAGGTCACATGGATGGGATAGTACGTCAAATGGTAAAAAGGGGTTAAAGGGAATCTATCAGTAGGACTCGGAGCAACCCTCCTAAGCCATCTATAAGGACATATAGGTCATGCTTTATCTCAAAGAAATTCACATTTTTATTAATATGTAAATGAGCTGTTAAGATCTATGGGCCGGACATAGATCTCCCCGAGATTCTGCCTTCAGAGATTATTTGAAAATAAAGAGGGTGTTATCAGTGTGAAACATGTTATACTGACAGTCTGCTCTCCTGATCTACATGTCTCACACTGGTAATGCCTCCTTTCATTTAAAATAAGCTCTGGAGGCCGATTTTGGCTTCATTGATCACATTTTTTGCCTTTTAGGACCATAGTCAACTATTGCATTACTTTTAATAAGTCCTGACTATTATGCAAATCAGATGCTGCTATTTCAGGATTACATATGATTTCACACTATATCACACTATAACACCTGTACTATATATGACTTCTATTATTTATCAAGGACCAAACATTACATGTTAATGTACGTTTCTCTTTTTTATGAAAAAGTATTTCTATATTGCAAAAGTACTTGACTGCACATAAATTAAAGGGTTATTCTCAAAATAACAAAGTACCCCCTATACATAGGACCACCAGTGATCCTCAGCATGGGGCCGTGGAACCTCAAGATCAGCGATCCCATGTTAAATGGAACGGTGGTGCGAATGCTCGGTCTCCGCACCGTTTTTGTCTATGGGACTGCCGCTATTAGAGGAGTGTTGGTCAAGCATGAACACCTCTTCAAGATGGGGATCACAGAGCCCTGCTTTGGGAGGTCCCACCGTCCTGTTCATTGGGGGTCCCAGCGATCAGCAAATTGTACCCTACACTATGGATAGGGGATAATTTGCTAATTTTGGCAATGACACTTTAGATTTGATTTTGCCAGCCTGTTAATATTACTGACCCGCTTACCTTACCCGGTTACGTCTGCCCCTGCTGTCATCTGAGGTCATTTCTATGGTGTTTGTGTGTTAGAATACCTCATTATTATAATGCATACCATATCCTGATTGTCTAATATATTTTGCATAAAATAAAAATATATTATTTTCTTTGTATATGTGTAGCTATATTGTTCACCTCGCGTCACATGTAGATAACGTTAATATATACAGTAACCACTCAGCGAAATAAACGCACATGTTGTAAGGAATTGTCCGAAGCCTCATTACAGACCGAATGCAACTTATAAAGGTTTTTCCATTGTATAAAGTGATGGCAAATCAGTCCTCAGAATTAAAGGGACGGTGAAATGATGTAGCCCCCCTTTCCCCGGTTCTCTCACCACTCGCTTTTCATCTTTATGTCTGGATCTCAGATATGTTCCTCTGCCGTACAGAGGCTAAATTATACAAATTCTTTGCCGGGACAAATTCTTCTGCACCCAGTCGTATATGTAGTGAATATATGTAAGTAATTAGCTGTAGATCAGAATTTCCTGTAATCAGGGCCTGTGAGTATAATTCGAGGAAACCCTTAGCTGAAGCTCGACCTTCCCGATCATTACTGATGGCCATAGACATAGATGTCCATATTTATGGAACCGGCCAATTGTGGGACCCGATGACTTGTTATATTCCATTTTATATGAACTTTGTTATGTTTCTCTTATATGGAACCGAAATTAACTGGTGATTCATTTCCCTTTTCTGTGTATTGTGGTTTACAGACAAAGGAAGTGATCCCGCAATAAGTAACTAGCATGGAAGTCAGAGCACACAAATGTGTTGTATCATGTCAGAAACCATCCAGATATTGCTCAGAGGAGACCACATGACACCATGCTGGGTCTCCTGGTGTAATCAGGGGGACATCTATAGGGGTGCGGAGATAGCAGCTGCAGCCCAAAAGCCTCTCTGGCACCAAAAACATGCCAGTACTACACTACTATGGTAGGTGAGGGTCTTGCGGTAGATTTTGCATAAGAGTCTACACTTCTGTAAGTCACTGATACTTCTGGGTGATGAAACCATCTCACAAATGTCAAAGTCTGTCTTCACTGAATAGATTTTACCTCAGAATTGAGAATTTTGATAATGTCTGATCAATTCTGACTGGTTCAGCAGCCAATGTGAAGAGAGATGTTGGCCATGCATGAATGCACTTCTATCTCAATCTGGGGGTTACAAATATAAGCATCAGGCAGTATGATGTGTCAGGGAACCCCCATTCAGGAATAATGCATAGCCCATAGTCATCCATAAGTATAATGTAGCCCATAGTCATCCATAAAGTATATTGCACAGCCCATAGTCATCCATAAAGCATAATGCACCCCATAGTCATCCATAAAGTATAATGTACCCCCATAGTCATCTATAAAGTATAATGCACCACCATAGCCACCCATAAAGTATAATGCGCAGCCCATAGTCATCGATAAAGTATAATGTACCCCCATAGTCATCTATAAAGTATAATGCACCACCATAGCCACCCATAAAGTATAATGCGCAGCCCATAGTCATCGATAAAGTATAATGTACCCCCATAGTCATCTATAAAGTATAATGCACCACCATAGCCACCCATAAAGTATAATGCGCAGCCCATAGTCATCGATAAAGTATAATGTACCCCATAGTCATCTATAAGTTAATGACCATAGCCACCCTAAAGTAAATGCCAGCCCATATCACGATAAAGTATGTCCTTTCATCTAAAGTAAAGCCCAGTAGTATGTAATAAAGTACACCCATAGTCATCCATAAAGTATAATGTATCCCAGTAGTCATCTATAAAGTATAATGCACACCCCATAGTTATCTGTAAAGTATAATGTACACCCATAGTCATCCATAAAGTATATTGCACAGCCCATAGTCATCCATAAAGTATAATGCACCCCATAGTCATCCATAAAGTATAATGTACACCCATAATCATCCATAAAGTATAATGCACCCCATAGTCATCCATAAAGTATAATGTACACCCATAATCATCCATAAAGTATAATGCATCCCCATAGTCATCCATAAAGTATAATGTACACCATAATCATCCATAAAGTATAATGCGCCCCCATAGTCATCCATAATGTATAATGTACCACCATAGCCACCCATAAAGTATACTGCACAGCCCATAGTCATCTATAAAGCATAATGCACTCCCATAGTCATCTATAAAGTCATAGATTGTAAGCTTGTGAGCAGGGCCCTCACTCCTCTTGGTATATACTTTCATCTGTGTTTATTGCTATGCTGTAATGTCTATTGTCTGTACAAGTCCCCTTCTATAATGTAAAACGCTGCAGAATATGTTGGCGCTATAGAAATAAAATTATTATTATTATAATGCAGCACCATAGCCACCCATAAAGTATAATGCGCAGCACATAGTCATCCATAAAGTATAATGCACCCCATAGTCATCCATAAATTATAATCCACCCCTAACTCGTCGGGCCCCGTTGCAGCTGTGACCGCAGTTCTTACACCCTGCATGTCACCCCTTACAGATATTAGTTACGGTACCTGCTTTTTATTTTCTTCAGGGATGCCTGTTTGGCTCATTTTTGGCTACTATGCTTCTGTTCTGTCCTCCATGCTTTGCAAGATAACAGTAATAGTAAAAAAAACAAGATTATTGGGCATTTATAGCTTGCAAGTCAGCCTCCGATAGAGGAGTCTCTGGAGATTTTCTTTTCTGTCTTTATTGAAGCTGCAAGACAGAAACATAATGGCAAGTTGTAAATGCCAGTGCTTACCGGACAAGCCATTTGCAGTTTTATTTGGATGCACTTTGTATTACCTCTGCTGTTGGTTGTATGGCAATAACATGTGCCTGGGGTTAAACAAGCCAGTGCTGTGCTTCTCCTCTTGGGCATTGCCTTCATTTATGATGGGGGACCAGTATCTTTGAATTTGCTTATGGACATGACTATATTAGAGTCCCATGTGGGAGCCAAATATTTAGTGCCGAGTACATAGAATCATAGAATCATAGAATGGTAGAGTTGGAAGGGACCTCCTGGGTCATCTGGTCCAACCCCCTGCTCAAAGCAGGATTCACTAAATCATCCCTGACAGATGTCTGTCCAGCCTCTGTTTGAAGACTTCCATTGAAGGAGAACTCACCACCTCTCGTGGCAGCCTGTTCCACTCATTGATCACTCTAACTGTCAAAAAGTTTTTTCTAATATCTAATCTGTGTCTCCTCCCATTCAGTTTCATCCCATTGCTTCTAGCCTTTCCTTGTGAATTTGAGAATAAAGATGATCCTTCTACAATGTGACAGCCCTTGAGATATTTGTAGACAGCTATTAAGTCTCCTCTTAGTCTTATTTTTTGCAAGCTAAACATTCCCAAATCCTGAAACCGTTCCTCATAGGACATGGTTTGCAGACCGGTCACCATTCTGGTGGCTCTTCTCTGAACTTGCTCCAGTTTGTTGATGTCTTTTTTAAAATGTGGTGCCCACAACTGGACACAGTATTCCAGATGAGGTCTGACCAAAGAGGAGTAGAGGTCAATAATGACTTCACGTGATCTAGACTGTATGCTTCTGTTAATACATCCCAGAATTGTATTTGCTTTTTTTGCTGCTGCATCACACTGTTGACTCATGTTCAGTCTGTGATCTATTAGTATCCCCAAGTCTTTTTCACATGCGCTGTTGCTTAGCCTTATTCCTCCCATTCTGTATACGCTTTTACATGTTTTTATCTTCTCCTTGGTTTTAACATTTTGGATGGAGACTTAAAGTGAATGTCCACCTTTCCACCCCATGTATTTTATAGGTTTATAACATAATTGGCATGTGACGCAAAGCATGTAGAAAAACATGGTAGAACAAGTGAAAACTGCTTTTGCTACTTAGATCAGTCTAATATGTCCAGGAATTGTCTCATGTTCAGTAACATATCATCCACTCCTTTTGAACGAGCAAGTACTCTTTATTAGCATTGTGCCAGCACTATAAGCACTGGAACTTCCTTTTCTTCACAAATCAGCATGTACTTCTACTCTCCAAAGTCTGGCACGCCCAACTGACAGCCCGCCTGTTGCAGTTTACCCTTTATGCAGTTTGACAGACAGAAGAGCAGGAAAAGATATTAAAACCCTCCCTCACTCCCTGTAATCCATCTTGACTTCTTTGCTGCTGGAAACAGATTACACTTGGCAACAGGCAGTAACAGCAAGTAAGACAGAGAGGTGACAATTAGTAGCTTTTATTTTGGACGCAGACACATTGATGTAAACAGACATATATTATTTTATTTATTTAAAGTGGACCTGTCACCAGGCAGTTTTGAGGTTTGTTTTATTTCCGGTGCTCACCTGGGTATTTGATTTTCTTTAATCTGTTGTGTGGTTCCAGGGATATGAGCATTTTTATTTAGTGTTAATATTTATGGCTTTTACAAGGGGCGTTGCTTACAGGATCCTCTGGGGCGGGTCTTTAGGCCTCTCTGCATTATTATCCTGTGAGCCACGCCCCCTTGCAAATACTTTAAAAATGAGCACTAAATAAAAAAAAAAAACATATCTCTGGAATCATATAGTGGATTTACAAAAAAAAAAAAAGGGAAAACTCTGGGGAGCAGCAGGTATAAAATAAGAGCACAAGCTGCCCACTTTGACCTGCTGTCTCGTCCACTTTAACAGAGTTCATGTAAGTTAAAAATTCCCACTGGCTATCACTTCACATCTGGCTGATGCTGGAGATATCAAACTAGGAACAGATGATTAATTTCAGTGACAAATTTTAATCCCCTTAGGGGATACCAGACTCCTAAATAAAGTTTGACCTCTCATAGTTAACACATGTCCATCAAATTCAACTAAGGGATGAGAAAGGATAAAGGGAGTGGGGTATATGTACATCCATAATTTATTTGTACATCCATAATCAATGATCCAGTCTGTCCTAAAGAACAAGTTTTTCTCTCCTGAACACGAGTGTCGATTGATTGGATCAACATCCAGAACAAGAATTTTAAACATGTCCTTATGCATCTGTGTGGGACTTTGCAAAATGCAAAAATACTATATCCACAGCTACCCCTCCGTCCAGGCTTCTACTCACTTCTTCATAAAAACTTCTCAGGTTAGTTTGACAACTTCTGTCTTGAGTAAAACCATGGTGGATATCACTCATAATGTTATTTTCTATCAGCTACTCCTGTATATTATCCCTTACAAGCCCCTCAAACATTTCTCATGATAGATGTTAAGCTTACTGGTCTACAATTACCTGGGAAAGACCTGGAACCCTTATAAAATGATTAGCTTTGCTCTAGTCGCTTGGTAAATTACAAGTCGTTAGCGAGTCTCTAAAAATTATGTATCAGGGCACAGCAGTAACTGAACTGAGGAAAGGACCTTTAACAGTGGCGTGCCACGTAACTACAGTCCGATAGGTCCTGGAGCAAAATTTGGACCTGGCTCCCACCGCATGTTGATCAGATGTAATACTGGCAGCATTCTAAATCCTACAAGGACATATGTGTTGTCCCTCCACCCATTATGCAGTAATGTCCTCCATCCTGTACTAATGACCCCTATCCTGGTCCCCTTCCCGGTAAATGTCCCCCACCTTGGGCCCCTTCCTGGTATATATGTCCGCCACCCTGGTATATATGTCCTCCTTTCTGGTTGTGTATGCCCCCATCCTGATATATATGTACTCCATCCTGGACATTTCCTGGTACATATGCTTGCCATCCTGGATCCATCCTGGTATATATGTCCACCATCCTGGTATACAGTATATGTCACCCATTCTGGGCCCATCCTGGTATATATGCCCCCCTTCCTGGGCCCCTTCATGGTATATATGTCCCCCATCCTGGTATATATGTCCCCCATCCTGGACATTTCCTGGTACATATGCTTGCCATCCTGGATCCATCCTGGTATATATGTCCACTATCCTGGTATATATGTCGCCCATTCTGGGCCCATCCTGGTATATATGCCCCCTTCCTGGGCCCATTCTGGTATAAATGTCCCCAATCCTGGTATATATGTCCCCTATCCCGGTATATATGTCACCCATCCTGAGCACATCTTGGTACATATGTTCCCCCATCACTGGCCCATCCTGGTGTCATAAAAAAATTCATAAAATCCATAAAGACATCTCCGGAGAGAGGACATATCAACCTCACATTGAACATATAGGATTAGTTATCACTGGAGAAGTGAGAAAGAGCTGACACTTCAACTTCCATTAAATTAGCACCTCCTGCTGTGAACAGGTAATTACCACAGGGGATCTCAAGAACCATCCAACAAGCCTTGTTGGTTTTACAAGCCCCTCGACCAACCCATTCCACCACATGCCAAAAACTGGCACCCGAGAATTAGCAAACCATTAGGTTCAGGTGGTCTTGGCGACAAATTATTCTATTCATCTTCTTGATTTTTAAAATTCAACTGTCTTGCCCTACTTACATTACCATCCCACCGGCTACTAACGGGGCTGTCCTCTCGGAGGTTCTTTACTCTGTTTTCAGGATGCAGAACTTCCTTGTTCACTTTCCCAATACAATAATTTGACCTTACTAAGGCGTCTATAGAGAAGAGAAACCCAATGTATTCAAAGGTTTGGTTTTCTGTAGTTTAAATGTATTAGTGGAACCCGCTTCCCCCATACATTTCTTGCATATCCTATATGCCATAGCTGTATGAGATGGGAATGCTTTCGTGATGGCCATATAAACATATACTTTTTTTTTTTTACCCCAGAATAAGATGTCATTATCAGTTATTTTACAATTGGCATTCAGCATCAGAATGGGACAGAAAGGCCAGCATTAGTGGATAACATCACCAGCCGTGCCCGTTCTCTTCATTCGCTTACACTTGGCTGATATCTGATAAGTACATTGGTACAGCAATAGACTAAGTCTTCTTCTTTATTGCTACTGGCAAGAATCAGTTGTCCTGCATCTACTGGACTTTTATGGGATGATCAGGATGGGACAAATACGCACAAGTAGGACAGTAACGTAAGGATCAAGATGGGGGTGAGGGTGATGGTAGCGCTCACCTGTAAGGGATGCGTAGGGACACAACACCTACAAGGCTGATGTGCCATAGCTGCAGCCCCATGGCTGGAGGAGAGTATCTTCCAAATAACGGTTTGGAAAAACAGAGATTATCACGATGTACGGGCTGCGCTCAAGGAAAAGATGAGATGCGGAAAGTATAAACCAGGTTTTATATTCAATCAATGCATTTTGGCACCAAATCGGCGCCTATCTCATTGGTAAAAAAGCAATTGACTTTTACCTGTTAGCACAACCTTATTGAGGGAAGCTATCAAGGCTCCATGTAAAATACCCGGTGTACCCTTTTTCACCTGCATTTAGTGAGGAAGTTCTAAGGGGACTGGTCTGAGGGTCACTTTCTCCCTAGGGAGCCTCATCTAAGGGTCTGCATTTACTGAGGTGATCTGAGCTCTGCATTTACGTCAGGAGTCTGGTCAGGGGTCTGTATCTAGGAAGCCTCGTCTAAGGGCCATTTACTGAGGTGATCTGGGCTTTGTATTTACGTAAGGGGTCTGGTCAGGGGTCTGTATCTAGGGAGCCTGGTCTAAGGGCCATTTACTGAGATGATCTGGGCTTTGTATTTACGTAAGGGGTCTGGTCAGGGGTCTGTATCTAGGGAGCCTCGTCTAAGGGCCATTTAGTGAGGTGATCTGGGCTTTGTATTTACGTAAGGGGTCTGGTCAGGGGTCAGTATCTAGGGAGCCTGGTCTAAGGGCCATTTACTGAGGTGATCTGAGCTCTGCATTTACGTAAGGGGTCTGGTCAGGGGTCTGTATCTAGGGAGCCTCGTCTAAGGGTCATTTAGTGAGGTGATCTGGGCTTTGTATTTATGTAAGGGGTCAGGTCAGGGGTCTGTATCTTGGGAGCCTCCTCTAAGGGCCATTTAGTGAGGTGATCTGGGCTTTGTATTTACGTAAGGGGTCTGGTCAGGGGTCTGTATCTAGGGAGCCTCCTCTAAGGGCCATTTAGTGAGGTGATTTGAGCTCTGCATTTACGTAAGGGGTCTGGTCAGGGGTCTGTATCTAGGGAGCCTCGTCTAAGGGCCTTTTAGTGAGGTGATCTGGGCTTTGTATTTACGTAAGGGGTCTGGTCAGGGGTCTGTATCTAGGGAGCCTCCTCTAAGGGCCATTTAGTGAGGTGATTTGAGCTCTGCATTTACGTAAGGGGTCTGGTCAGGGGTCTGTATCTAGGGAGCCTCGTCTAAGGGCCATTTAGTGAGGTGATCTGGCTTTGTATTTACATAAGGGGTCAGGTCAGGGGTCTGTATCTAGGGAGTCTCCTCTAAGGGCCATTTAGTGAGGTGATCTGAGCTCTGCATTTACATAAGGGGTCTGGTCAGGGGTCTGTATCTAGGGAGCCTGGTCTGAGGTTTTTATTGGTTTAGGCGGTCAGTAGCCATCTCATGTTCTGGTTTCTGTATTTGCAGATATTTTTTAGATCTCCATTTGTTTAGGTGGTTTGTGGTCTGAAGTGATTATGGGATCTGTATTCATTAATGGGGTCAGGTCTGTGGTCTTTTTTTCACTTTTTGGTGTGATGAAGACTTGTGATCCAAATGGCTTAGGTTAGGGACACGTCCTACATAAATGGACAAGGTATCCCTAGCGACTCAACCTGAATTTCTGCCATCACCGGTCTTTTTCTCAGCTTCATATTCTTTGACTAAACATTTCACTTGCTAACATTTCCTCATCTTCACCCGGCTATAATAAAGCGGCAGCAGCTCCCCGCAGACATCGCCTGGGCTTGTATAATAACAGCGTGCCACGGCGAGATGCAATCACTTCATTAGGCAGCGCCATCCCCCAGTATTATTAATCCAGCAGGACAACAAGTCCGCATGTAAACCTCGGCAGCTCCTTCTGCTGAGCGGAAATCTTCATGTTACTGGAGCCTGTTATTTGCGCTGTGTGAGGCGATCTCGCGGTGCGTGTAGATTGTCACCAGGCTCTGCTTGTGCAACATCATTATTGCTGCTTCTGAAGACTACAGGAAACACGTTTCATCATATCCCAGAGCCGCGCCGAGTCTTACTGAGCACGATTAACTCATTGCTGTCCCCGTTGTCCTGTAGAAAACCAATTGTTCCAAACTGACAATGATATTTGCATGGTTTTTTTTTTAATGAAGAAACAAAGCTCCTACCTAACATGAGGTCAGAGTGTGAGCAGCTGTAATCACTCCCTGGTACTTTGATTGACAGCCTGCTCCGCACACATTCACTGCACACAAACACTGCACGCATGCTGCAGAGTAGGCTGTCACTCAAAATGCTGGGGAGTGATTACATCCATCATCACTGTATAGTGAGTGGTGATTGTAACCGCTCCCTGCATCACCCTGATGATTGGAAGCAAGCAGCTGCAGGGAGGATATAAGTTCACTTTCTCCCTGTAGCCGCTGCTCCAGTAAATCAACTTACACGCTAACATGATTTTAACCCTATTTACCGTCATTTTCACCCGATATGTGCTGGTAAATAGCAGTTTTGGACATGACAAGTCATGTTTGGGCATGTTCTGGTTCTATGATGGCTTTAAATGTAGCCCAATCCATCATGCGCCTGTTACATACGTGTAAGGGTAAGTCGTCGGACCTGAGGACATCTTTGGTGCCGTGTGCCCAAATGACCCATAAAATATAACTATAGGAGGACAAATTTATTATAATTCACATCATAAATTAAAGAAAATTCTTACCATCATCCTCCAATGGAATTTACCCAAGACTGGACGCCTATAGTGATGAGCGAGTATGCTCGTTGCTCGGGTTTCCCAGAGCATGCTCGGGTGATCTCCGAGTATTTGGAAGTGCTCGGAGATTTAGTTTCTGTAGCCTCAGCTGCATGATTTGCTGCTACTAGATAGCCTGAATACATGTGGAAATCCCCTAACAGGCAATCCCCACATGTATTCAGGCTGTCTAGCAGCCGCAAATCATGCAGCTGAGGCTACAGAAACTAAATCTCCAAGCACTTCCAAATACTCGGAGATCACCCGAGCGTGCTTGGGAAAACCCAAGCAACGAGCATACTCGCTTATCACTAGACGCCTATGAAATGAGTCTTGATAAATTCACCCATGAGTCTGCTGTATTCTTTCACAGCTCCTACTGGCCTCCTGGCATAATATATCTAATATTTATATGTTATATGTCTAATTAATCTCATTCTTCTTCTCCAGACTTTACTGTATGTTGTATCCTGAGCACATAATCTGGTAATGAGTATTATTGTATTTGTTAGGTTGGTACAAGGTCGGCTCGCCAACACATCCACAAGGCTTTCCCATGTAAACAGGTACAGTACACACGCGTTGCGGTGGCCGCTGTAGTCCCCTGAACCACGGCCCTATTCCGCTGATTCTGGCTAGGACCTTAAATTATTTTTGTTGTTATAGAGGCTAGGAATGAGTGAAGATGTGAGAGCCCAAAGGTGTTAGTACATATAATTCCGCAGCCAAGAGGAGTCATTATGGCGGTCAGGGCAGGATGGAAAAAAAAAGGAAGGAAAAGTATCTACAATCAAAGAAGATATCTTCCGTGAGTTACTTGATTCACAAATGAGCAGCAGGCTCTAATGACATGTCTCTTATAGTGTTCAACAAGAAGTAGGCAAAATAGCTCAAATCTTATAGACAACTGGGTGTTGCCACCCACAATTGTTATTTTAATTAGATCTTAATTCGTAATATGAGAATAAACTTAAAAATAATCAATCTTTCAGTTTTTAAATAAATTTGTTTAGCATGAAAAATAGCTTAGAAACCCTTGTCCTGCCTTCAGCCGTATTGATATCAGAATGTTCTCATTGTCATGTGTGCATTGCCACGAAGATCGTCGCGGTTGCACATTTTGACTTCTCACAGCTGAGCTGCTGTTTCTTTGTGTTTGGCAGCTAGGGAGTTAATTCTGTCTGTGCTCGGTGCTGGGACTGGGTGCAGTTTCTCCCGGCTGCAATTGATTATTTGTTGATTGGTTTCCTTTAAATTCCTGGTTGTCTGCTTGGGGAGTTGCCAGTGAAACCTTCATACAGACCACAGATAGGAATGAATCTGTATAGACTTAGTTGTGAGCTCCTTAGTTGTTCTAAGCTCAACTTGGTTAGAGTTTATTTCCCAGACCATTTATGTTCCTTTGGTGTTTGAATGTGTATGCAAGCGAGTGTTATCCTGTCTGTCTTATATGTCTAATCTGTGTATTTAGCTGAGCTCAGCCCATATCCCTTTGGTGGTAGTCAGGATCCTTCTTAGGACTGATTACAGGGTTCAGGGTCTGATAGGAGACAGGGTTAGGTTGAAGACTTGGACCTCTGAACCATTATCAGTACCTCCAAGGTGAGGGATTAGTTAGGACCCCAGTTTAGGGTCAGGTTAGATCCCGGTCCACCTCTTTCCTGTTTCAGCTCATCAAGTCCTCAAAATTAACCCTGAGTTCAGCAGATATCGTGTCAGGTAAATCTATTCTATACTTACATGCTGATGTTGCTATACTAGTTGTTGTATAGAGTGTTGTTCCTGTATTAATAGTTTACTGACATTGTATACATATCATTAGACAGCGTGACACTCATGTGGAGTACAGATGATGGCAGTGATCGGTCGGCACCTGTCTCCTCCTCTGAGTGTTGGGCTTATCAGAGTAATCTTCTGCAGAAGCTTCTCCCCAGAGTAAGGGCTCATTCAGATGTCTGTTTTTCTTACCTAAGAGACGGATTATTTTGATGAGAGGTTGATCAGAGTTTGATCAGAAAATGATCTGAGTGTCATCAGTTTTACTCATATGTGGTGTATGAAAATCGGATCGCGCTGGGACGACATGTGAGTGCAGTCCGATTTTTTTTCTGGACCCATAGACTTGCATTGCTCACTTTGATATGACCCTCGGATGACGGCAAAAAACGGATATGTCAGCGTGTTTTGCCCATGGACACACGGTCTGTGGAAACACGCTGACATGAGCATAAACCCATTCATTTGAACGGGTCTACGTGTGTACATGTCTCCGGTACATGTGAAAACTGTCACCATACATCCCGAAGACACAGACGTGTGAAACCGGCCTAAGAGAGCCCGCAGTGAGACACAGAAGCTAAGCATTTCACTGCCATCATCAGTACTCCAAAATCAGTACGTCCTGATATCACTGCAGCTGATGGACGACAAATAGACTGGGTAAAAGCCAGAGCTTAGAAGCCACTTACATGCAATTATTTTACAGGAATGAAGACAAATCTCCTAATAAAGTAATATGTAAAGTTTATTAACTTTCCATGCTGGAGAAAATTAATAAAAACAAAATAAACTTTAAAAAAAAAAACACAAACTAGTTAAAAAAGTTAATTAAAAATTATTTTGTTTTTGGAAAATGTTAACAAGGAAGAAAAAACTCCGATTAATATTTAGAATTTTTGAATAGTATTTAGAATAAAAGATCAAAATTATTTGTTTTTTGACCACAAGGTGGCGGTAGACAGCCAGACTTTGCACAGTTTTGGTCTAATCCACCTGTCTGAGTCATTCTGCATGTTCACTTTTTTATTGCCCCTCTTTATAGAACTTTATAATGAGATTAATGGTTTATTCCTCTACCTGGACTGACTATGAGTGCCCTATAGGCTGCTGCATAATACATTTAAAGGGACAGCACCCATTTTATATTTACAAATGGCACAAAATAATAATAATTATATATATATATATATATTTATTTTTTTGTTATATATATATATATATATATATATATATATATTACCGGCATTTTGTATATATATATATATATATATATATATATATATATAAAATATCGTATTTTTTTTCTGGTCTAAACTAAGGGAAGACCATTAATGTTTAATTAGAGGGCACCGATTCTTCCGCTGCATATTCGTTATTTATTTTATACCAACATCTCAGAAGGAAACTGAATTAATAGAGTAGAAATAAAACTTTTAATATAAAGCAAATTATATTACCGAGCAGAGCCACACTCTGATGCTGGAAGCACAGGAGCACAATTACAGCAATGGTCATTTATACATTGCCTTAGGGCTCTTTTTAGGTAAAAGACAAAAAAATAATGTTGGTGGCCACAAGGTGGCGACAGTGAGTCTATGCTGGAAATATTAGGCACTATTCCAAACAAAACAGGGAGAGCTGGCATAGAGGACACCAATAATCAAAGCTTCACAGTGTGTAAGTGACAGGAGGAGGGAGTCTTTCCCTGAAGCCGGCTCAGTCACTGAAAATGTCCCCCAAATAAAGCAAGGGGGGCACCTGATGTGTCATGCAAGCAACAAGTAGGAGTAGCCTCCTGTCTACTGATGGGGAAGTGTCACCATGAAGAAGAGCGATCCAGCAATCTGAGCATCAACTAAACAAGTCACGTCTGTGTCTCTTTTTTTTTTTTGCTTTTATTGAGGGGAAAGCAGAAGAAGAGGAAGAAGAAGAAGAGGAGGAGGAAGGCCATGTACAGGCAGCAACCCAGGCACCTGATGGCACTGTGAGTGAAGATGGCATACATACAGGTAGGTGCATTCACACCTTTACTGATTGCTGAGAAGCAAGTTGTGGTTAGAACTTAAGAAGCTTCGGCCAATGGACAAGTCAATGGGCAAAAGGCTGCAAAGGATGGGCTGTGACCGCAAGGCAGTGACATGGAGGGACCAGGCAGGCAGATGGAAACCGTCAGCAGGGGGGAAGGAAGCATG
>JARQOD010000007.1:130248885-130265947 GCA_033576555.1 Oophaga sylvatica
CTTCCATTGAAGGAGAACTCACCACCTCTCGTGGCAGCCTGTTCCACTCATTGATCACCCTAACTGTCAAAAAGTTTTTTCTAATATCTAATCTGTGTCTCCTCCCATTCAGTTTCATCCCATTGCTTCTAGTCTTTCCTTGCGCAAATGAGAATAAAGATGATCCTTCTACAATGTGACAGCCCTTGAGATATTTGTAGACAGCTATTAAGTCTCCTCTCAGTCTTCTTTTTTGCAAGCTAAACATTCCCAAATCCTGCAACCGTTCCTCATAGGACATGGTTTGCAGACCGGTCACCATTCTGGTGGCTCTTCTCTGAACTTGCTCCAGTTTGTTGATGTCCTTTTTAAAATGTGGTGCCCAAAACTGGACACAGTATTCCAGATGAGGTCTGACCAAAGAGGAGTAGAGGGCAATAATGACCTCACGTGATCTAGACTGTATGCTTCTGTTGATACATCCTAGAATTGCATTTGCCTTTTTTGCTGCTGCATCACACTGTTGACTCATGTTAAGTCTGTGATCAATTAGTATACCCAAGTCTTTTTCACATGTGCTGTTACTTAGCCCTATTCCTCCCATTTTGTATATGCTTTTTTCATTTTTATTGCCCAGATGTAGTACTTTGCATTTATCCCTGTTAAAATCCATTCTGTTAGTTGCTGCCCACTGCTCCAGTTTATGTATATCTTTTTGAATCCTCTCTCTCTCTTCTCTAGTATTAGCTACCCCTCCTAGCTTTGTGTCATCAGCAAATTTGATCAGTTTACCCTCAATTCCTTCATCTAAATCATTGATAAAGATGTTGAACAATACAGGGCCCAAAACAGAGCCTTGTGGTACCCCATTGAGACATTCTTCCAACTGGATGTGCAGCCATTTACAACCACTCTTTGGGTCCGATCACTAAGCCAGTTATGAATCCACCTAACAGTTGCCTTGTCCATTCCATACTTAGTCATTTTTTCAATAAGGATTGTGTGAGATACTTTGTCAAATGCTTTGCTGAAGTCAAGATATACTATATCTACAGCATTTCCCTGATCCACCCAGTCAGTGATTCTGTCATAGAAGGAAATTAAGTTAGTTTGACATGACTTATTAGTTACAAACCCATGCTGACTCTGTTTAATCACTTCATTCTTATCCAGGTACTTGCATACATGTTCTTTAATAATTTGTTCAAAGATCTTTCCTGGTATAGAAGTCAGACTCACCGGCCTGTAGTTCCCTGGGTCCACCTTCTTCCCCTTTTTGAAGATAGGAACAACATTTGCTCTTCTCCAGTCTTCTGGGACTTCTCCTGTTCTCCAAGAATTTTCAAAGATTATGGACAGTGGTTCAAGAATTTCTTCTGCTATCTCCTTCAGTACCCTGGGGTGTAATTCATCTGGACCTGGAGACTTGAATTCATTTAGGTTAGCTAAGTGTTTCCTCACTGTCTTTCTGTTTATAGATATCCTGGATTCTTCTATTCCTTTAATAGGACAGTGAAGATCAGTTGATGTTACATTTCCTTTCTGAGAGAAAACAGATGCAAAATAGGAATTTAAAAGTTCAGCCTTCTCAACATCCTGACTTACCATTTCATCATTTTCATCATGTAAAAATCCTATAGCATCTTTGACTTTTCTTTTACTTTTGACGTATCCCAAAATCCTTTTTTGTTGCTTTTGACGTCACTTGCAAGCCTTAATTCATTGTCAGCTTTAGATAATCTGATTTGTGCCCTGCAGGTTCTGCAGACGGCATTATATTCTTCTTTAGATATGCCTCCCTCTTTCCATTTGATAAACATTTCTTTCTTCCTTTTTAGCATGTGTTTAAGTTCTAAGTTCATCCATCCTGGTTTCCTTAAATGCTTCCCATTCTTCCCTCTTTTCGGAATTGTTAACGATTGTGCTTTGAGAATCTCATTTTTCAAGATTTTCCATCCTTCCTGGACATTTTTGTCCTTAAGGATATCCAGCCATTGGATCCCTCCAATTCTCTTTCTGAGTTCCTTAAAATCTGCCTTTCTGAAATCTAACCTTGACGTCTGAGTCTTCACAGGTCTTCCTCCTCTTGTTATCCAAAATTCTAAAATAGCATGGTCACTACCTCCTAGGGTCCCAGCCACTCTTACCTCCTCCACCATTTCCTCCCTGTTTATGAGAATTAGATCCAAGGTAGCAGATCCCCTTGTTTTCTCCATTACCTTTTGGAAGATAAAGTTGTCAGCAAGAGAGGATAAGAATTTCCTGGACCTGTTAGTTTTGCCTGAGAGAGATTCCCAACAAATGTCTGGATAGTTGAAATCTCCCATGACCACTATGTCATATTTTTTTGAGAACTTGGCCATTTGATGCATAAAGAGTTCATCCATATCTTCAGCTTGCACAGGCGGCCTGTAGTAAATGCCTACAATGGTGTCCTTTCCATTGTTCTGTCCTTGTATTCTTACCCAAACAGTTTCCACAGAACTCCCAGTCTCTGAAGCTTCAATCTCTGTGCAGATATACGCTTTTCTAACATACAATGCAACACCTCCTCCTCGTTTATCAAGTCTGTTTCTTGCAAATAAGTTGTAACCTTCTAGCCTTGTATTCCAATCATGTGTATCGTCCCACCAAGTCTCAGTGATTCCAATGACATCATATTTCTTCTCCTGCGTTAGTAGCTCCAGTTCTCCTTGTTTGTTGCCCAGGCTTTGTGCATTCGTATAGAAACACTTTAGTTTGTGATTGGTTTCTCTTTCTTCAATATTTTTATTATGTAGATTTTTTTGTCTTTGTTCTTCCCCTTCACTTCTAATAGCAGAGTTCTCAATAGCATTTGTCAGGTGTATGGCTTTTGCTGGCGTTTTGCTTCCCTTCCCACATTGTTCTAGTTTAAAGCTCTCCTGATGAGTGTAGCAAGGCGACTTCCAAATACATGTTTTCCAGTCTTCGTAAGGTGCACCCCATCTCTAGCAAGTAGTCCATCGTAAGATAGATAAGATAGATAGATAGATAAGATAGATAGATAGATAGATGATAGATAATAGATAGATAGATAATAGATAGATACATAGATACATAGATAGATATGATATTGATAGATAGATAATAGATAGATAGATAGATAATAGATAGACAGATAATAGATAGATAATAGATAGATAGATAATAGATAGATAGATAGATAGATAGATAGATAGATGATAGATATAGATATAGATAATAGAATAGATAGATAGATAGATAATAGATAGATACATAGATACATAGATAGATATGATATTGATAGATAGATAATAGATAGATAGATAATAGATAGATATAGATAGATAATAGATAGATAGATAATAGATAGATAGATAGATATAGATAGATAGATAATAGATAGATAAGATAGATAGATAGATAGATAGATAGATAGATAGATAGATACATAGATACATAGATAGATATGATATAGATAGATAGATAGATAGTAGATAGATAGATAGATAATAGATAGATAGATAATAGATAGACAGATAATAGATAGATAATATAGATAATGATAGATAGATAGATAGATAGATAGATAGATAGATAGATAGATGATAGATCATAGATAATAGATAATAGATAGATAGATAATAGATAGATACATAGATACATAGATAGATATGATATTGATAGATAGATAATAGATAGATAGATAGATAGATAGATAGATAGATAGATAGATAGATAGATAATAGATAGATGATAGATAGATAATAGATAGATAATAGATAGATAGATAATAGATAGAAAATAGATAGATAGATAGATAGATAGATAGATGATAATAGATAGATAGATAGATAGATAGATACATAGATAGATATGATATAGATAGATAGATAGATAAACAGAGAGATATCAGGGGTTACTTCTACTCGGTGACACAGAAGTTGTACACGTCCTTGCAGCCAGCACTGATAATCCGGCCCTATCAGCACTTCCCACCACAGAGTAATACGGCAGGCGTGGTTTGATGATGGTGACTTTATGCCAACATGTGGGTGACATGCTGCTGTGCACCAGATTCAGTCGAGCAGCGCTCGGCCCCTGTAACCCCAGCGTGGCATAATTCTAATAATTGAGGACACATGTTTGCGCCATCATTAGACCTTCACCCTCTTCTTTTCCCTCGTGTGGCTACTGGTACTCGCCGTAATGACGTTCCCACGGTGCCTGTTTTTAAGCATGAGATAAATATATTTCTGCCACTTACAAATTTCAGAATTCTTTATGTCAATGTTTGTTTATTTTTTTCTGACGTTCCCCTGTAAGCCTAACGTAGTGTTTATCATGGGGTTAATTAGGAGGTGACATGCGCACGGCTCTGCGGCATATTGTAGGCCGGTTCTTTCCTGGCTGCCCGGAGTTTGGAAGGAGGGATGTAACGCAGACACTGGGCAGTATCTGGGAAGCAGCAGGTGAACCTGCCAGCAGCAGATGTTGCTCACTTGTTATAAATGTCTCATGTTACCTACAGCCCGGACTGTTTCCTTGTATTGTGTCCTCCTCATCACAGTGGCCACAATGTATCCGCGTCACCCTTCATCTGTCACATGGGGATTATCATCCGGAATGATTATTTACTCTTACATTGTGTCAATAATGACATTTTTATTGTAAACTTTAAATATTTGTAAAATAAATTATATATACAGTACAGACCAAAAGTTTGGACACACCTTCTCATCTAAAGATTTTTCATGACAATGAAAATTGTACATTCACACTGAAGGCATCAAAACTATGAATTAACACATGTGGAATTATATACTTAACAAAAAAGTGTGAAACAACTGAAAATATGTCTTATATTCTAGGTTCTTCAAAGTAGCCACCTTTTGCTTTGATGACTGCTTTGCACACTCTTGGCATTCTCTTGATGAGCTTCAAGAGGTAGTCACCAGAAATGGTTTCCACTTCACCGGAGTGCCCTGTCAGGTTTAATAAGTGGGATTTCTGGCCTTATAAATGGGGTTGGGACTGTACTGTATATATATAATACATGGCCACTGATGAGAAATGAAACCACTGACTCATTGATTATCTCATTACAATGACGACTCGCAAAGGTTGGGATTAGGCAGCAAGTAGGCAATCCTTCTATGACAGAATCACTGACTGGGTGGATCAGGGAAATGCTGTAGATATAGTATATCTTGACTTAAGCAAAGCATTTGACAAAGTATCTCACACAATCCTTATTGAAAAAATGACTAAGTATGGAATGGACAAGGCAACTGTTAGGTGGATTCATAACTGGCTTAGTGATCGGACCCAAAGAGTGGTCGTAAATGGCTGCACATCCGGTTGGAAGAATGTATCAAGTGGGGTACCACAAGGCTCTGTTTTGGGCCCTGTATTGTTCAACATCTTTATCAATGATTTAGATGAAGGAATTGAGGGTAAACTGATCAAATTTGCTGATGACACAAAGCTAGGAGGTAGCTAATACTAGAGAAGAGAGAGAGGATTCAAAAAGATATACATAAACTGGAGCAGTGGGCAGCAACTAACAGAATGGATTTTAACAGGGAAAAATGCAAAGTACTACATCTGGGCAATAAAAATGAAAAAAGCATATACAAAATGGAAGGAATAGGGCTAAGTAACAGAACATGTGAAAAAGACTTGGGTATACTAATTTGTTATGATTTGGTAGCTAGGAGAGCAGGCAAAAACGGCAATACACCAGTGAGGTTGGAATCTACTGGATTGCAGTACCCTGACTAACCACCACAACTAAAGGCAGCCGTGGAGCGTTCCTACGTTGGTCCTAGACGCCTCGTCACAGCCTGAGAGGTTAACTACACCTAAAGATAGAAAGAGGAAAGCTATCTGCCCCGGACCAGATCCCCAAAGAACATAGGAAGCCCCCAAACATGTAATGGCGGTTAGACAAGAGGAAATACAGACACAGACAGAAAATAGTATGAGCAAACGTTGGGGCCCAATCTTCCTAGACAGAAAAGGATAGGAAGGACACTTACTGCAATCCAAAAAACCCTAAAAAATACCAACTCTACTAATTGCAAAAACACCTGAGATCACACGACCTCTACCACCTAAATTAGTTCTCTGGTGTAAACAAAACTAAGCCGCAGCCACTGAAAAAACTGGAAAAGGCAAATGAACAAATAACAGTGGCTCCAGAAGAACTGAGAGGAGCCCAAGCCCCCCGGGGGACCTGGCTAACCTCACAGAAATGCAGAGAAATATACAAATGGTAAGCACAAAAACAAAAACAGAAAATATCTTATCTGAGAGCAGGAGAAGAGGCAAGACTCAGCAAGCTTCCAAGTGAACCAGGAACCACAGTTGAGACAAGAACAATTGATCACCGGCAACCATGATGGGAGGGAACCTCCCTTATATAAGACCAGTCTGTAACTCCTGATTGCCAATCCTCATTGAATGGTTCAGTACTGTTTGTAACCACCAGAGGGAGCTTCTGCTCAGAATTCATTTCTAACACATTCACAACACTAATTGATCACAGACTGAACATGAGTCAACAGTGTGATGCAGCAGCAAAAAAGGCAAATGCAATTCTAGGATGTATCAACAGAAGCATACAGTCTAGATCACGTGAGGTCATTATCCCCCTCGACTCCTCTTTGGTCAGACCTCATCTGGAATACTGTGTCCAGATTTGGGCACCACATTTTAAAAAAGACATCAACAAACTGGAGCAAGTTCAGAGAAGAGCCACCAGAATGGTGACCGGTCTGCAAATCATGTCCTATGAGGAACGGTTGCAGGATTTGGGAATGTTTAGCTTGCAAAAAAGAAGACTGAGAGGAGACTTAATAGCTGTCTACAAATATCTCAAGGGCTGTCACATTGTAGAAGGATCATCTTTATTCTCATTTGCTCAAGGAAAGACTAGAAGCAATGGGATGAAACTGAATGGGAGGAGTCACAGATTAGATATTAGAAAAAACTTTTTGACAGTTAGGGTGATCAAGGAGTGGAACAGGCTGCCACGACAGGTGGTGAGTTCTCCTTCAATGGAAGTCTTCAAACAGAGGCTGGACAGACATCTGTTTGGGATGATTTAGAGAATCCTGCTTTGAGCAGGGGATTGGACCAAATGGCCCAGGAGGTCCCCTCCAACTGTACTATTCTATGATTCTATGATTCTATGATTGATGGGTAAGAATAAAGATCTGAAGAAGGTTAATAAGGGGACCTGAGAATGATAGATGACTTGGTGACAGCATCTCCAAAGTGGCAGGTTTTATGGGGTGTTCTTGGTATGCAATCATAAGTACCCACCAAAAGTGTTCCAAGGAAGGGCAATGGGTGAGCTGTCTATAGGGTCATGGGGTGCCCAAGACTCATTGGAAGCAAAGTCTAGCCTTCTGTCTGATCCAACAGAAATCATCTTAGGCAGTGGCTATGTTGAACCCTGTCCATTCACTATGCTTATTTTCAGTGATAAAATCATCGCTCTCCCCATTGGGGCTCATAATCTAAATTCCTTATAGGTTTGACATTGGAGTGTGAGAGGAAACCAGAGAACCTTGATGAAACCCACGCAAACACAGGGAGAACATACAAAATCCTTGAAGGGTTGTCCTGGGTGGGATTTGAACCCAGGACCCCGGAGCTAATCACTGAGCCAGCTTGCTGCATTTGTGAAACAACTTACAGTAGGAACATAGGCTCATGATCTTCAGAACTGGATTGAGGAATAGAAGAAAGCGACTTGGTCTGATGCATCACAGTTTCCATTACGTGGAACAGTTGGGTGTCGGCATCACTTACCTGGGGCACAGTGGGGAGGAGACAAGCCGGAGGAGGCCGAGTGATGCTTTGGACAAGTTCTTCTGGGTAACAGTGGGTCCTGACATTACTCTGGATGTTGCTGGACAACTGCCTCCTACCTAACTTGATAGACCAAGTACACCAGTGCTTTTCCTAAGAGCAGCATCGTATAACGTCCCTGCCACACTGCAAAAATGTATGTGTTGACTTGAACACCAACTTCCCCAGATCTCAATCCAATTGAGAATCTGTGGGATGTACTGGAAAAACAAGCCCGATCCTTGGAAGCTGCACCTCATGAATTAAAAGAGTTGTCTGGGATCACGGTATTTGTGCCCACTGATTAGCTATTTAAAGGAGCAGTTGCCTCTTCTGTGGGTATTCTGCTGTTGTGAAGGGTTTGAGATGAGTTCTGAGCAGAGGCTCCCTCTGGTGGTTACAAGCGGTACTAGTGAGGATTGGGAATCAGGTGTTACTGATTGGTCTTATTTAAGGGAATCATTTTCCCATCAGGGTTGCCGGTGATCAATTGTTCTGGTCTGAATCCTTCTTTCCAGTTTCCCTTGTAGCCTGCTGTGTCGTGTCTGCATCTCCTGCTATCAGATAAGACAATTTCTTATTTTGTGTTTTTTGCTATATTTTTGCATTTTGTCCTGCACTTCTGTGGGGGCCTTCTGGGTCCCCTCCAGGGGCTTTTGCCCTCTCAGTTTAGTCCAGCCACTGTGTTTTGTACTTTTGCTTTTTGCAGTTTTTTCAGTGGCTGCTGTTTTTGTTACACCAGAGAACTAATTTAGGTGGTAGAGGTCATGTGATCTCAGGTGATTTTGAAATTAGTAGAGTTGGTGCTTTTCAGGGTTTTCTGGGATTGCAGTAAGTACCCTTCCTGTCCTTTTCTATTTAGATAGTTTGGGCCCCAGCGTTTGCTCATACTATTTTCTTTCTGTGTCAGTATTTCCTCTTGTCTAACCGCCATTACATGTTTGGGGGCTTTCTATTATCTTTGGGGTCTGCTCCGGGGCAGATAGCTTTCCTATTTCTATCTTTAGGTGTAGTTAGTTTCTCAGGCTGTGACGAGGCGTCTAGGACCATCGTAGGAACGCTCCACGGCTGCCTCTAGTTGCGGTGGTTAGTCAGGGTACTGCAATCTCATAGATTCCAACTGCTCTGGTGTATTTCCTTTTTTACCTGCACTCCTCAGCTACCGTAACAAAACAGTATCACCGGCCATAAAAATTGTATGGTACTCACAGAAGGGAAAAAAATATTTTGAAGGAAGAAAAGTTGTCAGAGATATTTTTCTGTTTGTTGCATTTTTTTTTTTTTTTTTCCCTCTGTATCTCTGGGTGCTGGGGAGGATCTTTTCTCCCAATGGAGTTTGCACAGTTGTCTGGCCGTGTGGATCAGCTTGCCACTGAGGTTCGGAGTATTGCTGCATATCTTGCTAGGTTGCCTGTTGTGGAACCTAGGATCCCCATGCCAGATTTGTTTTCAGGGGATCGAGCTAAGTTTCAGAATTTCAAAAATAATTGTAAATTGTTTCTTGCCTTAAAATCTAAGTCCTCAGGAAACGCAGCGCAGCAGGTTCAAATTGTCATCTCTCTCCTGCGCGGCGATCCTCAGGATTGGGCTTTTTCCCTCACACCTGGGGATCCTGTTTTGAGTGATGTTGATGCATTTTTTCAGGCTTTGGGGTTATTGTACGATGAGCCTAATGTCACTGATCAAGCTGAAAAAGCCTTGTTGGCATTAAATCAGGGCTTGATGACGCTGAGTTATACTGTCAGAGATTCCGTAGGTGGGCAGTCCTGACCAAATGGAATGACGACGCTTTGGCGGCCCTTTTCCGGAAGGGTCTGTCGGATAATGTAAAGGATGTTATGGTGGGATTCCCTGTCCCCTCTGGTCTCAATGATTCTATGTCATTAGCGATTCAAATTGACAGACGTTTGCGTGAGCGGAGAAGTATGCGTGGAGTGGTGTTGCCTTGTGAGCCAGCTGCTGAGCCCATGCAGTGTGATGGAGTGGTGTCTGGGGCACAGCGTCATGAGTTTCGAAAGCGCAATGGGTTATGTTTCTACTGTGGTGATGCCTCTCATGCTATTTCAGTCTGCCCTAAGCGGGGAAGACATTTTGCACGCTCAGTTGTCTTGGGTAGTGTTCAGACTAAGTTTTTATTAACTGTCACTCTGATATGCTCTCTGTCCTCATTTTCTGCTCAGGCTTTCGTTGATTCTGGAGCAGCTATTAACCTGATGGATTATGATTTTGCTAAACGTTGTGGATTTCCCTTGATACCCCTACAGAAGTCTATTCCCCTACTGGGGATCGATTCTACCCCTTTGGCTGAGAATAAACCCCAGTTTTCTACTCAGGTGATAATGAGGGTTGAACCTGATCACCAGGAGTGCTGCAAATTTTTGGTTCTATATAATCTGCATGACATTATCGTGCTGGGTTTCCCTTGGTTACAGTCTCATAATCCTGTTTTGGATTGGAAATCTGTGTCTGTAACCAGTTGGGGCTGCCAATGTGTTAATACCAACACTCCTGTTTTTTCTGCCTCCCCCCAGGCTGAGGATGTTCCTGACTTTTTGTTTGATTTTTCTGATGTGTTTAGCGAAAGTAAATCTGCATCCTTACCTCCCCATAGGAGCTATGACTGCGCTATTGAATTAGTGCCAGGTAGTAAATTCCCTAAGGGTCGCCTTTTTAACTTGTCTGTACCTGAACATGACGCTATGCGGTCTTATATCAAGGAATCATTGGAGAAGGGTCATATCAGACCATCCTCTTCACCCTTAGGTGCCGGTTTTTTCTTTGTGGCCAAAAAAGATGGTTCATTAAGGCCGTGTATTGATTATCGTCTCTTGAACAATATTACTGTGAAATATCAATACCCGTTACCCTTGATTTCTGACCTGTTTTCCAGGGTGAAAAACGCTACTTGGTTTACCAAGCTTGACCTCAGGGGGCGTATAACCTTATTCGCATTAAGCACGGGGATGAATGGAAGACGGCATTTAACACCCCTGAAGGGCATTTTGAGTACCTTGTGATGCCCTTTGGGCTCACTAATGCTCCTTCCGTCTTCCAGTCCTTCATGAATGACATTTTCAGGGATTTTGTGGACAAGTTTCTGATTGTTTATTTGGATGATATCTTGATTTTTTCTAATGACTGGGACTCTCATGTGAAACATGTTCGAACTGTATTCCAGATTTTAAGAGAGAATGCTCTGTATGTGAAGGGATCAAAGTGTCTTTTTGGCGTACAGAAGATCTCATTTCTGGGATTCATTTTGTCCCCATCTGTTATTGAAATGGACCCGGTCAAGGTTCAGGCCATCTGTGATTGGGTCCAACCTACTTCATTAAAGGCTCTTCAGAGATTTTTGGGTTTTGCCAATTTTTATCGTAAATTTATTGGTAATTTCTCTGTTATTGTTAAACCATTAACTGATTTGACCAGAAAGGGTTCTGATGTGGTGAATTGGCCTCCTGAGGCAGTCTCTGCGTTTCAGGAACTTAAGCAGAGATTCACTTCTGCTCCTGTTCTAACGGCAGCCTGATGTTTCTCTGCCATTTCAGGTGGAGGTTGATGCCTCTGAAATTGGGGCAGGTGCCGTTTTGTCCCAAAAAGATCCAGAGACCTCTAAAAGTAACCCTTGTGCCTTTTTCTCTCGAAAATTTTCTCCTACTGAACGTAATTATGACGTGGGCAATCGGGAGTTATTGGCCATGAAGTGGGCTTTTGAAGAGTGGAGACATTGGCTGGAGGGAGCCAAACATCAGGTGGTGGTCCTTACGGACCATAAGAATCTGGTCTATCTGGAATCTGCCAAGCGACTCAATCCTAGACAGGCCAGGTGGGCCTTGTTTTTCACACGTTTTAATTTTGTGGTTTCCTTTCTTCCTGGCACTAAGAATGTTAAGGCGGATGCCCTCTCGAGGAGTTTCCTTGCGGACTCTCCTGAGCTATCTGATCCCTCTGTTATTTTGAAGGAGGGTGTAGTTCTTTCCGCCATCTCGCCTAATTTGAGACTTGCTCTGGAGGGGTGTCAGGAGGATAGGCCCGAGCGCTGCCCTGTTGGAAAATTGTTTGTCCCGGACCAATGGAAAAAGAGTGTGATGTCTGAGATTCATTGTTCCGCATTGGCTGGGCATCCCGGAATTTTTGGTACCAGAGACTTGGTTAGTCGGTCCTTTTGGTGGCCTACCTTGTCTCGCGATGTCAGGGAATTTGTGCAGTCCTGCGGGACTTGCTCTCGCTCCAAGCCTTGCTCTCGCTCTAGTGGTTTGTTGATGCCATTGCCTGTGCCCAAGAGACCATGGACCCATATCTCTATGGATTTCATTTCCGATCTTCCTGTTTCTCAGAGAATGACCACCATCTGGGTAATTTGTGATAGGTTTTCCAAAATGATACATCTTGTGCCATTACCTAAGTTGCCTTCCTCCTCTGAATTGGTGCCGTTGTTCCTTCAGCACGTGGTTCGTTTACACGGAATTCCTGAGAACATTGTGTCTGACAGAGGAGTCCAGTTTGTTTCCAGATTTTGGAGGACTTTTTGTTCTAAACTGGGTGTTCAATTGTCTTTCTCCTCGGCATTTCATCCTCAGACCAATGGTCAAACTGAGAGAACAAACCAGACATTGGAGACTTATCTAAGATGCTTTGTGTCTGCTGATCAGGATGACTGGGTCTCTTTTTTGCCTTTGGCTGAGTTTGCTCTTAATAATAGGGCTAGCTCTGCCACTTTGATGTCTCCGTTTTTCTGTAATTCTGGGTTTCACCCTCGATTTTCTTCAGGACAGACGGAGGCTTCTGTCTGTCCAGGTGTTGACTCTGTTGTTGAGCGTATGCAGCAGATTTGGGACCAGGTAGTGGAGAGGTTGTCCCTCTCTCAGGAGAAGGCCCAGCGGTTTGCTAACCGGCATAGGACTGATGGTCCTCGGTTTAAAGTGGGGGACTTGGTCTGGTTGTCCTCAAAGAATATTCCTATGAGAGTAGCATCTCCTAAATTTAAGCCTAGGTTCATTGGTCCTTATAAGATCATGGAGATTATTAATCCTGTTTCTTTTCGTTTGCTTCTTCCAGGGACATTTAAGATCCATAACGTGTTCCACAAGTCCTTGTTGAAGAGGTTTGTTGAGCCAGTGGTTCCTGCTGCTGTGCCTCCTGACCCTGTTTTGGTTGAGGGCAATCTGGAGTATGTGGTTGAGAAAATATTGGATTCTCGTTTTTCTAGACGAAGACTCCAGTATTTGGTTAAATGGAGAGGTTATGGTCAGGAAGATAATTCTTGGGTGTTTGCTTCGGACATCCATGCTAGGAGACTTATCCGTGCGTATCATAGAACTCATCCTGACCGACCTGGTTGCTCAAATGAGGGTTCGGTGACCCCTCCTCAAGGGGGGGTACTTGTGGAATGGGTTTGAGATGAGTTCTGAGCAGAGGCTCCCTCTGGTGGTTACAAGCGGTACTAGTGAGGATTGGGAATCAGGTGTTACTGATTGGTCTTATTTAAGGGAATCATTTTCCCATCAGGGTTGCCGGTGATCAATTGTTCTGGTCTGAATCCTTCTTTCCAGTTTCCCTTGTAGCCTGCTGTGTCGTGTCTGCATCTCCTGCTATCAGATAAGACAATTTCTTATTTTGTGTTTTTTCTATATTTTTGCATTTTGTCCTGCACTTCTGTGGGGGCCTTCTGGGTCCCCTCCGGGGCTTTTGCCCTCTCAGTTTAGTCCAGCCACTGTGTTTTGTACTTTTGCTTTTTGCAGTTTTTTCAGTGGCTGCTGTTTTTGTTACACCAGAGAACTAATTTAGGTGGTAGAGGTCGTGTGATCTCAGGTGATTTTGAAATTAGTAGAGTTGGTGCTTTTCAGGGTTTTCTGGGATTGCAGTAAGTACCCTTCCTGTCCTTTTCTATTTAGATAGTTTGGGCCCCAGCGTTTGCTCATACTATTTTCTTTCTGTGTCAGTATTTCCTCTTGTCTAACCGCCATTACATGTTTGGGGGCTTTCTATTATCTTTGGGTCTGCTCCGGGCAGATAGCTTTCCTATTTCTATCTTTAGGTGTAGTTAGTTTCTCAGGCTGTGACGAGGCGTCTAGGACCATCGTAGGAACGCTCCACGGCTGCCTCTAGTTGCGGTGGTTAGTCAGGGTACTGCAATCTCATAGATTCCAACTGCTCTGGTGTATTTCCTTTTTTACCTGCACTCCTCAGCTACCGTAACATAACATTCTGCTCTGTATCCTTGCACGCCATCTACTTAATAGTATCCGATTTTGCATCAGTCTCACAATGGTGCAATACAATTACATGCGCTATTACAGTAAGAAGATGGTGTGCAGGTAGGCGAAATATAGTGTACAGTGCACATGCGAGGGCAGAGGCCCCATCAAACAACTGATTGTCGGGGTGCAGAGAGTCAGACCCACAGTGATCTGATATTGATAGTCTCTCCTAATGATGGGAAATCAATATTATGATCTCGAAAAACCCTTTTTATTTGGTGCAAAATACCTGTCACGATTCTACTCGAAGCATGACAGAAGGTGGAGGAAGCTGTACCACTAGGGATGGATGGATACAATGGAGCACCACTGATACTTGCCCTGCACCATTCTGACCTCCCTAGCGTCCTAGATGAGTTCTTTCACCCCGTGGTACGGCGATCACGTTCCTATCCCAGTCTTACCCTGACTACCACTCTGACTATTGAGTAGGAAAGCAGGAATGCTAGTCCTGCTCGAACGTATAGACACAGAGGGGAAACGGACAGGGATAATAGAAAACCGCAATCATACAAAAACACTCTCAAACAATCGAGTGGGGAAGGAGAGGGTGAGGCAAACCAAATGGGAATAGAGACTGGGAGACACACACACAACCAACTGCACGGCGATATCTCCTGAAACAACTGCAAATGCCGGCTCATTTCTCAGCTCACTCCTCCAGCTCCAAACCAGGTAGCTGCAAGCTATCACTGGCAACAACTGAAGCTTAGAGGAGAGTATTTAAACCAGAGGGAAGTGATGAACTCAGAACAGCTGAAACAACTCAGGATGGAGAGCTCCAGTAGACAAACAGGACCGTTTAACCAAGAAAAATCTGTGCTAACACCCCTTTAGTTATAGTGGAAATTAGTATACAAAGTTTACAAGGTAATATCTCTGCAACCGAGATGAGAAATAAAAACATAATAACTATGTTTTATTGAGATCTTCAGCCACTTCATCATGAGATTAGCACATAAAATGTGAAATGTTCTCATAAAAAAAACAGTTAGTGACCAAATTGGTTAAACAGAAGATTTTACTTTTCATTCTTCAAACCAAAGTAAAGAAAACTCATCCAATCTCATACATGGCACAGAAGCTTATTACTTGAAACTAGTACGTTCTAGAACATAACAGTGTTATCAACAAATAGACTCCAACTTCAAGCAGGCCATTGTTAACTCCACCGAGACCTCATGAATACTTTATCTGAGGCCGTCAGCTCAGAAAAGACTACCTTGGACAAAACGAAAAAAGGAAGAGAAACTATCAGGTGACCACCATGCCGCAACCCATGGAGGATGTTTTAGTTCTGAGATAGACGATGCTTAGATCTACTGGGTCCATGTCCACAACTAGACAAAAGTTAAGTAAAAAGGTTTTTCCGGCACCGAAAAAAATGTTAAAAAATAAAACACTTTTATTCTGACTTCATTCAAAGTACATGGAAACCCCATGGATAGAGATGAACACCTTGGTCGCCTCAGAAAGACTTTTTTGAACCAGGGCTACCATCCAAGAACAATTGAAAACCAAATTACAAGAGCCACCAGAATATCAAGGAATCACCTGCTACATTACAAAGCTAAAGAAGAAAATAACCGGGTGCCTCTAGTGGTCACCTACAATCCAAGTCTGGAGATGCTAAGGGAGGCTGCACGAAACTACAACCTTTACTACAAAAAGATGCCCGATTACAATCCATATTTCCAGACCCCCCACTACTATGTTTTAGGCAGCCCCCAAATCTAAGAAGCATCATTGTCAGAAGCTCCCTGTCCTCCCCAACAGCTGCAGGAACCTTTCCTTGTAGACAAAAGAAATGCAAAACCTGTACATCTATAATGACCACGGACAGGATAAAGATCCCCAACTCCCATCAGGACTACAAGATACCAGGTACTTTCAGCTGCATCACATCTAATGTGGTGTACCTAATTATATGTACTAAATGTCCAACTGGGGGTCTGTATGTGGGGGAGACCGGGCAAAAACTGAGAACAAGGATGAATTCTCATCGCCACACGATAAGAGAAAAAAGAATGGATTTACCTGTGGCCAAACACTTTTGTATGCCCGGTCATAGCATGACAGATATGGAATTACTTGTATTAAAATCTAACTTCAAATCTGAGAAGGATAGAAAAGTCTGGGAATATAAACTTATGATGACCTTTGACACTCTTAGTGCTGGATGAATATATCCCAGAGTTTTATGTCGTTCTACAACAATTAAGGAATCTGCCTCCCTGACCTTTAGGGTCATCACAACACAATACCAGACCCCAATCAGAGGGTAATAAAACCTTCACTCCTTATCTATGAACTAGTCATATTTATGTTAATCCCTCTGCCATAATGACAGTTCTGCTTCATGTCACTTGTCCTACCTATTGCATTTTTTCTGTGCTATTTTGTGTATATAAATATGTGATTCTTCAGATGTTGTATTAGTCTATGCCTGATGAAGAGACCTGAGTAGTCTCGAAAGCTTGCAATTTGTTACCATCTTTTCAGTTAGCCATTAAAAGGTATCAACCACTGAGGACTCTCAAGTCTAAATATTTTTCTATCTACTGGCTAACACGGTACGAAGATACACATCTTTCCTATATGGAATAAAAACAACAATTCCAGGACATGAGAAAAAATCTTTATGTATTTTGGAGAATAATGTCCTTATTCATAGATACCATGGACAAAACTTGGCACTAGCCACTCCATCTAGCAGATACCAAAGGAAACCGACCGCAACCTGTATAAAGGGATCTGGACTTACTGTACAAAGGGCCCTCTGAGTTGCATATATGGAGTAGCTGCTGGCTGGAGGAGTGAGCATGCAGAAAGGATAGTCAAACTACAGGGTCCATAACAGAATCAGGAATAGCAAGGGTCTGATACCAGGTGGTCAGTTTTATTAATAAATCTAAAATGTAAAGGCAGATTAACCCACAGATATTTTTGGCCTCAACTAAAATCCCTGTCGTGCCCCATGT